>OX632367.1:19044444-19079444 GCA_951751655.1 Ophion costatus
TTACATATTTAAAATCTGATGTACCGAAATGTGCATTGCTTTTTTATAAAAAAAAAAGCTATACCAAATTCACTAATGAAAGAAAAAAAATACGTACATTTCGAAGGCTGAAGTAAAATAGGGCAAAAGGGAGAATAAAAGAGGAAAGAAAAATAGAGAATGCAAGCGAGTGGAAAAGTGTAATAAGATATGAACAGTTACGTGGAGAGTAAAAAGTACACGACGCATATTCGTAGCGAACGTTTCAATTGAATTCCGCCTGGTAATGAAGTCAGGTTAATGCGAAGAGTAATAAGCCCTCGGTGCTCGGGCTATTTTAATTAGCCGCAGCGTACGCACAGTATCGAGCGTCGAACACGTAACACGCGTGCTCGATACTGCATTTTCCTCGGGCTGTTTAATGAGGGGGCGCGAGGCGCCCTTCCAATCGCCGTATATGCTTTCCGCTTTATTTTTGTTTTGTTTTTGACATTATGACACACACTTCCCGCATTTCTATTTGCACCATTATTATTGATCGTTTGATATCTGATGCGAATCGCTCACACAGAGATTCCTTGCAAGAAATTGTCGAGTTCCAAAGAATCCGAAAGATTTTCTTTTGTTTTTGTTTTCTTTGTGGACGCGGTAAAAGATTTTTATTCGTTAATGTTTTTCGCGGCTTGGGCGGTCACACTACGAATAAAAATTATACGATCACGAGAGAAAAGTTTATGACTGTGTAATCGTAAAAGAAAATCCGCAATGGTCCAGGCAACACGCTATTTAACCGAGTTTCATTTAGATGAGTGTGGGATCGTTTGAAAATCGTTTGGTCGATGTAGAAACGTAAGTAAGTTCGTCCATGTTCATAATGTGCGCGTGTGTAAACGTAGGCTATAAGAAAATTATGTTTCGCTATTCTATTTTAATAGGGCAACTCGAGAACAGATGGCCATACTTTTCTAAAGGACGTCCCGTTTCGAAGTCCGTCAAATAAAACGAATATTTATACTTTTGTTCAGTTATATGTTTATTAGTGATCAAATTGAACACAAAATAATAACAGTCAAGTACAATCGGCACTAAAAAAAATATATTCTAGAATACTGGGGTGGCCATTTCTTTTATACCATTCAACCTAAGGTGGCCATAGGTATGAGGTGAGATGGCCTTGCTATTTTGATCAACGTGAGATCGCCACATGGAGCAATCATAGGAGAGTTCACTACAATCATTTTCGTTTAGTCTAGTCTCTTCCCCCATGGATGGACTATCTGAGACACGTTCCTTGTCTTCTTACCCTACTTTTCAGATGCTGCATCTTCTAGCCACGATCGTGAGATTTTCCGTCAAAATCTGTGGGGGTTTTCGTGGACCCAAAGCTCGCATATACGGTGCACTGAATTCAGTACATATTCGTAAGGCATCTGGAAAACAAAAAAAAGTCGCTTAGACACTTCATAAATAAGCAATAAAAGTAGTAGGTAATATGGTCGTCACCTGACCTCGAAAAATTTATTATAGAGGCTATGTTATAAACAAGTATATGTACTAAGTAGTTTTGCCTAGAATACGGTATAAGAAGATGTCTACACATGTACAATGTTTAACCACAAACTGAGCGTATTTTTTTTCTCCTCAGCTAAAAAAAATTAACTGCAAGTTACTCACTTTCTCATTTATTTTTTATGCAAATTCCGATGCGGTATCGCGAGACTGATGATATAATGATCATAATGACAACAAAAAACCCTGCCCCCGCTTCGTGAAAGTTGGTAATATTTTGTTAAGCTATCTCTCGTCTTTGGCCATCTATTGTTGAATTACCCTAGATCGTAATACTACTCGGTTCAATAATAGTGTATTATTAATATCGAAAAATTAATCGAATAAAGGTGTAGACCAATCGCAAAGAACTATTAACACTTGTTGATATTAATGGCAAAATGGTATACAATCGATGCTATTGTACAGGATTAATTGTGTACGATTAATAGTTTTCGATCGATGTCATAGATTCGCTTGCGCCTCTCGTTGGGTCTAATTGACACAAGGGCGTATTTACCGCTCACAGCTTCGTCTCTTATTGTTGGTCTTCATTTCGCTCGTTCGGATTCGCCTCCTTCGGCGCCCTGGCTTAACGCAGATCCAGTGATGCGTGCTGTCTCATTCTCCCTCCCTCCCTCCCCCTCTCTCTCTCTCTCTCGATTGGTTTACCGCCAATTGTACTTATTTATATTTGTCGCCAATGAGTAAATAAAATAAACGTCAAATTAGACAGTGATTTGATTGGGTAACGGAATTTATTTATTTTTGTCGCGAGTGACTGTATAAAAGGAACGTTAAATTAAAGTGCGATTGAAGAGGGGCAGAGTATTATTTTTTTTTGTTGCCAGTCCGTGAATTAAAGGGACATAAAATTAAAGAGCGTCTTGGAAGGGATGAGGAAATAATTAATTTTTTGTTATCGCGGGCGAGCGAAAAGAAAAACAAATTTTGTAGCAACGATTGTGCCCATAAAAGTCAAGCGAAACATGAGAATCAAGAATGAAAGAAGCGGTTCAGTCCGAAAGAATGACGACGATGTCATCGATTGTTTTCAATTTTTTTATCTTACCGATGTCATAATAACGATAGCAAGTATGACTTAATTATCAATAAAATCGCTTATGATAATTAAAATTAATTTCTTGTCCATTTACTAAGTTCATCGAATTTATTCATTTTGGTGATTTTGTTGCCATGATCGATTGGATTGATTCCATTAGCTAAATTAATTTTAATGTAACCATACATTTAATTCTTCGTTGGGAATATATTAATATCTGTATAAATATGTTTCGTGCTGTTTAAACAAATTGGCGACAAATATATATTCAAACAAAAAAATATTCCAGTCAGATTTTCGAAATGCTAGACATATCTACGTACCATTTTGAAAGTATGAAAAGTTCTCGTTCGGTCGATCACAGTCATAAAAATCGACGTATCTTTTATTAACGCCGACAAGACTTGACGAGAATAAATCTAAATAGTCAAGAATTGTACAATTGGAGAAAAAATAACAATAAACGGAGGAATTGATCAATTCAACCGCGAATCTCACATCGTGTGTATATCACGTTCTTCCGATCTCCGAATCTTCATTAACATCCCGCACATAGATTTATATTTTATTGATCGATGGATACACTCGTCCGAATTGATACCAGACGGTAGGTGATTGATCAAACCTAAAATGTAATTATACTCGCTTTTCGGCTATCCATTATATTCGTTTTGTATCCGTACAACCATAGGAGCCACCGCGTGTGGCTCGTTTTGTTTTTTCTTCTTCTATTTGATTTCATCCAGACGAATAGATTGAGTCGAGCGTTTAGGAGCGATAGCGATCAGGGTTGTGGTCTAGGGAAGATTACGATTCTAGTCTGACAGGTGCCCTTTTTACCCTACTCTCTATTTTACACATGTCTATATACATACATACATACATATATATACATGTTCTCTTATGCGTATATTTGTGTTTCCTTGATCATGATCCGTAAACGTTCGAGATTAAACATCCAGATTTTCATCATTTATATATGCGCGTGGGCCTATACGTATTTGTTTGTACATATTTGTCTATCGGATTGCATATGTATATTATATATCGATGTACGTGTGTGTGCCGTATTCGTGATCTTATCAATTTATATATTGCTACGATCGCTACGACGTCTACGAAGGGAAAACACTATGATTTTGTGTCGACGAAAATGTTTGATGTCCAGGAGCTTGGGAACTGCTTTCGACTTTGGTTTCTTGTAATTAGACGTGGAAAGGTATTTGCTTGAAGGCATGCTTAGCGAATTGTTTATATATACAAGAACGATATCAATTAACCTGAAGTCAATTAGTATCCATATTGGAAGGGCACTTTGAAGGGAATTTGAAGAAAAAAACCTAACGCGATGCTTGTGGTCGTGCAGCTGCCGTGACCCCACTCCCCTCCACTCTTACCAAGCGCACTATCGCGACGAAATACCCGGCGCCCTAAAACCCCTTCTCCACAACGATTTATGGAATGCCTCCGACTGCGTGCGCTGCAGCTTCTCTAATCCCCTACCCCCGTCGCCGTTGATTGGAATTTCATGAGCGTGGGAATTGTCGTTTTTGAAGTTCTCGCTCGAACTTTCTTCGCTTATCGAATATTTCTCTGGCAAATAGATCTTTACTTTTAATTAAAACCCGAACGAGGTCGGAAAAATATTGAAATATATACATACAGAAGTATACATAAATATATACATATTTGCGTGTGTGTGAGTATATATTTTTGAGTAAAGAAAATGCAAGTAGAAGAACGAAACGTTTCGCCAACAACGATTAATCCCGTTTCTTCATCCACATCCGCCGAATCCTTATGACGGATGCGATCCATCAATCCACCGACAAATTAACATTTCCTCCATATACTATATACGTATCCGTGCCCGAGTCCGCGCGTCGTATTCTCCTGCTGTCCGTAGTCTCGAAGACTCCCTCGCGCGCGCTCCGAAGAACTTGATGCGGAAAAAAAGAATGATTGGTGAGGATGAAGAAGATCGAGAGATCGAGCAAGAGAGAGGAAGGGAGAGAGAGAGAGAGAGAGAGAGAGAGAGAGAGAGAGAGAGAGAGAGAGAGAACCGACTTCAGTCACGCACTCTGACGTGACCGTTTTGTGTCTGGCAGGTGCAACGCGTCATATAACCATCACATGCCAAAACGACGTGCGGGAACACACACACGCATACACACTTACGTGTAAGTGCGTGGGCCTCTTTTGAGCGACGAGTCGATCGAGGGAGGAAAACGTAATAAAAAATAATTTAAAAAAGCACGAAACGAAAATGCAGCGGGTAAAGAAGGGAAGAGGGCGGCAAAGTAGAGGAGCGTGTTTCTTATACGACACACGTACACTCTTCATCCCCTTTTTCTCTATTTTTTTGGTTGTTGCGGTTATTTTAATTTTTTTAATAGCCACTTTTGGGGCTCTGGCGCCTTCTTGCTTTCGTTTTCTCGCCATATTTTATTTGTGTGTGTGTGCGTGTGTGTGTGTGCGGCGCGCCGAGATATCGGAGCGAGAGAGAAGAGAGACTGTCCTGCCGGCAGTCCCACCTGCAGCGAGAAACTCTCTGTATCATCTCACGTGGTCCTCTCACGCATTAATTATCGTAATCGTATAAAACTCTTTCTCTCTCTCTCTCCCTCTCTCTCGCCCTTTCGCGCTCTCTCTTCCTTCAAAGATCGAACGACAGACAGAACTATAAGTTTAGAGAAGGAAGGTGGAAGGAAACGCCTAGGTAACAGGTAAGGTTAGACTGGGGGCATGAGAAAGAGAGACAGAGAGGAGAGAGAGAGAGGGAGAGAGAGAGAGAGATTCATTTCGTACTCTGGAGCGTATGGTCCCTAAGAGTACCGTACACATTTTGATACAAAGCACATGTGCACTATATTGTTCAACATACATGAGATTGCAGTGAATCGTCGCCATGATTAAAGAAATCTGCATAAACTGTATAGTAATAACAGTAATAATAATGATAATTATTATTATATTATATTATAATAATTGCGTTATAGTCATAATTATTATATTATATAATAATATATTATATAATATTATATTATATATTATTATATTATATAATAATAATTGCATTATTGTAATAATTATTATATTATATTATTATATTATATATATAAGAAAGAAAACGCCCTGAAGTGAATTCACAAAAGTTCAACTTTCATGCGTATTTCTTCGCGTGTTATATGTATCGTCCTCATTCCGTAATTGTAAATTCTGAAGTTTATTAAAATATACGTCGATACGAATTATCATCTGCGCGCGACAAAATACAAAACGGGATTTCAACGTGAATTTTTTTCTTTTCTCAATCATAAATTAATTACATCGACGGATCAATATCGCGTAGATTTTCCTTAGTTCTTCGTAGTTTTATACAGCTGCCCCGTTTGGACGTATAGGATAGGATGGCGAGAGAGAAAGAGGTAGGAAAATAAATATCAATCAATTTTCCGATTCTTCGTGCTTTTCTAGCAGCTATTTACAGCCCTCGTATATATGTGTGTGTATGTGTACGTACGTATATGCCACGACACGTTGTATTTATATATCTAGACGTTATTTAGTTCTTCCGCCGCGCGTTATGTATATAGTGCATTTGTGTAATCCGCGCGGTCAGCCCTGACGGGGCAAGCTCTACGTGCGTTTCACCGCGCGAGAACTCGAGTCACCGTGTAATTTATCACCACGCCCAGCGAGATCTTAATACGAATCACTTATCGACACTATGCATATGTGTCTACCTTCACGGATGCGTGTATATATTTTAAAAAGCAAATATATATATATACACACAAAATAAAAGCTATGTACTCACTTGATCTATACACTGGCGTATACGACCATTACGGATGTATGGTATATGGAGTATCGTCGAACCACAAGACACACTTTGTACGGGTGCGCGTTCTATTGGCACATAGAGTAGTTTCAAGTAATAATAAGAGTTCTGGATAACTAAGGAGGGGAGAGGGCGTCTTGCAGTTACGAGAAGGAAGTCGCGAGATCTACCGTACCATTTTTTCGGTTTTTTCTCCAACAAACGCTCTACGATTTCCCATACCATCGTGTTTATGTATATATATTTATATATAAAGCTCGAGGCACATGACTGATTTTTCGTTTTACATTCGAGTAATTCCATCTTCACGATCTCCCAGGGCCTCTTCGAGTTTATCCCTCCATGAAATATATATATGTATATATTGCCGCTATTCGGCATACGTATGATTTTTTAAATTATGTTGCAATCGTGGATTCGACACGCCTCGAGTGACATTCCCAGCTTGTTTTTTCTCTTCTCTTCGTTTCTTCCTTATATTTTATTTTATTTTTTGGGGAACGATGGCGGGACAAGGGAACGGGGTAGGTAACGTTTGCACATCGTTGGTATACAGTGGGTGCGTGCACGTATCGATAAATGGGATGCGAGGAAGCCTCGCGTGGCCTCGAGGCTAGGATTCTTGACGGTCCGTTATCATTGCACACGCGGCAGGGATAGTTTTCCAAGTGCAACATCCGACATCCTTTTTACTTGTCTTTTCGCTTCTCGAGTATGGATCTGCCTATGCGTGTGTGTGTGGGCCAGCTAGCTATCGGCGGATATGACTCTTTTAAGGCCGGTCCTCGAAGACGAACCACTTTAAAATCACCTTATCAAAACCATCTTTAAAATCAAACGATCAAGTGTGTAAATATATTTGCGTACGTGAAAAGCGAGAGCACGAAAAAAGATTTGGAGGATGTCGCGTTTAGAACATTCTTATATTACTAGATTAAAACATATATAAATATTGTAACTCATATCGACAAACATATAAGGGGCGTCCATAATTTACGTAACGCAAAATTACCCAATTTTTACCCCCCCCCCCCCTATTCCCTTACGTAACGGGTGCTTTGTCGTCAATAGTTGCGTTTTTTTTCAAAGAAATAACTAATTATGAAAGGATCGGGTTTATACTCATTTTATGTAGTATATATTCATCTAGTTTTATATTAATTTTTGTGATTAAAAAAAAAATTAATCCTCATTTGGCGACGAAAAAAATTCTCTTTATTGTCCCATCGATATCTTTATGAAAGGTTATCTGTAAAGAAAAAGTCAAACATTTATCGATATCTATAGAAATGTAGCTATCGCTATGCGTAGCCGTTTTTTAATTTGGTTTTAATAGTTTAATAAAAAATAGTAATGATCAACATTTATAAAATCAGCTACGTACAACCTTAGTCACTGCGATTACAAAAATGTTTTTAAAAAATTGAAAATCGGTTTATAAGTTTTTGAGTATTCACTGAGACAAGGTCGAAAAAAGTCGTTTCGAGGAAATCGCGATCAAAGTTTCCGTTCCGTTTTTCTTGATATAAAGTTATGTTTTTTTTTACAATATTGATACTTACATTAAAATTACATTTCATCTATTCTGTATTCGATCGAAAGTTACATTTCATCTATTCTGAACGATGAGTTTAAAATTTAAAAACTTGTACATGCAGAAATTTTGCTATTTGTGACAGTTCTAAAATCGTGACGTAACGCAAACCTCCCCCCCACCCTCCACGTACGTAGACCGTGGCGCTAGGCCGAACGCAATGGGGGGGGGGGGGGGGGGGGCATTGCGTTAGGTAATTTATGGACGCCCCCATATGGAGAGGAATTAGATCAAGAAGGAAGGAAATGGAGTGTTCGTTTAATTAGAGCATTAAAGATATATATAATACCCATGTGTGCGCATGTGTGTGTGCTACGCACATATACGTATGCCAAAAATTACTCGAATTATAGTGTCAGGTTGATTTTTTTTCTTGCCTTGGTTCTCTCTCTCTCTGTCTGTCTCTCTCTCTCTCTCTCTCTCTCTCTCTCTCTCTCTCTCTCTCTCTCCCTCTCTCTCTCTCTCTCTCTCTCTCTCTCTCTCTCTCTCCCTCTCTCTCTCTCTCTCTCTCTCTCTCTCTCTCTCTCTCTCTCTCTCTCTCTCTCTCTCTCTCTCTCTCTCTCTCGATCTCTCTGTCTTTTCTTTGGGGAAAAGTTGCCACAGTACAATCTAAAGCGCGGTGCGGTTTGCGACGGGTTAATCACGTTTTATTACAACCTATTACAAGAATTTTAAGTACGCGTCCTGGAATTTTTTATGGGCTCTTGGAACGCGCGCGCGCCTTACATATGCATTTCTTTGCAAAAAAAAAACAACTCCAAAGATTCCCGTGGATCTTTGCTTGTCACGCGTATGTCGGAGCTACCCCCCCCCCCCCCCCCTCCCCCCCACGGAGAAAAAGTGCTAATAATGGGCGCACGTAGAATTTGTGCGATTGTATCAAGAATACAAAGAAAATTGTGAGCTCTGGCCCGTACCTCATTACCTGGCTTTCTCTCCCCTCTCTCCCTCTCTCACCCCTTGTCTTTTTACTTAATTTTCTCATTTTTTGATTGTTTTTGTTTTGTTGAAAAAAAAAATGTCTTCGTTACTTTTCGGCTGTCTCGTATTCAGATCGTGCAGTGCATATATGCATTGAGAGCGAGAGAGAGAGAGAGAGAGCGCCCACCGTGCGCAGGACCACACACCGGTAGCGTTCAATTTATATTTTGGGCGGAGTTACTGCGTTATTTATCGCCCAACTTGCATTATGCATGTATCAACGTATATGTATATGCATATTATCGTGCACGTACAGAAATATATGGGGGGGGGGGCGGATATTTCGAAACCGTTATATCTCTCGTACGTTGGTTATCAGCACATGCATGGCTGCTTTGAGGACTGCCTTTAATTTTGGCATCAAACGAATAGTTGACCTTTGAGACATGGATATTAAATAGGAATATATGATTCGAGTGTGCCTGAAGTTTTTGTACAACTGTAGTAAACAATCGATAATGATCATAATAATGATAACAGTAGCAATCTTCGAATGATACGAAATTCGAATAAATATATTGGAGACTTGAAGATTACGTTGTTATTATGATAAGTCTTCAAAATTTAAGTTTGGTTATTTCGTTATTTGTATGATATACTTTCGGGATTACTGCTATTATTGTTGGTATAATATCATTATTATCGCAATTATGATTATTATTATGAGGATTATCATTTTCGCCGGTCTATTGGTTTTTGAAAGAAGAGCGCTAAGGAAAATTGTCTCGGTTCACTTGGAAATTCTTCGGAGTTGTCACATCTTATGTATGAACACACACACACACACATACGCACGTACGCGCGCGCGCGCACACACACACACATACATATTTGCTTATTTATTGTTATATGATCGTTTAACTCGAGGATATAATGATGCAAAAATATTTATTGTAATTTCCCTCTGCCTTGTTGATACATCAGTTGACGCGAGTTAACTTCTCAATTAATTGAAAATTTCTTAATTATCAACTCGAACCAACTGTCGAGAGCGAGGGAGAGAGTAAGAGAGTGGGAGAGAGAGAGAGAGAGAGAGAGGGAGGGAGAGTGTCGTATTAATTATTTTTTTCATATTAACGGAAAAAGAACAGAAAGAAGCAAGAAAAAAATGAGAAACGAAAAAACCATCGGGAAGCGCGTCGCGATACGTTTATTTTGGGATTTTATTGACCAAAGGTAAATGGCTTTATTCGGAGGGGTAGGAACGTGTTGAAGCAATTGACTAATATATATATATATATATGGACGAATACATTCATACACACACACACACATACACACACATACGAGCAGCGTGTCTATCGACTTGCAACGACGGTCGGCAATTAATTCGAGACGATGAAAATCAATGACCCTTATAAATAAATGCAATCAAGAATAATTATAATGAAATAAAAATACGCCTACCACCCGGTGATAATACTGCGCGAGTACGCAGTGAGTACAAGTTGACGTGAGAAGGAACGGGGTAATGAAACGAAAAAAAAGAAACTGAGAAAGAAAAAGGAATTTAAAAAAACGAGGGAAAAAGAAATCCAAAACCACACAACGAGAGAAAAAATCGTCCAATTTACCGGAATTTCCTCACTGGCGTGTACGAGCAACGACGACCGGTGCATAATCTTGGGGACTTTACGAAGCAATCATTGATTTTTTATTGAACAATCGCGCACGGTTGTTAATCCGCGGGGCTCTCGCGCCCATCGACAGCGACAGCGACGACACACGCCCGAGTGTCGGCGTACACCGTAACGACGAAACACGAAGAGAGAGATAGAGAAGAAGAGAGAGAGAGAGAGAGAGAGAGAGAGAGAGAGAGAGAGAGAGAGAGAGAGAGAGAGAGAGATCGTTGAAGAGACGTTCCCTCAAATATACATATATATTTCTCGCAGGATGATAATTATAAGGTGGCCATGCGTTTTTTTTATGGAACTTGCGCGCAGATTTTGCGACCGAGAGAAATATGATTGTCGGTAGTTTTTTAGTCTGCGTCGAAAAAAATTTGGCGTATTTTTGTGATGAGTAGTATTTGCCGGAAAAAATTAAGCATTCTGAAAACATATTCAACATTCCATTTCGGGCACGGCAGCATGAAGATAATTTCCCGTGTAAAAATTTGAGTTGGGTAAGAGTACTTCCCCTGATCTGCCGTCCCTAGGTGATATCAGGCCTTCCAGCGCGGATCAGGTTCGCTACGCGACAGGTCTTCGGCCAGCCCCCGATTCGGCGGATTGTTGGCTAAATACATTCAGGTAATCTTTTGCCGGCCAGGATATTTATATTTTCCGACAAGGCGACAAGGCGTTCAAAAATTACGAATGACCTGCTTTACTTTTTTGCCTCATTGAATAATTCGGCTCTTCGTTATGCTGAAATAATTAGTTATTGCATTCCCGGTATTTATGATAAGCATTCTTATCCTGGTCGATTATCATTGATGAAATGAATGCTTTTAATGGTGAATAGAATGTTTTAGGTTCGTCCTAATCAATTATAAATATCTTTGATGACGTTAAAAGCAAAGTAGCTTAACACAGTTCTCACAGATGGGCTCCACTTTTCAGGACATGTCAACGGCCTGGCCTGGCCCACAGTACGTAAAGATGTACTTGCTCACAATGTATCCCGGCCAGAAGATTGTCATTTCCAAACACAAAATATTCGAATATTCCGCGTATCCATTAGTTCGATAAAACAAATAATTCTTATCATAATCGACACATCAATCTTTTCAATAAATAATACGTTGGTGTCTCTCAATACGACGGATTCAATTCGCCAAAGTAAATTTTTCTTCGGTATATATAAATATATATATGGGAAACGCTAACTTTGCGGACATATTCGATCTCGAAGAACGCCCTCGTAGCTGCATGATCACATCCGGTATTTCATTACGCAAAAATAGTTTTAGTTCATTAATTTGTACGGCGACCTACCGTGTTAACAACGTCGCTTAGTAGCGCACTGGTATTTACGCCTCCAGCGGATTTAAGAAAATAATCACGGATCATTCGGCAGTAAAGCCCCACTACACACATGAACATGCATACGCGTATATAGACGTAACGTTACGTAATATTATAGCCGTCAACATCGTATGCTAACTTCCTTCCCCGTCCGTGACCGGAACAATGCACGTTTTAACGGTTTTGCTGCAATTCGCGTATGCGTGCATGCGCGCGCGCGCGTGTGTGTGTGTGTGTGTGTGTGTGTGGCTGTAAAATCGCGAAACACCTGCCACTCTGTTGTGATCGCGTTGGCGGCAAAGATCGTCAATCGTCGTCTGTTCTTCACCGAGCTGTCCACTCTTTCTCTCTCTCTCTCTCTCGCTCTCTCTCGTTATCCTTCTACGCCGTTACTTTGGCAAACGCGTGCACTCGCACATGTCTCGCGATCGACAGTGAGTACGAAAAGGTTGCCTCTTTGTTGAAGAATTCGTAAGTCGATTTTGCATCGTTGACGTTTCATGGCCCCAAAAACTTGAATTAACATTTGATCGATGTGATTCCATCACATTCAATTGAAATTTGAACACATCCAGATGAGCTCTCCTAATGTAGTCCTTGAGCATGATGGCTAAGAGTAGCGGGGGAAGGTATATTTTTCAAATGTTGAAATAATGATGTTTGGTTCATTAAATTTTATGGGAAGAGTGGAGAGGAAGGAGAGAGAAAGATAATGATCGTTTGATTAATTTTGTTATTCATTATTGTACGGCTTGATAATAGCTTTAAGCGAGAGAGAGAGAGAGAAGGGAGGTGGCGTTTAAAGTCAATGTAATTCAATTCATTCGACAATTAACCAGATTAATCGACCCAATGGGCCATTATCTACTCCAATTGACTGATACACGGACTATACTTGCGTGCTTTCCCATCACGATTAATACGATCTATAATCGTAGTATTGCGCGCATTCGCCATCAACACTGATCATATACAGCTCACCACACTAATGTATATCACGATTCTAATATCGCAATTTCCCCTGCATAGATAAGAAACATTGACATTCATGCGTCTCTGATCGCGCGAGATATGGACGAGTGAAAATATATTGACGATATAAAACGTATTAGGGAGGTTTGTTTTCTTTTCGTGTATATACATATATATAATGTTTTATATTACGAGGTTACGATAAGATCGAAACGCAGGTGAACCGTATTCCGATTGTATCGAGCGTTGATCGTTGATCGACGGTCCAGATTGTAGATGAAGGATCGTGTGTGTCTGTGCGAAACAATACAGATCGCTCTAAAATACATCGTCAAATTGAATTTGCAATTTTGGGAAAATTCGCAAGGTGTAATTTTTTATTTTTATTCGCGGTTTGTTGAGTCCTAATTAGAATTTGAATTTGCGGATTGAATTCATAATTTGGGTGACGTAGTTTGAATTTTATTGACATTTTTTTTACACCCGACTCTTAACGTTTGGTCTTCTTTTTTACATTTTTTGCCTCTTCATTTTTATTTAATGTAGCACTCATGCGGTGTAACAATTCAGTTCCTTTCTACTCAAATTTAACGGATACTTTTATTTTCTCATAGAATGTATTATAGCCTACTGGTTGAATTTTATTTTCACGTTGCATTTCTTTTCCAACTCACGGTTATATGTTCAGCTTGATTTACAGTTTGGAATTCGTACTTAATTCACATTACGTCATGGTCATTTTATTTACAATTTATTAATTTTATTTTATGTAAACATTATATATAATTAACAATCTGTCGTTCCAATTCATTCTACGATTTGTTAATACGATTCCATCAGAAATTTTTATTGAACCGACAATTCGTCATTTTTCTTTCATTTTCGATTTATAATTTTCTATCGAATTTCGGTACTAAATGTAAGTTTACTTACCTCTTATTTGGTATTTTCGATATCTACCATTCGTAGTTCCAATTGAACTCATCATTTTTCCACTCGTTTTTATTTACTACTCATAGAATTCTCCTGACCCGCTTCATTTTTATTCTCCCAATTGCTCTGTACATTACATTGACGAGGCTTAAAAAAATCGCCCGACCTCCATCGATAATATTCGTAGTCATATACTTTCAAGCAATCCGAACCACGCTCACCTCCTCACATCAAACAGCCTTGCAATCGCTTTTGCCCGACGAATTGACAAAAAAAACCACCCATACGACGCCTGTACGTCTCATGCAATTTAAGTAATTTCAACGTGTGAAAGTGCAGCAATTTTGAAAATTTTTGTCCGTGTCTTGTATTAATTTACAAAGCTCAGCCGCCAGAGTAAAATGTACCACCACATGAGTATGCACCTGACATGTACACTTTTTACCACTCGTCAGTGGTGGCTTCTCTATATGACCATATATATATATATATATATTTTCCAACGGAACACTCGGTTTGACCCCCATCTGCTCTTATTTAAAAAAATATTACTTCGTTTAATTTTTCTTTTCCTTTTTTTAAATCATTTTTTAACGATCGTGAAAGTATCGACTCTTGTTGGCTGTATGAGCATTAACTTATCCGGTGTGAGATCGTAATACGGTGTATCTGTATGTGTGTATGTGAGTGTGAGGCAATGTGCGAGGGTGAACGGCTGTAAAGGACTACTTTTATCATTATTATCATTATATATATATATATATATATATATATAATATGCACTTGTTGCTCTCGGTGCATGAGGCTTATTCAGTGGGATCAGCAGTATATGCGGTTGTCAGATGTATACTGTGTGTATCTGCGGTTCGTAATTGCCGGAATTGGCACGCTCCTCCCGTGGTGTACACGTATACACGCACACACGGACCCGCATACTTCCTTCTTGCGCTTTCTATAATCCCCGATCGCTTTTTAACCCCTTGCGCTCGCGTATCAGAAAAATCGATTTCCCTTCATTTAGACGTATTTATATAAACCGTGTGTGTCTCATTTTACAATTATCCTAGTGCAAGTGTGAGAATACAGAGAGTGCAGAGAGAGAAAGAGAGCGAGAGAGAGGGGAGGGAGGGAGAAAGCCACTCGTAGGTATATAAACTGATAATTTACCCGTACAATTTATATCATCATGGAGTCTGTGTGTGTATGCCTGTTCTCCATTTCAATAATGTACGTGTGTGTGCATGTATGTACAGGGTAGCCCGAAGAGTGAGGTTCATAAGAAAAATCTACATGCCTCGTATTAATTTCTATCCAAATCGCCCCCATGCATGTTCTACGATATTTTTACATTGCAAGAAAAAAGCATTTTGTGATTTTTCTCCTTTGTGTTTGTACTTTCCTCTCCTTTTTAAAAAAATAATTGCGTTATCGTTACGAAGTGCACTGTTGATGTCTCAAACTTTGTCCAAAAGTTAAACAGGTATTAGAGGATCAGTGACTAAAGTTCAGTTCAAAGCATAAGAATTATGCGAGTACAAATAACTGCCAATCGCTTTTAAAAACTAGCGAGAGCCAACTACGTACACGAAAGGGAAAAAAATAAACAAAACCTATACTACAGAAAAGCTCGGAAAAATGTTTGAATTCTTTTTTCTGGAAAACTAAAGAAGATCGTGGAACATACATGGGGGTGATTCGAATAGGTATTGGAGGCGACTAAATTTTCCTTTTAGACGTCACATTTCAAGCCACCCTGTATATGTATACATTTATATGAGAATATTACGATATATTTGTGCATACGTTTATAGATCCTTGTACATAGATGTTTGATCGAATTTAAAATTAATCTTACGGATTTCCTCGTTTTCATGACTGTGACGGCGCGCATAATAGTTTTTGCGTGTATAATCGACCTAAATGCACACGCATATATATATTCACGTAGATTTAGCCTTACGTTTCTTTATCACTTGATCCCATCGAGATTGAGGGAAGTGCTGATTTTTTGTACGTTCTTCCCATTTTCCTTTTATGTATATTCTCTTATGCATAGATTATTATGTATTAGATTGGCAAGAAAGTATTTGCGTTTTATCACGAAAAATAAAATAAGTAAGCAGTCTTGAAACGAATGATTAATATCATTCTATGTATCCACAAATGATGAATTTTATTCTATAGATTCTATTCTGGATTCTATTTAGAATCCGAGGGTGGATAAATAGAATAAAATTAATCATTTGTTTCGCGACTGCTTTTTTATTTTATTTTTGGTGATAAAACGCAAAGACTTTCTTGCCAACCCAATACTTTGTGTATATGCATTATGTACGCGCACTGTACGACAGAAGCAATTACACACATACACACACGCACACACACACACACACACACATGCGAGCGCACGCACACACCTGTATCTATATATAATCGTATCACTATTATTGAGGCTGTGCGTGTGTTATTTTCGGTGGCAATACTTTACTTTTAATTACTCTCTCGCAATCACTGCGCTGGTGCACGCGTTTCCTTCTCTCCCGCATGTGTATAGCGCGTCGTCCCATCCGCGAGTACCTAACTTATGCGCCCATCCCGTGCCGCTACGAGTTTTGCACTCGGCGGTATGAGTCACACTCTCGTTAAGGGACAGACCATAAGGAAGTGAGAACGTGAGGGAAGAGAGGGAGGAGCGGGGTAAGAGAGATGGATAGATAGATAGGAAGTTGAATAAAGATATATGTATACGGAGAGGGTGGAGGGGCGAGGGAGAAAAAGGGATATGCAGTTGCCTGTACATTCGCTTGGATGTTATATGTACATGTATTCATTTACATACATACGTTAGCTACGGATATATAAACTCTATAAATAAATTACAAAACAAAGAATCATATATATATATACTTAGAAAAAGAGGTTTGTTTTCTTTCAATATCTTATTTTACATACCATTTTTTGGTGATATCCATTAATTTACAATGATTATAATTTTTTATTTTGTTGTTTGTAACAATAATTCATTGGTATAATGTTATTGTTTCACAAATATATGTACAGTTTATTCGACGTTCCTTTCTACATTTTTCGGAATTCTTCCCAACGGAATTTTTATGTACGAGTACAGAAAACATATTTACCAAATATATCCGATGGAGAAAAAAAATAGCATTCACGTATTCTCACAGTATTCGCGGGCGATTTTGGGATTTTTGGCTTCCTTTAAGGTGGGATACATTTACAACGATCAAAAGATCTATTTTTTTTCTTTAAACGATAGAACTATATATGTATAATATTTTCCCAATGTTTCGAAGCGAAATTCGAAAAACTTCAAGCGTTCCAGCCAGCGAACGCTGTGTCTCACCGCGCCGCAGGTAGAAGCGGGAGCGCGGTGGGGCAGACAGAGATCGGCAAAAAGTAATTAAATTAACAACTAACAATTACAATTACCATTGTAATTGATAATTTAGTTACGTTGTAACAAATTACTTTGGTAATTAGTTACCACCAGTACCTAGTGCAATTTACTTTCAAATTCTACGTAAACTTCAAACGCATTCTTCTCAGAATTGCATTTTCGAAATTGGCATGCAGGATTACTCAAAAACTATTAAGCCGATTGAGTTGAAACTTAGCAAAAAATTGATAATATTGCTACCATCTACTTGACGAAAAATGTTTTTGAAAAATTGAAAAAAGACTAGTTTTTAAACCAAATTGCACAGAAATTTGGCGTGAATTTGGGTTTTTTTGTCAATGCGTGCCATGTCTGAAATTTTCATTTTCTTCATTTGAATTACTGTCAAATAGAAACTATACGTGTTCTAACTGAATTTTTTTAGGAATTTTTCCACAAATCATATTCTACGGGAAGCTAGACTGCACGCCGATTCGCAACTTCCGCGGCAACCTTACTTTTAAATAAATTATAATAGATAGTTTTGTATATTTAAATATACTATTAAGGTATACCTACAGTTTAATGACTGTACAATCATTATTTGTTAGTTTAAAAAATCCCTCAAAATTGCTCAATTTGTTCCCATCTAATTGTACATCCTGACTCAAACGAGAACGGAGAACAAAAGAGCAACGGTTATGGATGCTGAGGATTTTTTTTTTGCTCTATTCGTCGTGTGGGAAAATTAATCGGACTCGCATATAATACGTTAAAAAGACGTTTTTCGCACGTAGCCGGCTTAATTTTGTGCTTTCGACAAGAACTTGCTGATATTCGTAATTGCCGGAAAACTTTCCATGAAATACACGCTTCGAATGGTGGAAAAATCGAAATAATGTTCCGACCCTTTTGGAACTTTCCCACAATTGCGAAATTTTGAATAGCCGTAGTGTCGCTTCTATTTGAGTGACATACATTTATTGGGGAAGCTTTGGAAACGATTTTAATATACGTAGAGAAGGCTGTTGGATTTATCGGGATATCTCAGTTTTTTTTCGCAAAATGCACTTAAAAAATGACCAAAAAGGGCAATAAGAGGCATGGAAAAATTGGCCAAAACCGATAATGCCGCTTTGAAATTCGTTGAAAAATCAAAACATTATCGAATCTCAATGAATCAAACGGGATTTCAAAATGCAAACAATGACGAAGAGCATCAGCACTGAGTGAAGTTCCAAATCTAATGGGAAAATAAATGATTGACGTTTCAGTAAAGCTACTTATTTTTGCCCAGATGGGGAAAAAAATTACGGGTATTTTGAAATTTTTAAAGGCGTTTTTCATTGTTTTCTCTGCGAACGTGGCGATAAGATAAACCCTTATATATTCGCAAACAAACCCAAACCCAAACCGAAACACACACGCACTGCGCGCGCGCGCGCATACCCCCGCCGTCGATGTACACCTCGGGTCTGTCTGTTTTTATTCTCTTTTCGTTTCTTTCTGTCTCTCGCTTACATTCATCCTTCTCCCGGCCTTTTCGTACAGTTTTTCGGATGCGGCACAACAGTATACTGCACGTTTTTTCCTGCAGCGCAAAATAACTGCAGCAAAAGCCATAGCCCGTTTACATACGAGTAAATGCACTTCCATATGTATTCAAAAATCCACACACACACCTATATATATATATTACATGTACACCTACGCACACACACGCATAAACGCGTAGATGCGTGACTCCCGCGTTTAGCGGGAACGAGCGCCGCGGAACGATCATATGCCTGAGCCGACATATGCAACTCGCGGCGGGCCCACAGCCCCGGGGCCAAAACTCATCGGGAGTCCGGGCGTGAGGATACGCGGGAGCGCAGCATCTCTCCCGAGAACATATGGCAGCGGCGACGAGTGCCTTCCACACTCTTGTGTTCGTATGGCAAAAAGTTAAATAAGAGGGAATGAGAAACGTGCGGCAGGAAGGAGGAAAGAAAAGCAAAGCAATAAGACAACGAAACGAAAAAAAAAACGATAAACGGGACGGAATGAAATCGCGGCTGCCCGCTTTGCACGTCTTTTATGGAATCACGATACGAGCACGCATGCGTTTTGGCCGGAACCGCTCTCTCGTTCTCTTTTTCTTGGCTTATCTAATATACAAATTATAAATGTGAATGTTTTAGGGCAAAATATTTTCAGTTACTTTATACGTCTGTTATAAAATAACCAAAAATGATTTATTTTTATTTTAAACAAATTATTTTTCATAAATATATGTGTTTTTAATATACAGGGTGTTAGCAAGGTCGATGTAAAGCCTTGAGGTGGTCCGCTAGATGCCACAACGTTCAGAGTTCTGAATACAAATTTTTTTAGGGTTGGGGGCGCACGTCTTGCGGTGCGCGCCCCTCTTGCTTCATATTCTTTCGTTGTGCGCTAGAAGCAACATCGTGGGAGAGTTATCCAGGTTAGATTTGTGAAGATCAGTGAGAAATAGATTGTTAGAATGTCGAAAAGGAAATACAAGCAAAAGCTAGAAGAGATGAGCAAGAAGATGAAATCAATGCAAGAATGTTTAGAGGTTCTATGAGGATCGAACGAAGAATGGAATAGCGAGGCTACGTCGGAGGACAGCGAGGAGGAAGATGGCCGACAGATCGACTTACAATTAGACGATAAAGATATACTTGTATATATTCATACGCAGTTCAATAACAGACAAATAGACGGCCAAAAGGAAAGCACGATGAATTCGTAGCACTATCGTAATAACCTCTTACGGGAGATGAGACATATCAGAGATTCGGCTGGTGAGCTGGCACGGGAGGCCTTACAGACCAAACTATGGGACAACTATCTGCACCTAAAGCACTTGATTTTGACCTGCATACCTCATTGGCCAACCGGTGGAAACATTTTGTATCCTAAGGAACCCCCGTAGAAGAGAGAGATAAAAATTGCTCGAGAAAGATACCCGAAAGGAGGGTTTTGAAGCCCCAGAGCTTAATCAGGAAATCTCGGCTGAAATGAATGAAGCAGGGCAAAGAAGAGATGGATTTTTAACGGATGTGCAGAGACTAGCTGGTTCGACACTCATGTCATTAGGAATGGCGATATCGGCTCTTTTAGACGAAAACGAAAGCATTGACAAGCTGAACTTCTTGGAGAACTTAACCGACGCTGCAAAGCTGGTCACAGAAATTTATTACAGACAGAACGAGTCGAGGAAAGCCTTTATTTTGCCAGCAGTTAGTAAACAGGTGAAAGAGTTACTGAGCAAAACAAAGTCGGACGCCTTTCTATTTAGCAAGGACCTAAGCGAGAAGATAAAGGAATTTAAAGCCCATGAGAAGATTGGACCAAAAAATGCATTCCCGCGGGCTCGTTCGATCGATTGATTTTTACTTGTTTTAAATTTTAGGTTCTTTATATCGAAAGAATATAATAAATAAATATATCATACGTACGTGCCCGAAGGCATAAGTAATGCTCGCTTGCAATGCACATACTTTTCTGCCTCTCTCTCTTTCTCCTTCGCTCGCGCCCGCCATTAGCCGCGCTCGGTTATGCGATAATTAATAATTCAAATGGACTCTTGCGCCTAGCCCTGCCTCTCTTGCAAGGCAGTCCGTGTCCAGGTGATTCGAATTATTGGCTAAATCCTGCATATTATGTTTATCGAATCGTCGCGATGTGTTAAGCTTATTTTGTAGAATATTTGTGTATATAGGCGTCAAAATATTTTGGGATCCTCCCATTTTTTGTCTTTAAGTTAAATCTTAGTATGTGCGTCTGCGTGCGTGTGTATGTGGATGACGCGTACACGGAGAGCGAGACGTCTCAGCGAATGTACGTTTGTTTTAATTTATTCAACTATTGCAGTAACAGGTAGCCAAAGGATAACAGCGCAGGACGAGACTGAACCCAGGCACATATCACACAAACACACACACACGCGCACCACCCATATATATAACATTACGGATAGAGTTTGTTCTTCAAGATTTCGTGGAATTTTCTCGCGTAGAGAGATCTTGCTTTCCCTCTCTCTCTCTCTCGTAATATCTTACTTTTCTCCCGCGCTGCTCCACGGTGCGAGAAAAGCGTAAGATGATGGTGTATGTATATCTGTATACATAAATCATATTATTCATCGAAGTAGAACGAGACGAGAGAGATCGCGGTCGCAAACGTAATAATTTATTCGCCCCGATGCTGTTTTTGCCGTTTCTTTCTGCGAGCGCGCAAATAGATGGATATAGTAATATATTTGTGCATGCGCGAGTGCATACCTTTTATACGTGTTTTTGTACGTTTATATATGGCATAGTCGCAGGGCCGACCTTGGATCAAGAAGAGATGATGAGAGCAAAAGAAGAAGGAGTAACGAAAAGAAGAGTATATACGGAAGGCGTGTATATGTGTGTGCGGTGCGTGCGTGTGCGTGCGTGCGCGCGCGCGCGCGCGTGTGTGTGTGTGTGTGAGTGTGGGTGTATCATGTATAAGGTAGCTAACGAGCCGATCATTTTACGCTCTTTTCCTTCTCTTACTCTGATTCTCATTCCCCTTTTCTTCTCTGCCCTTTACACACACATATATATATCAGCTGAGGATGGTCGTTGATACTGCGGTTAAGCCACAGCATCCAATAGTCATATATCCATTTATACCTAATATCTTGCCGGCTATATATATATGTACAGACGCACAAACACACATATATGTATGCATGTATGCATGTACGTGTGAAGAATATATTTCCGGTGTGCATGTACGCCTGTACGGGGTCTAGGATCAATATCGAAAGCTCGATATTGATCGGAGAAGCCCGTGGATCGATGACGTTTAAGTTTGCATCGTTGAAATTCAACGAAAATTGATTCTCTTTAGTCACTCATTTTTATTGACCATTCAGACGGTGAAAATCGCTCAAACGTTTCCGCGTATCGTCATTAGAATTTTACGACTCTAATTGGCAAAAAGCCGTTGAATAATTATATGAATTTAAAAAATAAAAAAATTAAATAAACTATGTCGTTGCATTCTAACGATGCAAACTCCAACGTTCATGTGGATTGTACCCTCGTATGCAAGAGTAGCCGCGATATGAGCGGAAAATCCTTTTTCCAAAAAGTGTGGCGTGCTCAAAATAATTGCAAAACAAAATGAGAATATATAGGTATATACATTAGTACACACGCGCATATATATATAGCTACGCGAACAGATATAGAGCTGGAGGAAAGGGAGAGCGAGAGAGAAAGAGGGTGATCGATCAATATCGGACGCGATTATTAGCTCACGCGGTAACATACCCCGTTATCCTGTTCGCTAGCTCTGTCCTCCTGATGGCGTTTTCTCTGGCGCGGCGTTAGAATATTGCCTTTAAATTTGATATTGGAGCGAGCAACAAAATCATGTGCACAGTTTCCGGCAGACCATAATACAGAGCTAATATATACATATACACATACATATATGCAGGTAGAACGTTGCTGAACTCTCGTGTAATTTAGATCGTTCGTTTTATAACATTACACGCCATCACGCGCAATCTCCACATCTATGCGTTATTTGCGCATGGGGAAAACTGGTATACGCACAATTACATCGGAGGGAAAAAAAAGAAAATTCACCTGCTCGATTTTGATCGAGAAAAAAACAGCCAGTTTCAATAAGGTTCTAAAGTAACCACTATTGAATACTTCGGTATCGATATTCAGAATTAATTCGCTGAATTTAATATCGATTTTGTTCAATTGATTATCGAAAAGGTTAACTAGCAGGAAAATTGATATTTCAAAATGTTTTTGTATATATATAGGAATATATATATAAATGGCGCGCGATTTTTTTTGTGGCGAAAATAGAGTACATATATTTAACAATTGGCATCGGGTAGTATTGAGGTTTAGTCATGAAGAATTACACGCTCGAGCGACGCATAGAAACTGTGAAAATTCACTACAAAAATGGTGAAAATTTTGCAGAGACGGTTTGAAAAGTTCGCACGTCGTGTTATCTCGTGCCCCAGCGATGTAAATTGACGACTAAGATCGTGCGATTTACCGCCATTGGACTTCTTTCTTGGGGAATTTCGGAAAGGAAAAGTGTATGCCAATGATCTACAGACGATTCCGTAGCTCAATGAAGCAATTGAACGCACCATTAAAGAAATTAGTCCGCAATTAGGCAAACATTTTATTAAAAATTTTGTCGAAAGAGTAAACCTTTGCAAACAGGGACGGGAAAATTGTGTTCCACCCATAACCTCCATGTTCGTACCTTATATTAATATAAAAATATCCAGACTTGTCAACTAAATAATACGTTTTATTAATAAATTAAAATGTCAGGCCATTTTGAGACACCCTCTACATACAGATGGATGTATATTCTTGATTACCCGAATGATCCGCGAGCAATTTGACGAATTCTTTTATACATGTGCGCTACGCAAGAATAATTTTCGATTTGAAGCAAAAAGCGTGGAAAGATTTTTTTTCCCATTACTTTTCAGCTCTACTTCTATCCGGACGAAATTCCAAAATTAGTCGAAGTTGGTTTTCTTTTTCGTTTTTCTATCCGGGACTTATCTGCTAGCGATGAACACGACGAAAAGGGTAACGAGATGAAATAATTCAAACGAATCCTCGCCTACTGTTCTATGCATGCAAGTCTAATGGCTCTGTACATTCATCATAGCCGTAATAAGGGATCCGGTGATGATTGTGTTATTGGTCTTCGGTGGAATAATCGTTGGCACGAACTGCTTCTATAAATATTCGAATATCTGCTCGAATTTAAAGTCACAGACATATCGCATACACGCGGACTGCCGTAGATGCATGCGTAGATGTGTACATGGACACTTAAATATATATACTCGTGACGTATATACAAACATAGCTATATATATATATGGTATGCATGAGCAGAAACGAGACGAGTTGGTGGCAAGAGACGTTTTTGTACCGATACATCGAGGGGGAAGTATTGCGAGGAGGAGAATAAACGGATCTTCAGTGGGTATTATATACCTGTCCTTTTGGCGGAGTGGCCGTTATATGGCGCGGTGCTGCTCGTCGCTTCGCTTGAAAATTATTATCTCAACCTCGTATTTAGCGAACGAAAATGGCGATCGAAATGCGTCTCATCCATGCGTCCATACACACACACACACACATGCGCGCGCGCGCTCACGCATTTCCGTGTACATGCATGTACATGTACATGCATATGTATGCAGCAGGAGTTAAACCGCTTGGCAATGCACGCGCGCGCACACGCACACACACATGCACACGTATACACGTGTCAGACAGTCGTAATGCATTTGCACCGGCACTGTAACCATCGACGGTGCTCCAAGTGGGCGGAATATTCGCCGAAGACGATGCACAGCAACTTGGGACAAAAAGAACGATGGCGAGAAAGAGAGTGAGAGGCATTGAACGAAGAGGGCGCGAGAGAGAGGGAGGGAGAGAAAGATAGCGAGAGATGAACTTCCACGGTACGAAGAAGAAGAAGAAGATGAAGACGAACAAGAGTAGAACGGAGAGGACGGAGAGGACGAAGACGACGAAGACGACGACGACGAAGACGACGACGACGAAGACGACGACGACGAAGACGACGACGACGAAGACGACGACGACGATGCCGACAACGAGATGTTGGAGATCTTATCGGGATGACGCACTGCGTACGCACCTGATACTGGGGATTGCGCGCATACGCGCGTCGCGCGAAGAGCCGCGGTCGCCTCGTCTCTGCTTCTGAACCCCCCCCCCCCCCCCCCGCCCCTCTCAGGGGACGGGTATCGTCGCAACGACAGCGTAGTCATTGGCCCCCGTTACCCGTACGATATTATCGGCAGGGTCTACAGCAGGCTTGTGCAGTTTGGTCTTTCGTATCCAGGGAGACGGGCTGATAGACCGGCCGTGGACGCAGGAGAGAGACACATAGAGAAGAAGGAAACGATTAGGAAACACGGACGTTTTCATGTGAGAAACGAATGATTGAAAAATAGCGATTTTGGAGTTTTTGTTGAAACGGTCGGAAGGTGGGCAAAAATAATGTTCGTCTTTTGGATTTCCAAAGGCCCCGTGTGATTCTAAACTGATCGCTGATTACAAAAAGCCTGGTCTCGCTCGCTAAGAATCGATACTACATAGAAATATTCCCGACAACCCCTATTTTCGGCAAAACCATGATTGCGCCCCTTGCAAAAGTATGTGGCCTCAGGATAGAGGTCGTGTTGAGGATCAGCGTTATGTCGATGTTTCGCAAACGTTACAGTCTGCACCATCAGGGCTGAGAGCTCTCCGATACTGAGCCTCGCGTGTTTCAGATATTCCGTATATAGTTGCAGTCATCGTTCCAGATCACTGCAACAGCCAGTCTCTGCGAGGGAGGTTATCAGGTCAATCGTATTTGGCACACCGTGCTCCCGGTTTTTTCTTTACCAGTTGATCAATTAAAAACATCCGATTGGCCGGTAGAGTGATCTGGAACAATGACTGCAACTATATATATGGTGTATCTGAGACACGAGACCTTCAGTATCGGAGCTCTCAGGCCCTGATGATGCAGACTGTAACGTTCGCGAAACGTCGGCATAACGCTGATCCTCAAAACAGCCTCCACCAGGAAGCCACATACTTTTGTGATAACACAAAGAGCCGTGAGAGTCGTAAAACTAAAATCATAGAGTCCTCTTGTATTTCTTCTTATCAGTGCTTTATTTCACAGAAAAAAATGTAAAGCGTGGCTCAAAATGACGAGCTTCGAGTTCGTAAAAATTCTTTATGAAGGACATAGAATAGAATACTTATTTTGAAAAAACTTTGCGATTTTGAAAAAACGATTTTTTCAAAATCGCAAGTGGGGGTACACCCCTTAACGCTAGTTAGATCATTCGCGGCTGATTTCCCTTTCAACCTTGCCACTTCTACCTTGACTTATTCCCCGCCAAATCGATTGAGCTTTCGAGTGGATACGAACCCGTCCGGCTAGGACCACTTCCCGATCCGCTGTCCTAAAGTCGGTCCGCCTGATTTCGCAATCAGTCATTGTCCTTCGCACACTTCATTTTGTCCAGTATTTTGCGTAAACTCGAGGCCGCGCAATCGATGAATGGTTCTCGTTAATACGAGATTGGTGCTCCGCTAGGGAATTTTCTACGGCGACTCGCGTTGGGCGGGGGGTGCACATGGGCGGAGCGCAGATTGCGACGCGCGTGTGACCCGCGCAGTTAGTTGGCAACGCAGTCGCGCATCAGTTTGCGTCGCTGCTCCTGCTGCGCGCAAATTAGATCCGCATCGAGTGGCCTCATATTCTCGCTACCCAGCTTGAATGATGAACGGGCTCGTGCTGCGGAACGCCACCACAAGAGAGGCAGAAGGAGGGAAGGAAGAAAAGAAGCGTGGCAGGCAGGATGTAACGAAGGTAGAGGATAGGAAGGACGATCGGGAGGAAAGGAAAGGACGTCGCGAGTCCGTCGGAGAAACAAAATTGCGCCGATGAGAGTCACAGAAAGAGACGGTGAGACGGAAGTGTACTATAAGGAGCTCACGGTAGAATGCTTGGCAGCGTCTGCGCAACGAACGACCGCAATCAATGCACTCCCATCGCACCCTTTCGCAATCTTTTCGAGTGTTATCGTGCTTGTGTATTTATATATGGATATAAACATAGAGTACCGATGAAAAGGATGCGGAGAGCAGAAGGGATTGAGCGAGAGTGGGCTGGATCACGAGGATGAGGAAATGAATAGGAGTGCGCGTGTGATACTTCGGTACGACGACACAAGGGAATACCGAAGGGACATGAACGAGAGAAAATCCGAGAGAACGATCGCGCGTTTTATCCCAGTTCGCCGAGAAAGAGAATGAAAGAGGGAGGGAGGGAGAGAGAGAGAGAGAGAAAAGAAAAAAGAGAGTGGGCACACTAGCGGAGAGACTCGCGTCCCATTACCGTCAATGGGCACTCCCGTTCGAGAAGACGCCATAAAGCCATAAACAGGGCGACCTGTTAGTCGATACCTGTTAGCGTGCTGGAGCATCGTCTTCGTCGTCTACTCCCTCTCTCTCTGCGTCTTTCCCTTTCTCTCTCTCTCTTTCCTCTCTCTCTCTCTCTCTCGCTCTCCCTCTTTCTTTCTCTCTCCCTTACTCTGTAGCTTAGTCCCTGCATAAAAGGTATGCACTACTGTACTAAATCGACAAATTCTTCTCCTCAACACCCAAAATAAAAATAAATTCCCGAGATCCGAAAAATGTAACCCCTCGTTTTCTTGTCAGAGAAATTATATCGTTTTTTTTCACTACGAATTCGGAAAACTACATAGCACCTGCCAACGTTAAAACGCAAGAAAGAGGGAGAGAGAACCATGCGAATAACTAGCGATGAGTTATAGGACTCACAGCTGAGAAAACGTCCTTTTCCATCACCATTGTTTTTATTTTTTTTATGTATTCCTCAGAGGTACGGGGCCTTCCCCTTTTTACCATCCCCTCCTTTTATTCCTTCCATTCCTTCCGACATTCACAATCCTTCCAGAGCTCCCCCGCAGAGTGTTGACCGCAGCCACTCTTTCCTAATGCACTACTGTATCGCATTTGCACGAGGGCCCAGGGAAACTGCGGAAAACCTGGGCCGATAAAGGCGGCTATATTTGGCTGAGTTTCAGTTGTATTAAACATCAGAAACTCAGCCAAACTGCCTCCCGCTCAAAGGTTGACGCGCAAACCAGTGCACGGGCAAGCGGTCACCGCTCCAAGTATTGGCAGCCTCCAATGCTGCTTAATTTCAGGGACCGCCGAGCCCGCACACCGACCGCGCGCCTACCTCTGTCGGTTCCATCACCATTGTTATTTATTTCTTATTTTCTAATTCTCAGGAACAATGAGCCAAAATGTTTGAAAAAAATCGACTGAGGTTTCACGCATGAGGGAATAAAGGTCTGAACTTATAATAACAAAATATTTATGAGCGCAATTTATTGAAATTCATGGAGGAATTAAAAAAAGGATTCAAGGTTAAAATTTTCCAGGTTTAAATTCGGACCTTTAATTAATCGGATTCTATTTTTTTCGGGCTCAAGTGGTCGGCCACCAATGTGCTGCGCGAAATATATACATATATGTATACAAACAGTCATGTGTAAAATAACGGGAATATGGCTAGCAAATACCGTCGAATGTTATTCGTAAGTGGTTATCAGATCGTCGATACATCGAAAGTCACGTTTTGGCTTTTTCTTCTTTTTTTCTTCTCCATTTGTTTCTTTATATATGTATATATATATTGCCACCGACTGCTTTTTTCTTCTTTTTATTTTCAGTTTTTATATCGTTTCTTTTATTCCATATTGCCCCGGTGATTACTCCCGCAGGCTCTTGTATACATAACGTAATAAAACTCGCGAGGCGCGTGTTGAGATCGAATCACCGGTGCGTTTGTCGTTGTCATCGTCGCCGTCGTCGTTGTCGTCGTTGCGACCGCGTGAATGATCATCATCGACGATAAAACGTCTGGTTAAACGACAGTCACCAATGGGGCACACATACACACGCGCATTTCGCCTGCGCATACGTAAATCGTAAAATCCCCGCGAGAATAAAAATAAAAAAATAAAAAGAGCAAGAAGAAAAGACGGTAAAAAGTTTGAAAAGGGACCGTCTCCCTCTCTCTCGCTCTCTCTCTTTCTCTTTCCTTATATACACAAACGGACCGCGATCATATGAATATTCTTGATTCCACGATGAGTGTATTCTCGATGTACATTACGTATGTGTATAAATATCTTCTTTCTTTTTTTTAATATACATATATGACGGTATGCGAACGCGGCGTGTCTGGCACGACGGTATTTCGGGACTAATTCGCTCGGGCAGGTAATGGCACCTCTCACGTATATCTCAACGATCATCCGAGGTATAGGTATACACGTATAATATGTCTTCTATCGTCGAGATATAATTTATGAGAAAAGCAACACCGCGCATGTCCACGTACGTAATATCCGTCTATTATGTACTCATACACACACGCGCGCGCACACACACACACACACACACACGCGCGCGCGCGCGCACACACACCCACACACACACACACACACACACACATACAGACACAGCCACAAGGTATTCGATGGCTTCCGGTTTTCCCTTCTACCGATCTTTCGTGATGATGTAGGTGCACTTCGGCCTGGGTACGTACGGTAGGGGTAGAAGCCCGAGTCTGTGCGATTGTGACTTTTTCCACTAACCATAGAGTGGTCGCAGTAGTCACGGTAATGGCGTTTCTTCGAGTCTTGTTTTCTTACCGTTCCTTCTTCTCTTTTGTCTTCTCTTATTCATCGTCTTCTTCTGATTATTATTATCATTATTATTATTATTATCATTGTTGTTGTTGTTGTTGTTGTTGTTGTTGTTGTTATTATTTTTATTATTCTCCTTCTGTTTTCCTTGGCTCGTTGTCCGGCAAGGCGCGGTCACGTACTCGAGAGGATTTCGCTCCCTCTCTCTCTCTCTCTCTCTCTCTCTCTCTCTCTCTCTCTCTCTCTTGCTCTCTCTCGCTCTTTCGCTGTCGAGCAAAAGGATGGGCGAGGCTCGCGAATCGAGACAGCGGTGGCGGTATCGGAGCCGCTTCCTCGTGTGTCTTCTGCTCGTTTAGCTCGGAGGCGAAGACGTCAGGCCCCGACGGGAAGACGTCTCGAACCGGGAGAGAGAGAAGAGAGTAGAATTGGGGAGCAAGACAGAGAGAGAAAGAAAGAGCTTGAGGCGCATCCCAATCTTTTCGCAATGCAAGAAGCCTGTCCAGCGCACACACGTCGTCCATCGGCCTTATTAGCGAACTTATTAGCGACGCTATTGCTACCGTGCGATCGCTCGAGGCTCATCGCGACGGAAATAAGCTTCTTGAAGCGCGCGCACCGCAACCGCGTCTTTAAAGACCACTAAATTCTAATTTACGCGCACACGCTTCTTAAATATTTTGTCATCGTCATTGCGACGCAAAGATGATCGGGCTTGGCGATACAATTGTTTCCCTGTAACTTTTCGTGTTGCCTGGATAGTACATTTTGAAATTCACAAACGAGCACGAAACAAAAAAAATGATCAACGAATTTTGCATTTTTTGGGAACTGGTTCGTAAGGCGAGCTTATGATGGGATCAGGAAGAAAAATAAAAATAGCAATCAATGGGATACTTTCGTGTGAAAAATAAATCGAAAGAGTGATTATCAACAGTGAGTTTGAGTATTTGTGCAGATGGCTGGCAACGTTGCTGCACGCGTGATGACGATCGACGTCTCGTATTGGCGGAGAGCTCGCGATCGCAGGTTCCGCAAAAGGGACAAGTATACTCGCAACAAGAGGAAAAAAGGATCTCTTGGAGCGAGTACGCCTGCAGACGTCGAGTCACATGGCCCAAGGAGTCGATCATTGAATGTGAGTAGGGAAAAAGAATTTTCTTGAAAAATCTCTATCATAATGTTTGTACGCGGTGTTCAGGAAAAAGTATGTTTTGAAATGGCAATCGACAGATTTTGAATACTGCACAACCGATTGACATCGTGCGCTTAGCGCCAAAGTTTTGAAGGCTTTGGAGCTCCGAAGAGTTAAAGTTTTCATTGATTTTTAGCAGCTTTGTTACGTCACGCCCTGCTTCATCGCACTCGCCCCACAATCCCAAAAAAGCTAAACACTGTGAAGAATATCAGGCAGGGAAATGAAAACCCCTTTCCGGGTGACAATAAGCCCGCAACCCAGAAGCGTCCGAGAATTAACAGGCCGCCACGATTTTTATCACCGGCGCCATGCCTAGACGTGTTACATTCCGCCCCAACCCTACGACAAATTATCTCCGAACCACCACGCTACAGATTAAAGATAATAAAAAATCAACTTCAGTTACCCCATCAATTGACCAACCTACCCCACGAATACAGTCGTCCACACCTCAAACCTACGTCGAAAATGCAAATCAGCTGGATCATCCGAGTTATAAAATCATATCAGATCGCATCTGATAATGGTGTCCAGCCCAAATTTACAAGAAACATGCAGATATTCTATAGAAAAGCTATCGCCGCCGAAAAAGTTAGCTTTGTCATAAAAAGCCAAGGGTGCTGTGTAAATCGGAATCAGCCGAACGACCTCTTGGACGGGTTAAAGAGGGAAAAAACCACTTAACCGATACAAAAATCACTCATTGCACAACATCCGAGCGAACTATAAAATGGAACACCACTGAGCCGGCGGAACAAATGATCAAACCCGCTACGATATCTAAGTTTGATTGAAGAGCTTAAAAATTTGGCATTCATTTTCTTTACACCTAGTACTATTGTTCGAAGGGGTAATAGATTTTTTATCTTTTATCAGTTAGTAGCATTTTTATCAGCCCAGGAGATCGATTTTTGTCTATAATCGTGTCTCGGACCAAGAGTTCTGGTCCGATCGAGTTGTACCTGGAAGGTTCGTAATGAGCGGATGATCTTACATCGACAAGGGTGCCGGCAACTCGATTGGATCGCCAGATTTATATTGATCCTAGTCTGTGCGACACGAGTCCTGAATTTCCTAGTCCCAACTTCACGAATTTCCTAGTCCCAACTTCACGAATTTCCTAGCCCCAACTTCATCCAAGTCTTATGTAGCCCAAGAGATCGATTTTTGTCTACAATCGTGCCTCGAATCAAGAGTTTTGGCCGAATCGAGATATACCTGAAACATTCGTAAACAGCGGATGGTTTTGCATCGATCGGGGTGTCAGCAACTCGATTGGACCCCTAGATTCACGTTAGTCCTAGTCGGTGCAACAAAGACCTGAAAATGGGGCGTTTTTTATTTCTCGCTAAAATGAATGCCTTATTCGTTGTAAAATCTTTTATCGGTCACAAATTTCCGAGGCCTATCTTCGTTCAAGCCTTATTCAGCCCAGAGAAACAATTATTTCATAATCGCCTGCCGGAACAAGCGTTTTAGTCCCATTGAGTTATCTACAGGAGAAGTTCGTAATCAGCAGATGATTTCGCAATGGCCAGGGTGGTGGCAATTCGATTAGACCGCTATGTATTCAGATAAAAAATGTATAATATGACAAATAATGGATCTTTTAGATACATTTTTTCTGACACCCCCTATACATATAATCGATGGTGAATTCTCGAACAGAGGCAGCTGCGCTAAAAGCAGCAGGTGAATCCTTCATCGCTACCGGTATATACCGGTGGTACATACACGCACATACAATAAGTTTCACCCTCGCGTCCTCGCCCGCGAAGCGTCCATTCTCTATGTACACACACGTCGTGCCGCGCGCGTGTCCTACAATGTGCGATGAAAGAGAACGCGCCTCGCCCTCGTACATTGTATCCATCTAATTGCATCGAACGGCCATCGTTATTCGTCGCGATTTTTATCGCCCTCGAGGCGAAACCTTGTCGTCGGTGACAGGGGTATTTGGGGTTTTTTTTTTACGTTGTGTCGTGCTTTTTTTCTTTTAAATTATCACCTGTATCGAAGTGAGGAGCATGGGGCGGGCGGGTTTTACACCTTAGCACTTAAAAATTATTAAGATTATTAATGTATTCAGTAGTAATTTCTTAATCAATAATTGAGAAATTATCAATGAAGGACCGTATTCTGAATTCTCTGAATTTCGTATCGTTTTATTTATGTAACTTTCTGTATTTAGGCTTAAAAAAGATACAAAGAATTACAAAGGATTGAATATGTAGGAAATGGAGGGTGAATTCAACTAGCAAACATGCAAACGTATGTATAGATTTTTAACGACATGAATTAAGTAATATTAATAGAATTAATTTTAGGATATGAATTAATGAAAAAATGGTAATTTTTTTTCTCCAAGACTATACAAAAAAATATCCCTACATGATTGAAACAAAAACTGTTGGGGCTGCTGAACGAGACCGTTCACGTAGGCAAGCCTTTTCAACACATTTTCCAACGACTCTTCGTATTTTGACCGTGAACATAATCTTGATTTGATGAGAGGGAAAAATCAGGTAACTACCCAAAAACGACGTGTTCCCTTTGAGGTCGGAGGCTCACTTTGCGCCAGAGTTTGCTTCACATTGTCTACTAATATTCGTTTGCTGCTGGTTGAAGAATTAACTTTGTCTTACTCGATATATTTGTATATACATACAATATATTTATATATATTTACATACATTATATAAATATTAATATACATACATATTAGGGTATTGCAAAAGTTGTGCTTGTGCGCGGTGCATGTCGCGTATCATTCGACGCATTGCGAGCTTGGCAACACAAATCAAATTATCAATTAACCTCGTAAAATGGAGCCCGATGCTTTGGACCGTTGCAAAATCTCTTGGTTCATCTCCCCCACCGCCCCCTCTATTTTCTCTTTCTGTTATACTCGGCTCTGACAGATAACCCGCGAAACAAGCATATATGTATATGCGCATGTGTATATTTGTATGGAAGTCGCGCGGCCGTGTGCTCGCGTGAACGAGCAGGCTTCTTTGGTATCCCGCGTTATCGGCGACTTGCCGATCGGCCTTCTCGCGCGCATCCTCGCACCGCGCGCTTATTCCAACGATACCGAGAGCCTATCTCCTGGCGTATCCGCACACTCGAGTGCGTGCATCCCTCTCTCTCTCTCTCGCTCTCTCAGTCCTTTTCTCGCACTCTTTCGTAATCGGCCGAGAGACGGCGGACTCTGGGCCGCTTCGCTACGAATTATCGACCAACAGATCGAGAAATTATGGCGCAGAGAGAAGAAGCAAGTGGAACCGGGAGGGTGGCGGTTCTTGAGTGGAGAGGGCAGGAGGAAGGGAGATAGAGATGCCGGGAATGAAAAATAACGAGAAGCCAAAAGAAATCAGAATCAGGATTTTATATATATAGAAATACATATATAATAAGAATAATAATCGAAATCTTATTCTTGATTTCTGTTGCCTTCGGTATATATATATATAGATATATATATATACGTTGGCGTCAGATAAAATACTGGAGATTATAATATATGATAATGTATCGTATTATTATTAATAATAATAATAATTACTATTATTATTCTTGGAATGAACACATCTTTTTAGCTGTCGATTATCGATGCCTTCCGCTAAAATTTGAATTCCCTATTCGCGAACGGTATGCGAAAATAGGGAAAGTCTGCAAAAGAGAGAGAGAGAGAGAGAGAGAGAGAGAGAGAAGCGAGGGTTAGAGCACATTGCTGAAGGTTCGGAAAAAGGGCCCAGTCGATGAGGCAACGGCAGGGGGATCTCGTCGATTGGCAAACACCGCACTGAGAACAGGGAAAGGGATTGAGGGCAGGGCAAGGGGAGGCCAAGTGGAAGTGGCGCGGTCGTTTAGTTAAAGAAAGATCAAAGGGAGACCGGCAATAATTATAGAAATATGCGCGTTGATGCGGCGCGCCCGGGCTCACGATCGCACTCGTGTCGTCGTCTACTCGCGTTGTCCACGGGATGAGAACGCATCGCGGGAAAAGACGGTGTGGGTACGCAGAGAAAGAGATAGAGGGGGGGGGGGGGAAGGGAGGGAGAGAAAGAGAGCGAAACTGCTCCCGTGGATCGTGTGCCTGCTCTCTCTTTCTCTCTCCCACTCTCTCTCTCGCGCGCGCGCTCTCGCACTCGGCTTGGTCATTTCCTATCGGATCTTTCGTCTTTCCAACTTATT
>OX632367.1:19084444-19151442 GCA_951751655.1 Ophion costatus
TTAAAATATTTTTTTTCGCGATGCTTACTCAAAAATAATTATAATCTAATATTATTAATCTAGAAATAAAATAATAATAAAAAATATTCATCAATTCACAGATATCTATATTTTAGAATTTTTTTTTTAATTTACAAAGATCTATGAATTCAAATATATAAAATAATTGGTTATTTTTCACGTTTACTAAAAAATAATTATCATGTTTTACGAAACGAACGATAAATTATTTTGATGGTGGTATAATATAAAATAATTGTGAAAAAACATCTATTAGTTTATAAACATCTCTATTTAATAAAGAGTTATATTAAAATATAATTTAGGAATGAATTTATTCTTATTGTATTAATGAATACGACCGCGATTAATAAAACGTTCACGAAAATTTAACTAAAGTACGAGGAGCCGCGTGGCCAACGCTGGCAACTTTGCGATCGCTATTGCATGCGGAAGATGTAAAATATCAACGTTCTGGAATAATCTCATCGTGGTTTTGGAGTTACACATAAATAAATTACGCGCGTGCACACACACACACACACACACACAGAGGAAGCGACAAAGAGACAGAATTCCAGGTATCTGTATTCGAGACCCACCGGTCGTGTAACGATTATTAAAATTATTATTATTGTTATTACGATTATTTTGATTATTATATTCGCGCTTGTGCACGCGTTTCGGACACCTGGAGGATAATTTAATGGACACTTGTGCGAGATGCTGCGAGACATAAACCCCGGCCACGAGATATAAAAGTTCAGCGCTGAAACAGTTATAAATGTTACTTTGTATGTGTTTATGTGTATATATATATATGTTTATGAATGACGCAAGATCAAGGGGAAAGATCTGTACAATAAGTTGTTCTTTTTCGGTCGAGCTTTCGGGACTCGTCGCAATATTATCAACGAGAGATAAATAGCAGAGTATGGGACACTCCATTGCCCCCCTTGATATATGTATATGTATATATATATAATAAAAGTATGAAACGACTTTTCAGACTTTCGATGGGGACTAAAAGTTACCAAGATCTTGGCCAAATAAGGCGCGCAAAGAAATATTCCAAGCATTATTTAAAAGATAAAAAGAAACAGCTCCATTACGTTTTTTCTTTTACTTATTCTCTCCTATTTTTTCCCTCACTGTCATTGGCTCTTTTGGTACAATTTTCCTAACCTCATAGCCGTGTGTGTCGTTTGTAAAAAAAAATCACCTTAGAAGGGTTAATATTTTTTTTGGACAAAAGTTGGCTGCTTCGTTATACGCACGAGCGTTTTAACCTCCCAGGACTTGGTTCATACAAAGTGCAGCTCGTCGTGTACAGAGTATCCTGGCGAATCCTTACGTAACCACACACACACACACACCCTACACACACACATAAGGGAAATAAGGGAAATCTTTTCTCCTCGCTAATCCCCGGATCCAGGGGCACACCGAATCGAAATGTTGTCTTTTGCGCTCGTGAGATCGCCGAGTGTTTAATTACACACGAGCGAGGTGCTGCTCGTTCTTGATCCAGGACCTACTTTCTCTCTCTCTCTCTCTCTCTCTCTCTCTCTCTCTCTCTCTCTCTCTCGCTCACGCTTCGCTCTCCGTTCGAGATCCGCTCAGCGTTGCACAAAACTTGTCTTTTTTCACATTAAATAAAAAGTTCCGGCCAATGGTGACTTTGGAGACAGTTGAATGTCTTCAAAATTACCCTTTCCCGCACATACGTATATACCAGTGTGCAAGTATAGTGAGAGTGCGATTAGGCTCGGGCAGAGGTGAGTTCAGAACTTGCGAGAGATCAGGCTGAGAGTGTATCGCGCGTAACAGCGATAAATCTCTCTGACTCTCTCTCTCTCTCTCTCGCGCTTTCTCGCTGGCTGCCTTGGCGAGCCAGGTGGACAACGGTCATCAGTGAGAGAGTCGCGGCGTGTAAGCGCGTAGAGATCACGAATCAAAGCGTTGGCGGGGGGCGGCTGCACTTTTTCCTCAGTATAATAGAGACCGGGAAAGAGACAGAGCGTGTGACAGTGAGAGGCGCAGGGAGTGAGATAGGGCTAGTCAAGAGAAAACGGAGAAGGTAAGGAGAAACAGTGCGAGGGTAAAGCGTGTCTCGGGTACCTCGCCAGGAGGTTAACCTTTGTACGAACGCGTTTTCCTATAGCGTAAATGTGTGTGCGCGCGCGCATGTATATATATATATATATATATATATATATATAATATAGAGAGAGAGAGAGAGAGAGAGAGAGAGAGGGACGCAACGGCTTAGGCGACGACCTCCGACCTAGCCGGCCACAACTTACAAGTCCGGCAAAGCGAGAAACGCTCGCTCTCATGCGGTCCATCTACTCGCCGCGCGAGAGCGTGGAGCTTCCCTCCTCTACCGTACGATATCGCGCTGCTTGGTGTGTACATGCGGGAGGCAATCTCCAACTTGCTAGGCTTTCAGGATGACGTGCCGGCTATTATAAACATAGGTATATCTATATATGTATCCGGAGAATTGGACGAAGAAAGTTTATGTAGACAGATATGTATGTATGTATGAATATTATTGTTCCAAAAGTGTTCAATGTTTAGAAAACTTTCAATAAATTGATATAACAATTTAGATAACGATCATTGCACAATATCCATGTATGCAAACACTTATATATCTATGTATATATTTAATATTTTCACATATTCATTAATATTTATTTATATTATTTTTCATACGTCTGATTGTCGAGTTGCCCGCAAATTCCCTTCGGTTTTTCAGTTATCTATTTCATAGTTGAAAATGAAAAAGAATTTCCGGATAAACTAATATTATTATTTTTATTCTTACCCTGTGCAACGAGCACACTCTTTCGACTATCCTTTGAGAAATTTTCGACTTTGTCCTTTTGTCGAATGAAATTATAGATGTAGATATGTATTTGTAGATATATGTATATACAAACAATCATTTTTCTCGATGATACATTTGCTTTGTCATCGCGCGTATGTATACATACATATATTCTCAGTATTTTCCGCAGCTATAAAAGTGTCAAACCCCAATGCATGATTGAGTCTTTTATCGTCGATGTCCTTCCTTTATTTTCTTTTTCCAACTTTTTCCTCTTTATTTTGGTTTTTCGTTAAAAATGTTAATCACCATGAAATTGCGCGGCGAGTAACCGGAACGGGATATTTCAACGGAGCCGCACGCGTATATCTGTCTGTGAAAGGAAGAGAAAGAAAGAGAGGGAGGGTAAGAGAAAGAGAGAGAGCGAGCGAGCTTATGTTCGGTTTTCTCCAGCCGTATTTATTCTCTCCCTCTCTGTTCCTCCGCGATCGAAGTTATTATTGCGAGGTAACGCGCGATGCATGAGACGCCGCGACCTTAATCGCAACGCTGAGAATTCGACGCCCCTTAATTATCACTCATTGTCCACACGCGGAAAAACGTGATAGAGAGACGATCGCGCGCAGATGTCACAAAACCACAAAGCACGGCCTTTCTGCCGGATCATTGTAGTCCGCTGCCTTGGAGGATTATCTCGCTGAATTTGCCCAGGAAATTCTCAGCATTATTACGATTATGATTATTAGTTGTTTATTTATTTATTCCCTTATTTATTTATTCCTCTCTTCTTTTTTTCTTTGTTCATTTAAATATATATAAGCGGCTGAAAAACATTGTACCCCAGTGAAGCTATTCCGAAGCAAGGAATAAAAACGAACGAAAAACAAGAAAGAAAGATAGAAATGAAAAAGGCAAAAAAACAAGAGATTGTTAAATTGTGCCCGGAGAGAGGAAACTCATGCGCGGTGACGACGACGAGCCTCGTCTCTCCCGTCTGGTCATAAAACCCGGAAGTAATGTGGAACCGACGCGCCACCTGTGTAGTACACAGAACGACCACCAGAACGAATTCACATTTTCCGCTGGGAATTCGCGCAAGATACCGCGTTACTGTCGCAGACACTGTAGCTATGAGTAATGTTTATGGTCGTATATCACAAATGTCTCATATTATTATTAAGGTTTACCTTATTCAATTTGTGCTTCAATTCAATTATTTTGATACAGTATGAGTATTATGTATTATATATATAAATTGTGTGTGTGTATACATGTATGGCTAACTTTTTTTTTATATCGCGTTTGGTATAGAAAGCTTGCCCTAGTCTCTATAAATAAATTACCCTGCCTATGTATGCTGTTATATGAATTGTTTCATACATTCCTAATGAGGTGACAATTATTATATAGTAGATGCAATTATTAATTCATAAATATGATATGATATAAATATATATATATATATATCACGACATCTGTTAATATATGTTGAAGTTGATACTTATCAATTTTCAATTGTGTGTACCTATATATCTATCTACTTATTTTCCATTTTCTCGTATATTAATCTCGATGAATATTTCATTATCCTCTTATTGTTGTTGTATTTTGCCCGATTATACTTTTTTTTCTTAACTTTTTCATTCTCTCCGTCGTGCGTAAGGATAAAATATGTGCGTGAATGTGCTCGCATATTTGCAGATCGTCAATTATAATCTGCACTAGTCCTCCAATATCTGGTACCTCCTAGGTGTACTATAGGACCCCTCCCTGCCCTGCCCCTAGCCCAAGTGTGCATATACGCGGAGAGTCTCGTACGCTATGAGAGGCGTTCAATTATCGCGACACAAATCCAGAAGCAACGAGCTCTCAACACATGTACTCCATTTCATTCATATATATATATATATATATATATATATATTGTAGCCAAATGGTACTCTGCTTGTGCGTGATTTCGCCTTGATATATCTCTCTCTCTCCCTCTCTACTTAAGTAGTTGAAATGCTGGATTTTCTTGTATATATATACACACACACACACACACACATATGTATATGTAAGAGGTTCGAGGACTGCAATCCTTTTGCTATACGTGTAACGAGATACTTGAGATGCACGCACAGGTAGTAGAGCACCACGTAAGAGAATGGGTTACAAAGTAGAGTTGGCATGGCTCGAATGCAAGATTTCTCTCTCTCCTCTCTCTCTCTCTCTCTCTCTCTCTCTCTCTCTCTCTCTCTCTCTCTCTCTCTCTCTCTTTCTCTTCCTCACTCTCTGTACACGGCCACACAGATACACATATACACATATAATATATACGAAGGCTCTCTATCAGCTGCAAAGTTTGTTACCCTCCCAGTGAATGTATGGTTCGGCCCGGGGCAACACTCAATCACGGCTAATTACGGGCGTGTGCTTTACCCGCACTCTGTCGCGGTTGACGCAGAAAAAGAGTATTCACTATCATATAGGCAGCGAGAGGGCGACGGAGAGTGAGAAAGAGGAAGATGAGAACCTGCGTTAATGACATATATATATCCGCGAGCACGATTTTAATAGTTGAGTAATTGAATTCGATCACGCTACGTTATCGGCGGCGTGCAATGATAAGAAGCTACTCTCTCGCAACCCTCGCTCGATTGCACTAGGGGGCGTGCACAAATTACGTAACGCTAAATTCCGCAATTTTTTACCTCCCCCTCACCACGTGCCAGGGCGGTAACGCCTGGCCAGACTGCCCCCCCCCCCCGCCCCTCTATTCCGTATCGTAACGGTCGCTTTTTCGTCAATAATTGCGATTTTTTAAATGGACATAACTAATTATGAAAAGATCGGGTTTATACTCATTTTATGAAGTATATACTCATCTAGTTTTATACCAATTTTTTTTAAAAACCTTTGAAATTAACCGAGATACATGCCTTGATTTGACGACGAAAAAGAAAATCTCTTCGTTGTCCCATCGATATCTTTATGAAAGAGTTTATGAAAGGTTATCTGTAAATGAAGAGTCAACAATTTATCGGTTATGCGTAGCCGTTTTTTTATTTTGGCTTTTTTACAACGTGCCGACAGATTGGACATTCGTTTCTACTTCCAAAGCCCGTTTTCTGTATTCAAAAGTCTTTGACATAGTAATTATCAAAATTTTAAATATCGGCTACGTACAACCTTAGTCACTGCGATTACAAAAGTGTCGAAAAAAAAATTGGAAATCGATTGATACGTTTATGAGTATTCGCTGCGACAAGATCGAAAAAAGTAGTTCCGAGAAAAATGCGATGAACGTTTTCGTTTCGTTTTTCTTGATATCAAGTTATTTTTTTTTTTATAGAATATTGATATTTCCATTAAAGTATCTAGTCGCGAACGATATGGCCGTTTTTCATCTTCATTGTATTTTACAAAACAATAAGAGCCTGCACTTCATCTATTGTGAACGATGCCACATCTTTAGAGACTGAGAGCACTAACCGGTCGCGCTACCTGTTCTTTCTAAAGTGACTGTAACTTCGTCAATTTTTGGACTTGTGGAAGAAAATATTGCCAACATATTTTTGAATACATGTACTTTCAAGAATTATAAAAAAAAACATTTTTTTTTCTTCAGATTTTGCTTGGAAAAAGTGGGAAAGCTACTTAACTGACATTTCGTACGGAAAGCTGCCAACTTTCCGCGGTGAAATTACGCGCGGGTTTTAAATTAAAAACTTGAACATGCAGAAATTTTGCTATTTCTGGCAGTTCTAAAATCGTGACGAAACGCAAATCTTGACCCCCCCCCCGTACGTAGACCGTAATGCCTGACAACCCCCCCCCCCCCCCCCCCCATTGCGTTACGTTATTTGCATACGCCTCCTTAATAGAAAAAAAAATGTGGGACGAATTGAGGGGTAAAGTTATGAAACACGAAGCAATATTTTGGTCAGCGCGACAGGATCTTTCGTTGTGTGGCGCGTTTTTTTTTTGTAACCGAGTATTTTTTTTCAATTTTTCGTTCTCTTCTTTTTTTTTCTTTTCCTTCTTCTTTAATCCGCGATCGTATCCTATGCGTCCCGCAAGATTCATTCGTCATCGTTTTTCTCTCGGTCGTTATTTCTCAACTTTCTTAGGATGTTCCCGCAGCTTTTTCTTCTGCTTCCTCTTCTTGCTCGATTCGCGTTACAAGTGAGTGACAGAGTGAGGGAGTGAGAGAGGGAGAGAGAGAGAGAGAGATAGAGAGAGAGAGAGAGAGAGAGAGAGAGAGAGAGAGAGAGAGAGAGAGAGAGAGAGAGAGAGAGAGAGAGAGAGAGAGAGAGACAGAGAGAGAGAGAGAGAGAGAGAGAGGAATAGCTTACTCTCCACGTACGTGCTTTTCCTTCTGTCACACGTATATATCCGTATACTTAGTTATAGGTATATGTGTGTTTAGATTTATATATAAATATACCTACCTTCAAAAGACTACTATATATATATATATATATATATATACATGGTCGTCTTTCACAGGTCGACACTGACACTCAGTCGGTACGCAGAGCGCAAAAGCTGAGGACACAAAACCCCCGGTGGTGTTCATTACCGCGTGTGCGCCACCGCCGCCGCTGCGCCAGCGCCGCGGATATAGAGGCGCTTAACTGTTTTGTGTCCCGCGTGTGTGCTGATGGATAGCGCGTTCGCACGTTATTACCGGACGGACGTACTACTCGCTGGGCTCGGTTTATGGGTCTAGATTGGTACACGGCTTTCTTACCCGCGTAACTATATACAAATATACATATATATAGACCAGTGTGTACCAGAAACGCCATCGTGCCTCTCGTCTCTCTCTCTCTCTCTCTCTCTCTCTCTCTCTCCCTCTCTCTCTCCCTTTCTCCTTCTCTTTGCACGTTATTACGTACGTGCGAGCATCGAAGAGCCAGCGTTGCTCTGTACTATCCGATGTGTCTGAGCATTATACACCTTTTCTCCTTCCTCATATATACATATATATATATACATATATATATATATATATATATCTATATATATACGTATTTATAAAGATCCGCGGCGGTGAGTTTGAGAGTTCTCTCACCGGAAAGGCCTTTTAATAGTGTGTTTACCGATAATGACCACCGCGGGAAAGCACCGACGGTGGCATATAAGTTCGATAATTTATGAGCCCCGCCACAGCTCGCTCTTCGCTATTACGAGCCTTCACCCTATACACACACGTGAAATATACATATACATATGAAAGGGGGACCTTTTGAACTCGTTATCCATTAAATGTTTGCCATCAGCACATCTGGGTGTTTTGGAAACGTTCATCGAAGTCGAATTCCTCCTAGCGCATATCGTCCGATTTATATATTTATACATTTATATAGATGATTTTGAAGGAATATAATATCGATGATATATATATATATATATATATATATATATATATATATATATATTAGACCTGCCCTTAAGAAGGGCAAAATCGAATTTTAATGGTCTTACCCCCCAAATTGGTTCGAAATAATTTTAAAAAATGTCAGAATTAAAAAAAAAATTTCCCTCCATATTTACCCACCGCTAGGAAGCCTTACTTCTTCCCATAAGAAAAGCATTGATTTTTCGTGATTTTTAATATTTTTTTACCGTTGCCCTAATTATCAGCTAAAAAATCGTAAATTCTCAGAAAATATTGACAATAATGTTACCTTTTTGTCGCATTTATTGGAATTCGATACAAGCATTTTTGGGCTAGATCAATCACATCTTTATTCTCTGTATGTTGCGAAGAACGCGGAAAAAAGCAAAAAAAAAGTCGGAGAACGTCGTTTTGAGAGCTAAAAATAGGAGGCATAAAATGACAGATAAAAAAAATAGGAAACTTTTCGCCGAAGATGATAAATTCTGAGAAATCGCTGAAAATAGAAAAAAGTCGAAAAGTATCTTTCAGAGGTCTAAATATAGAAGTTAAAATGTCAAATAGTTTATTTTGGATAATTTCATCCAACTCTCGTTAACTTATGATCGAAAATCTTGATGCACTTTTTCTCATTGCTATAATTGATTTCCAAAACATAATACGAATAAACATTCAGGACAAACAATCAGAATGTATACGCGATGTCGGGTTCTTGAAATTGGTTTTTGTAGGGGTGCGACGTGCTCGAACAGCAAGTGAAGCAGGAAAAACAGAAAAATGTTAAATCATGGCATAATCGATTTGGCTGCAGGGGTGGCCTTGAATTTTCTTTACGTGATTAATTATTTTCTTCAAAGAACTCCATATGTTTTAAGACTACTCCGATTGAATTCTTTTGATATTTAACTCTCCAAATCACGTTTTTCGACTTTTTTCCACGTCGTTCGCAACATACAGAGAATAAAGATGTGATTGATCTAGCCCAAAAATGCTTGCATCGAATTCCAATAAATCCGACGAAAAGGTAACATTACTGTCAACATTTTCTGAGAATTTACAATATTTTAACTGATGTACGTATGTGTGCGTGTTGTACCCGCAAAATAGGGGCTAAGGTATATACCGAGAGGCAGCTGCTACCACCCCCGGATGTGTCGTCCGCGTGTTCTCCGTTCAGCCGGCAACGGTGACGCAGGAAACGCGCCAAACGACTTACCGATAATTATTTATCTCGGCGCTAATTAACTCGGCTCTGTCGCGTCCCGTGCGCGAGCCGCTTTTTATCCTTCGTCTGTTTTCTCACTCCCCCTTAGCATTTCTACGTGTACACACACACACACACACACACACGCGCGCGCGCACGCACACACATATACATATATATGTAAGGGTGTTCAGAAGGACGATGAGAAGCCGTAAGGGGGTGATAGGTCACCTCGTTAAAAACATATGTAACCTAGGTTACTTTAGTCCAAAGTCTAAGGATTTCGAGTTATCATGGTATGATTTTTTGAAAATTTCAAAAAATTAGGTACTAACTCGTTTACCTCTTATGTTAAGGATGTTGAGTCTCTATGAAACATGTTAAAGTTAATTGTTCAACAAATAGCTTCTTAATCGTCATGAAATTTTTACACGACCTCCTGAATACTTCATGTAAAAACATACCAAATTTTCAGAATTCTATCATCATTACTTCAACCTCCTTAAGGGTTGAAATAAAAAATAATAAGAAAATTCTGAAAATTTGGTATGTTTTTGTATGAAGTATTTAAGAGGTCGTGTTAAAATTTCACGACGATTAGGAAGCTCGTTATTAAAAAATTAACATTTTGTTAAGAACAATTTTTAAAAGAAATTAAAAAAAATGTATCAATAAACTTCGTTTTGTTTCCGTAGCTTTCAGTATATTGTAGATATTATAAAATTGAGAGGTCAAAAAAAAAACTTATTGCAAAGTTACATCAGTTTCCATAAAACAACATTTAATTTGTGAATGTTAATTGTTCAATAACGAGCTTCCTAATTGTCGTGAGATTTTTACACGACCTCTGAAATACTTCATACAAAAACATACCAAATTTTCAGAATTTTATCATCATTTGCGATTTGGGACTCAACATCCTTAATGAGATTTTTTGAAATAGCATCAACTTAAGAGGTATTTTTATTTTTAGCCATTTTTTAAATTATTCAACACGTCCCATTCATTTAATTGTGTGGATACAGATGATTGTATCGGTGTTTGTCGATTGAATACACATCAAGCTAAGACGCAAATTAGTTTTTAGTTACCAATTATTGTCGGTTTGAACATTATGAACGAGTTTGCACCGAATTTTGGGAAATTATCCAACAATCGTACCTACCATCTCGATCTCGAAATCCTCAGACTTTGGAGTAAGGTGACCTAGATTACATATGTTCCTAACGAGGTGACCTACCACACCAATAAGGCTCTGCAACGACCTTTCTAACACCCTTGTGTTAGGTCGGACGGGGGCGTGCGGACCGTCCTCGTGTCAAAGGAAACGCTAATGGATTGAATATGTCCTTTTTGCCTTAGATTTCTAGGATAAAATATATGCGGATACGTATTTTAATTATATATATACATGTGTGTGTGTGTGGGTGGTTGTGTATACGTATGTGTGGATACTCACACATATTAATTCGACACCGACACACCGAATTCCACTGGCCTCGATCGTCCTCCATTTGTGACGTGCACGTTGGATTAGAGCGCGTTCACACGTTCTCTTTATTTCGTCACAGATCTGGCTGACTCTCTTAATGCGCATAGCTAGTAAACTAACTGCCACGAGGTATATACACACACACACGCGGGCGCGTGTGTGTGAGGTGTGTGTGTGTGTGTGTGTGTGTGTGTGTGTGAGTGCATGTGTGTACACGTCTGCTGTTAACAAAAGGATGTAACCCTCATCACTTCAGTTGAATCGCGCGACTTTCATTTGATTATTTTCTCAGAGTCGACGTATAGAGTGTGTAGATATGTAGTCTATGCCTACGTATATATACATTTGTGTGTGTGCGCGTGTGTGTGTGTGCGCGCGCGCACGCGCGTGTGTGTGTGTGTGGAGATCCATAGATAGATATATGAATGTACATTTATAGGTAGCTACGTCAGGTGTGGCTTGAAAGCATTTTTATTCCTCTGGTTCAGTTTCACTACGAAGACCCACTCGAATTCGAAGTTTCCAATATCCCAAATGTAATCTGTGTATGCTCTCGGTGGTTCTTTCTCTCGCTCTTGTGGCCCCGTTGTGTGATGTATATTTATTTATGAATAAACTTATATTAGTGCGTGACATATGTACAAGATGCAGCGCGTGAATTTCAACGGTATCGGTAGTGAAAGACGAGGGCCCCGAGAGGCGAGGATTCGACGCTATCGCGCCTTCGGTTACAGGTGGAGAAAAAAAAATCTCGACAGCTCTCTTCACGTCTTTTTTGCTCTTTCCCTCTGTCTTACTTTCCTTCTCGCTATATATTATCCTCCAATCGCTTTCCCTCTCTCTCTCTCTCTCTCTCTCTCTCTCTCTCTTTCTCTCTCTTCGTTGAGTTTTGTTAAGTTCATTAAGTTCATCTTAAGTGTATTGTTTCATTTTTGTTTTCTTCAAATTTTCATTAATTTTGTATTTGAATTTTCTCTTTAATTTGTTTTTATATTTTATATTCTATTTCATTGCACCTTATGTGATTTATTTTCGTTTTATATCAAATATACTTTAGCCTGTTTATTATTTTTTTAAGTTTATGTGTACCGTTACATTTTCCCGAGAATTCATTTGGTATTAATGAACACGATCAGTCCCGCTTTTTCTTTCTCTCTTCGTCTCTTAATATTTTAAAATTCTCCCTTACCTGATCCGTACCCATTTCCAAAATATTTTAATCGATCTTTTCACATTTATTGCAAAGTCGTCAATTGAAAAAAGAAAAGCTTTCATTCTGTATACATATATGCAGCTTGCAATTATTTATATATATAATTATATATATAAATAATTTATATATGCAATTATATATGTAATTTATATATGTAATTATTTATATATGCAATTATTTATATATATAATTATATATATAAATAATTGTGTGTGTGTGCATGTGTATGTACATTAAGGAAGAATATGGAATAAATAAATGTGGACAAATATATTTATAACACGTCAAATATTTGGCCGGCATGGCATTTTAATAAAATAATCGTTATTGCGATACGAGCCACGTGTTTCAAAGCCGCGGTTGCAAAAAGTTTAACACACTTTCGCGAATAAATATTTCCCTTACGTGTCGTACCCAAAGGAGAGAGGAATGCCGGCGCGGTTCATACCGGAGGGACGATAACGCAAGCCTCTCGTTTCACCGTTCTGTTGCACTCTCGTAAATTTGTCAGTTTCCTTGGCCCATCTTATGATCTTACATACACACACATGTGCGCGTACACACACTACTGGCGAAAAGTACGTATCCACTTTTCGAATTTTCCATAGAAACGGAAATGTACGAACGGTGCGGTCTTTAGAAGCTGAAAAAAATAACCCTACGACGCTCTTTTCCGAAGCCCGTTTCGCACGTTTGTTTGGCTTTTATTGATGGGCGGTTATCAGAAAGACTCGAGAGCTATGGGACTTCAAATAAAATATCGAGAATAAACATTTTCCAGGGCAAAAAAAATCAACAAATTCAGAATATGAGAAAAAATTGCGTTTTTTTGTACACTGAGAAAAAGAAATCGTTGAATGTGCAAAATGCATTTTGTTTTCTCGAAATTTTGTTGTTTCAACAGTTTGGTCAGACATGCTCAATAAGCTACAGTTCACACCACTGTACTGTTTTACCACCAACTATACTGTTTTGTTATGCCAATCAAAAATCAAGTTGAACGTATTTAAAGATACATTTTGTTAAACCAACTGAATTTTGGATGGATGAACGAATTTTTTTTTTCGGCGCAGAAATTATGTTTTTACGACTTCCGCTGGTCGGAAAATTACGTAGACTTTTATCAAACTTTTTGCCGGTATTGTACATATCACATATGTACATTGTTTTTTACTTTTTTCACTCGACGTTACACACCCAGCTCGAACATTTCTCGTCGCGGACACACTCTCAGCATTCTCGCAAATTATCCCCATTCAATTTGTACGTTGCTTTCTTATCGCGCCGGGCACCGTTCGCTACCGCGTCGCTTTGTCCGTGCCGTGCGTATGCACGTGTCTTAAAAACCCTGTGGTTTAAAAAATAAAAGTGAAGACCGATGTCAGCAAAAGCGAGAAAGTGGTAGAGAGAGAGAGCGAGACCGGTAACACGGCTTTTTGGGCTTCCTCTTCTTCGGTTATAGGATAGTATAATAAATAATGAGTAACGTCTCAATGTGGCGCGGTGAGGATGGCACGAAACAGAAAAAAAACGAAATTGAGGCCTTGGCACGAGGAGTGCACTATCTTATCGGGGACTCTGGTCTCGCCTTTGCATTGCAGCTTCTCCGAAAGAAAAACTGAATTAGTTTTCATATATATTTGCATGTAGATATATATGTATATGGTACATTTTTTATTAGAACATCATTGCATTAGAAAATGTCCTTCATTGAATTATTGTTTATTTTTTACTGATTTCTTTGTTAATAAAGGTCTTCAGTTGATTAATAATTTGTTTAATGAGTTAATTTAGTACATTGAATTAATAAATTAAATAATTGAAACTCTTACCTTTTTGATAAAAACAATAAAGTGTTCTTATTTTTATTAAATGGTCTTTAATTATTATTTTATCCGATTATTAATTATTCCTTTATTAAATGAATGTTTTTTATCGCAATATATATATAATTTAATAAAAAAATAAGAGCATTTTTACTCCAATTATTTTCTAATCGAAAAGTCTCCTGGCCGTTGACGTCCGTTAGTCGTTCTTTTTTTCTTTTCATACTTTTATATAGTGCCACACGCAATAATGATAATTTCCAATTCTTCTCGGTCCACCCACGCGAGCATATATCGCTCGTAACTTTCTCATACGAAAAAACAAACAAAATAAAACGATAGTGAGTAAGTGAGGGAGAGGGTGAAGAAATCTTTTCTCACGACGGCAAGGTCCGTGGTCAGTCTCCCGCGAGGTACTTTACTCCCTCTCTCTCGCTTTCTTCCTCTCGCGGGACCATTAACAGTCCGTTGTGGGTATCTGAAAAGCCACCGTGGTCGGACAAGGAGGACGGTGAATATAATACACCCGGTACCGAGGAGGAGGAGGAAGAGAGAAAGAAAGAGAAAGGGGAGGGGGAAAGAGAGAATGACAGAGAGAGAAAAGTGTATAGCGTGACGAAAAGCGGCACGACCAACGTACGCCCTCCCGCCAAGCCCAAACGTGCGTGGCTCCCTTCGTCCTCCTGTTTGATCCCACACATCCTAGATGTTTCAAGTATATATGCACGAAATTATATATCTCTGTGTGTGTTTTTGCAATAACGCCTCGCAAGGCCGAGAAATGTACGACCATCCTTCATATATATATACACATATAATAGGGTGGCACAAATATTGAGCCCTATGTTTTCCCTTTCTCTTACCATCCAATTATTTCCTTCAAAGAAAGAAAAATTGTCGCGGAAGCTGCGAGCGATAAAAAAAAACCTTTAGAGGTCACTCCAGCCCAGCTAAAATTCAAATTTTCATTAAATAACGATTTTTTTTTCTCGTCCACTTCTCACCCATGGATGTAACGCCTTATAATTTTTTAATTAACCTCCCGAAAGCTCTAGCCGGCCAATAAATAACAGTGGTCGGTCAAGGTTTTTTAAATTAAGAGTTTTCGCCAAAAAAATAAATCTCGCATGCACACTAATTCCTTGCAGCATAAAAACAAAGCAAACTGCGAAGTGTTATATTTTCTGAATAATTTATAATAATAGTTTGTAACAAACACCAATTAGACGATATGTGTTATTGTGTATTATTATGTATTATTGTATTATGGCGTCGCCCGTCACAGAATACAGCTACGATTGGACCGCAGTTTGACTAACGAGGCGCTTTATGATGGGCAGAAAACAGCTGCCATTCCAGTTTTATGAATAAAACGACCTATAATTTTCTTTACGGACAAGAGCTTTAAAGAAATATTTTATGAGAACAATGATTATAATTCTTGGGTTCTAAATGTGAGCTAAATTTGGAAAATCTGTCTCTAAAAAAAAAATTAGCCGTTTAGAAAATTTTACAGAACGTCAAATTTACGAGTGAGAGGAGTAAAAACAAATTTGCAAAAATTGGAAATTTCGGAATTCTTGACCGCCCACCTAATATTCACTAGCCGGCTAGAGCTTTTACGAGGTTAATCTAAAAATCATAGCATAAAATTCGGAGGGTGATAAGCGAACGAAAAAAATCCGATTTTTAAATGAAAATTTGAATTTTTTGGAGGCTTCAGCGATAAATATTTTTTGACGAGTCGTAGCTTTCGCGATTTTCCTTTTCTTTAAAGGAGGTAATTGTATGGTGAGGAACAGGAAAAATGGAGCTTAAAATTGTGCCACCCTAATATGTATGTATATGTGTCTGTCTCTCCTCCCTTCCCCCTCTGAACCGTCACTTTTCCCTTTTGATCCAGAAACGAGGTACTTTTTTTTTTAGGAATAATGCATTTTATAGAAAAATGGACCCTCGAGTTTTCGTACACTAATACACGTCACGAATGTTTGTGCTTACGTGTGTATCGATGTATACCTATATTTGGAGGAGTAATTCATTTTCTCTATATTTGGAAGAGGAATTCATAATTCATCACTCTCCGAAGAAATAATATTCTTAACTATTTGGCAGAGATTTTTATTTTTTCAACCTTTGTTTGAGCATTGTTTTTCCCATGTGTAAGTTTATCTACAAAGTAAATTATTTTTTGAAACAATATTAGTCGACGGTGTTCTTTAGCAATCAATTTTTTCCGCTATACGTACATTTACGTATTTTGTCATCTTGATGTTCGTGTGCTCGCATATATGCAGCTTTGAAACAAATATTTCTAAAAATCGGAAAAAAAAACATTCTTATTTGACGCGTTTCCTCGGCAGCCTGCCAGGCAACTCCGGTCGTCGAATTTTTTTTCCCAGATGCTTGCATTCGCCATCCGCAAAATTGCACATTCTGTGTACTTGCGCGCGCGCGTGTGTGTGTGTGTCGTCCGTCCGGACCGCGGGCGCGGAAATAACGCAAGCCACCAGTAAATACCACTAATCACTTCTCGATTCTCTCTAACCCTACCCACGACCCGCGGCAACCCGGGAGAACTTGTTCCTCACCGTTGCCCTCTCTCATTCGGGCTACCATAAACGAGGACTCTCGTGGGATCGTGATGCACCGTGTGCAGCCACGAACAAGTGAAAAGAAAATCACTATATATATATATATATATATATATGTGTTTGAAGATAGTTCGATGAGGGGGGAAAGAGGAAGAAAGAAAAGGGAAGAGGAAGAGCGTGTGCGGGCGAGACAGAGAGAGAGAGTGAAAAAGAAAAGAAACTATACTCGAGATTCAAGCAAGATAATCGAGCACAATATCGAAGCATAAAAAGTATTTGAAAAGAAGAAAACTTAAGAAAAACAGTGGAAAAGCAATCGATTGGAAATGATAGTATACCATTGGAATTTTATTCCGCACGCAGGCTACAGAATTTGTCTATAAACAATTATACAATGAAAAGACTAAAACCAAAAAAGCATATCGAAAATCTCGACAAGTCACACGCAGCGCAAGGAGTTCAACAGCGAAACAAGGGGTGTCGTTGGGACTACTTGGGATGGCAAGTATTGGGCTGGCGCTGAGGGAAAAGAGCCAAAGGGGGATGCAGGGGAAGGACTTTTAATTCGATAAACGAGATACAAAAGTATAAAACGTACGTAAAAAAGGGGTCAAAGGAAACATGGGAAGGGGAGAAAGGAAAGGGGTTTCTTGTTTTCTTGAAAAACGGCGCAGAGAATGGGAAAAATTTCGAAGAATTTTCGAAAGATGTTAGGACATTTTGTTAAATGTCAAAAAGATTCCGCAGAGTCGTTAAACAATCTCGATAAAGTTCTTTGGGCTTTTGAAAATTCTTGGGAAGAATTTTTTCGACATTTCGAAAGATCTCGAGATGAATCGCTACATTTTGAAAAATCTTGAGACGAATCTCTTAGATTCTGAAAGGTCTTGAGAAAAACCTCGTCGAAATTTGAAAACATTTTAAAAAATTTCTTCAAGACTCGAATATTTTAAAGAAATTCTTCCAGAATGTGGAAAATCATAAAGGATATCTTCGTGATTAATTCAACGAAAAGGAAGAAAATGAAAAGTCTCTTCGATATTTCCCAAGATAAAGAAAAATCCCTTCGAGTCGCGTTCAATAAAAATATAAGTAAAAAACCCGCAATGGCATGTGTGGCGAAACGGGGGGGGGGGGAGGGAAGGGGGAGGATGAGGAGGTAAAATCTCTTCGAAGTGTTCCACGACTGTTGGGATCCTGATCACTCGTTGTCCTGTCGATTTTCCTCATGGCCCTCGCGATCGCTGCTACCGGAAGTTCGACTGCGGCTGCGACTTCGACTTCCGACGCTTCCTCTTCTTCCGCCGCCTCCTCCGCCGCGGCTCTGACTTCGTCGTCTCCTCTCGTCGTTCTGTCCGTAAGCGTAGCCACTTCCGGTTTCGTCGCGACGCCTCAGACCAGTCTCGATGGGTTCCTTGGCGAGTATGTTCATTTCCTGGTTGGAGGGGCGCCGACTGGTCGGACACGACTTTCCACGTCGACCGCCGCGTCGCCGTCCACCACCGCGTCTTTTTCCGCTGCTGCGTCGAGCTCGGCGACGTCCGCCGCCACCCCCGCCGCAGCCGGCGCCGCCCTTGCGGCTCTTGGCGCGACGCCGGGATCGGCGACCGCCTCCACCCCCGCAGCCGCTCGCCCTTGAACGACCCTTGCGACCTCTGCGCCGTTTGCGACCTCCGCCGCCGCCGCCGCCGCCGCCGCCGCCGCGACCTCGACGCCGACCGCGTCGCATCCGTGGCTTGCAACCACCGCCCCCACCCTTCCGACCGGATGCCCTCGCGCGACGACGCTTCCGCTTCATACCGCCGCCCTTGCAACCGCAACCGGCGCGCTCCATCGGGCCGCCCTTTTCCTGGCCCGGGGCGTTCAGCGATTCCGGGTCGGTGTTCAGGCTGTAGTGACCGTGGACCTCCTTGAGGATCCCGTAGTCCAGGCCGCGCTTGAGCGCCGTGCACAACTGCGCGCCGTCGCGAAAGGAAAATAAATCGCCGGAAATGATTTTTGTTTCCGTTTTTTCTTTGCCATTATAAGGTTTCCCTGTGCCTCCTGTGGCGTTGAAGTTTGCAATTTTGGAAGGCAACGATTTTTTGCCTATTTGGCGCTTTTTTTAATTATCATTCAAAACCGTTTTTCTCCAATTTGAGGTGATAAACTTTTAATAAGATTACGTAGAAACGTGTGAGTAATTTCCACAGCTACAAATGCCCGAAAAACTACGAGCAATCAAGAAGGATCAATCGCCGTTACATTCGAAAAATAAAATCATTACGATGGTTGAGCTTGAATCGTTGGAATGCAATGATTATCTTTTTGCTCGTCCTTTGCCTAGCTTGTTTTTTGTTTCTCGGATTCAGGCTGAGAAGATCGTTTTTTTTTTATTTCCTGCGTTGCAAACTTCACATCCATGAAACATGCGAGATAATAATAATCGTCAATATATCTATGTATATCGTTTAACAAATATTATTATAATGTTATATATTATAGTCTAAAAAAATAAAAATCTTTCGCGAAAGTCCTTTTTAGCGATTGTTCGAAGAATTTGGCTCTTATTTTTATAACACCCTATATTTTGTGCTTTTTGCTTTCCGACTGCGTTGTTTTTAGCTTCAGAGTTTGTTGAGGTTAAAAATGTTGGCGTGGTTACCGAGCAATCGAATTTTCTTCGAATGATTAGCCGTGCACTTACCGGGTTTTTTGTCTTTTCTTTCTTATTTTGCCAAAAATTAACACGCTGACAGCTCATCATTCTTCATTATTCGAAAAAGTTAATGTCAATTGTTTAATTTGTTGATGATGATAGGTAACAGTTTGTTAACTTAATATCGGTCATTACTGAAATAAATTCAATATAATTGATTATTGAATTTAATTCAATATCGCTCATGATTAAATTTAATGCATTATCTATCGTTATTGAAATTGGATTTAGTATTATCTATTATTTGATCGGCTTTAAGTTCGTTTGTCGATCACTTAAATTTCGCATGGATTTTAACGAATTTGGATCAAGTTATTTTTATGCAAGAATTGTTCGCTCTCGCGTTTTGTTCAAATTAATTTTTATTGTACTCACTTTCCGTTGTATGCTCGCATTGTTTACGGTATTCGGTGCTGCGTTGTACTCGGACGAGATGTAGTTCAAAATTTCCCTCGGCGTCGAGCCCTGAACTTCGCGCAAATTTCGTATAGCCGATACCACGAGGGCCGTCATTTTTGGCTGATTCTTCACCATTTTCTTAGCCACGCGTAAGCGTATCCCCCGTTTAGAAAAATTTACGACGACGACGTCGACGCAATCAGTGAAGTATACAAAGGCGAGAGACGATGAGTTTTTGTCGTTTGCTTCATGGGACCGAAGTTGACGAGCACGAAGGAAAAAAACGAGGAACCACCACGGGGTCAAATTTCACGGCGAGCTCCACTCGCGTTTCTTTGTTGAAAAAAGTATACTTCAAAAAAATACAAGGAAAAAATTAAGAATCGCAGACTGGCAGAAATATTTACGTACGAAAATTTGTAAAATAAAAATTCAAAATAAAATTCTCGTTCGTCGAAGAAAGGGCCGAAAAATTCGTATAATTTTTCCTTCGTCCGTTTCTCTCCTTTTTTTGGTTTTTCTTCTTTTGCTTTTCACGCGCATGAAGAAACTCCGCTCGGCGACCCCAAGGCGAGAAAAAACGAGCCCTTTTTTTCTCTCTCCCTCGCTGCTTCAACGTATCGTCCCTCTCGTAATTAGCGAGCTCATCTTGTCGCGCGAGTCGTCGTTGCACTCCTACCAATTTCTCTTTCTCCTTGCTTGGGTTTGACTTATTTTTCCTTCGCGTCTTTTTCTTCGGAGTTTTAAGCTTTTTTTTTATTATATAAAAAAAAGACGAAAGATGTCTTCTTACTTTTTGGAGAAAAGTGCGGAGAGAGGGTGATCCGAAATAGGGGCGGAAAAAGGGAGGAAAAAAGAAATGGAAGGTAAAGGGGGATGCGTGCCGATGGCGATCCCGAGATAACTGAGGTTGAGGCGCGCCGCCCTCCTCGTTGACGATCGTCGATTGCTCGTCGTCAGGGTCAACGAGGTTGCCCAGCGATATAACAACGGATTTTTCTTTCGTTCGAGTGACGCCTTCTTTTCAATGAAAAGCGCCGACGCTCGATTATTTCGGTTTTCTCGTCTCGCACTCTCTGTCTCTTTCTCTGGTCGTCTTTTTTTCTTTCTCTCGTTCCGTTTGTGTTGAAATTTTCAATCCCTTTCACTGCTCTCTGTTCCTTTTATCTTCTTCTTCGTCTCTTTTTAACGTTGCATAGTTTATTATTGTTTTTTTAAATATAATATATATATGGATTTTAAACGTTACACAGTTTATTTCTTTTTCGTTCCGATGGTTTTTTTTTTGTTCCTTTCCTTTCTCCCCTCCCTCATTCTCTTTCTCCTGCTGTCGCTTTTTCTTTTTCTGGCTGCTTTTGAAAGTGGTTTTCTCATGTCGATGTCGCCTTTTTCCATCTCTTTCCCTTCGTTTGGTCTTCTTTCGTATGCCTTTTCCTCTCCCCCTCACTGTTTTCCCGTTTTTTGCTTCCCCGCCCTCGCTCTACCTCACCCTTTTTTCAATTTCTTTCTAACTTGTTTCTTTCATTTGTTGCTTCGCCTCCTTCGCTGTTTTTCCTCTCTTTCTTCCTCTCTCGCTCTCTCGCCCTGCTCTCTTTTGCTCGTAGCCACCCGCACAAACTACTCGACTTCTGTCACACGTACTTATAAATAGTGCATGAACGCAATGCGATCTCGCAAACACCCCCTCCTCCTTCCGCCTCTTCTACAGGCTCACGCGCGCACCCACACACGCACACACACGCGCACACACACACACACAAGTTGGGATGACACACATTGAGACACATTCGTGTACCTTCCAAATGCCAATTCGGAGACCAACCACGAAAGATTTACGAAGGCTTGTGTATCCTCCAACACACGTTTCATCATCGTCCAAAACACACGCATACGCAAATACAGGGGCGAGTGAGAAACTCAAAGAGACACGTCGTCATACAGCAATCGGAGCGAGCGAGCGACAGACGCGAACGCGGAACGGTATTTGCGGAAGGTGCATATATATATATATATATATATGTATATGCATATACATATATTAGTGTTCGCGAATGAAATGGAAACACGCGCGCACGATGCCCGTGGTTACGCTACTCCAAACAAATACACACAGCCAATTAATAGACTCCTAGAAAGAGGTAAAATGAAGAGGATTCACGAAGAGTGCGCGTATTTTTTCCCCCAGTCCAATCCAAAACATCGATGAATTGGTCTTTCTGACAGAAATCGTGTTTCTTAACCTTTGCGTATATGCAGTAACTATGCTCTTTATTGAAAATACGAAAAATAAATAGAATGCCGAAAAAACCTGCTTGCGCCACGGCTTTGCATTAACCTGTAAGGCCTCGGTTGTCGCAAGATTTTTTTACCATGTGCCAACCACTCTTTGTTATGACTGAGGCGCGAAAAAATATGGAATTTCTGATCAAATAAGCGCAATATTTATCGATACAGCATCTGGCTGTTCGAAAGATGATCTACGATGCATTTCGAAATGACCTTCTACATTATGTCCATTAAAATTTATATGAGAATTTAAAAAATCGACACTGGTCGATTTTTTAAATCGAAGCGAAGGTGTACGAAAAGCGGTGACCGCTTGGGCGTACACCAGCTGGCGCATCAACCAGAGCGGAAGGCCCACACTTCTGACGCCTTGGTGTAGATACTTGAGTAAAAGGTCTGTGCACCAAAGAATCAGAAGAACACTATACCACTACGCGTTTTCCACAGTTTCCCCGTACCCTCGGCAAATCGCGGTACAGTGTGGGTTAAGGGTGTGGACGCAACGAAAGTTAGGTCAAATTAGCAAAGTGCTGGTAGGAAGTGTGATGGGGAAAGGTTTCCATGGGAAGGGTAATACGTAAAAACCCGCAAAGCTATACGAACTCAGGTAATATAATATTAGAATAAAACAAAAATATACGTCTATATCCTAGTTCATGATCTGGTGAAATTAGAATATCCATGTGCATATAAAATCACAACTTCCAGTGGTCAGTTGAGAAGGTCAGGGACGACACTTCTGTCTCCCTGTCCGTTGCTCTCTGCTGCTCTCTGCCTTTGGAGGAACGGTGCCACGGCAAACGTAAATCAGCCCGTATAGCGTGTGAATTAATATTAGCAGCGAGAAGCTGATGCTTCTCGTGAGAAACGAGAGAAATCTTGAAATCTGGTTCCACCCACTGCGGATCCGTACACTCGGACGACGACGACGACGACGTTTTCCGTCGAGAAAGAGGAGGGGGGGGGGATTTGTATAAGCACCCTCCTCTTTCTGTCTTCCTCCTTCGGTCTCTCGAGACGACATAGACGTATAAATAATTTCGTCGGCAACCGTGCGGAGGAGAAACGTTTTTGCTGTTGCTTTCGGAAACTGCGGATTATCGTGTCGAGTCTGGCGAACTAGAATCTAAGATTTCACACCACTGGGAGCGAGATAGAAAGAGAGCGAGAGAGAGAGAGAGAGAGAGAGAGAGAGAGAGCGGGAGAGAGTGAGGGTTCTCTTATGGTGACCACTGACAGACAAATGGGCGTAAGAACTAAAGCTTCACGTGGAAGATAACTACAGAGCCGCCATTTTCTTTTACAAATATCCATTCCAAACGCAAAATTTCACCCTATCTCTCTCTCTCTCTCTCCTCCTCTCTCTAGCTCGCTCTCTCCTCTCTGTGGTTTCGTGCATCATCAGCATCTCCGCGCGGGCATCCGCAGAATTTAGCCTCTCGAATTAATCAGCTAGCCGTCATAATTCATATTCCAAATAACGCTGAGTGTACGCAGCCGTGCCCCCCTCCACTTTGCCCACCGTAAGCCAGCGTAACCATAGCGTCTTTGGAAATTATCTCGAGCCGCGCAGCAAGCTCCTCCAGATGCGTTCGCACAGCTTCGCCTCGCATCCCTGGCATTCGCTTCGCAACGCGGTACACTTTCGATTTCTTCTCTCCTTTTTTTGTTTGTGCTTCGTTCCTTCTTTATATCTTTTTTAATTCTTCTACCATTCTCTTTACTTCTTAATTGGGCCCTTTTTGCCTAGTCACGATTTGATGCGAATGCACTCGGTGGGCTTCTAGTCATGTATGCATCCAGAGTGTCCTGTTATGAATGGATAATCCTGCAACTGGCGATAGGTCAGATCATGTCCTACTACATGCTGGAATTACAGTTCAGTACAAGTCCCACGGTTTTTGAGATTTTGGGCTTCATGTATTTTTTTGAAGAAAAACAGCTCCTTTTGGTTTTTTGCACGCTATTCCTGAAAATGATGTGAATCGACAATTACTAAGCAACTTTTTAAAGTAATTGGCACGATATGCGTAGTACATTTTTTTTACACCGCAGGCTATCAAAGTCGGATGTTCGAATTGGTTTGTATGAAAATTCTGCATAAGATCTTTTTTCATAAAATTTCCTTAACATTTAAGGCTACTAAGAAGACTTTTCTAGATAAAATAAATAACCAAGAGTATTTTTTTTTTAACCAGGTAAAAAGGTTATCCATCACAGAAATGACATGCGAAAAACCAAAAGCAGATGATGTTTATCTCGCAAACCCTGGGACTTTTACTAAACTGAAATTCCAGCATATAATAAGATATGACCTGACCTGTCGACAGTTACATGATTACCAACTCAAACAGCGTATAGTAACGATCTTGCAAAGGGATTTTTTATAGCATCAAGCTGAATAACTTTATACGAAGTGAAGCCGCTGTTTAGATTATGTATAAAACCAGATCACGATGTTTACCCAACTATTTTCATTCGCAATACTATAGATAGGGGAAGGGGAGCAGGCACTAAGGGAAATAAAAAAAAGCCGTTATAAAATGAAATATTTAAACATTTTTTTTTGCTATCAGGTGCTAAATTTATCGTACTTTAATACTACATTCACACATTTCCAGTAAATCTTTAAACTACAAAGAATGAAACCAATTGAAAATTTTATCAAATGCCCGCTTTGCCCAGGGGGTGGCCTAAAGAGGGCACGCAGAGGGTAAGGCGAGCGTACCCTGTTTTTTTCCTGAGCTTAGGCATAAATATGAGTAAAAAAGTTTACCTTTTTTTCCTTAAGAGTCAGTAAACTTTATTTTGATGGCATTGGATTTGGGTCGTTTCTTCTCAACATTCAGGAAACTTTACTTTTTTTTATGTTTCTTCTTAGCATTCAGTAAACATATTTTAATATTTTTAACATTTCGTAAACATATTTTAACACGTTATGGCATGTGCCCGCTTTGTCCCGCCCGCTTTGCCCTTTTGCGGCACTTGACATTTTCATTAAACCGAACCAAAAAATTATTGGAATACATTTAAGCAAATATAGCTTTATATAGCATAAAACAATAGTCCCATTTTAATATTGGTCTATTTTACTCACGAATAGACACAACACGATGTACATAAGTCGATTTTTTTTCAAAACCTGTGGAATTTTCGTCTCATTTGTTCGATGTTTAAATATAAATTAAATCGTGGCCATCGCAGTGACGGGATATTATTAGTGCCTGATAGATATAGTCAAATTGTCCGCTGTTGGGTGACTATGAGAATCGATCGAGCGAAAAGAGGATGCCAAAAATGGCGATTCACGATGAAATTGTTCCATCATTTTGCGCACTGTTCGAATTCGGAACAATAACAGTCCGTGGTTGGACGAATTAAAAAAAAATATAATCAACGTCAATAGTATTTCGATAAAAATCATATTACCACAAAGGTCGACGAAACAAAGTTAACATTACCCCAACTGGATTTCGTTAAAATTACCAATCGCCGGAATTAGCATAAAAACACGATCCGTCGACTAGATTCTGTTGAGAAAAAACCATATTCATTTATCTACAACGCTATTGGACCCTGCCGTGCTTATTTAAATCATTCCGATTGGTTTCCCGGACTGCTAGAAGTAGTAATGTAATAATGAACAATTGATCGATATCGACGGATCAATCGATACCTTGCGCGCCACTGGTTATAGGTTCGAAAACCAGTTGAAGCTTATCTGGAAAAAAACGTTTTTTCACGGTCTGCCCCCTGCGGCCCACTGCTTCTGCCGCTCCAATACACGCTTTTGGTACTCTCGATGACCCCTCTCTAGCGCTCGTTCTCGCTCACGTCGCTTTTCTTCTCTATCCCTGTCCCGCATCCTTTGGTTTTTTCGTCGAAGCTGTGCCTCCTGAAAATTACATTTCCTGGTTTCTGTCCCAATATTTTTCAGCCTTTTCGAGCCCACATCTTTCTTCATCGACACTGAATTTTTCATGGCTTGACCCGGAGCAAGAGAAGCTCCGATCCGCTGAAAAATGATACAGAATGCATGAATTTTGTTTTTTTTTGTTCACCATTTTTTTGCGTCAAATCAGGACGGATTTTTTTCCCGAAAAAGTTTTCGATTCGCTTTATTGACAATTGTTTTTTAATCGACGTGTACTTATGCGATGGCTCGCCTATACTTGCCTCCGAGAGGACCCCGATTAATCCGAAAATGAGGAGCCAAACGATCATAGATCTGCGTCGATCCATCGTGAATGCGCGAGCGTACGACCACCGGAACGACCACCGTATCAATACTTTATTCTCGCTATTTGATCGCAACGTGCATTCGTATTCGGCAACTAATACTGCGATCATGCTTCGCGTCGACTTTGGCTTTTATTGCCACCGCGTTCGGACGTGAGCGCAATCACGAAAGAAAATTTAATAACCTTGCCCTTGTTTCGTTCAGGTATAAATCGATAGTTACATCTGAACGAAACAAGGCGGGGACTATTGTAAGTTACGTTTAATTTCGATACTCCATATTGGTATCTATCGATAAGACCCATAAAATGCGATATTTCGGACAACCGTACGCGGGTTATGACACAACGTTTCTTTTTTAATTTCTTATTTATAATGTTTTATTGTCAATGACTTAGGACACACTGCGTCAGTGCAAACTGAGGTAGTGTGTTGCTCGTAATCCGTACGAGCCGCCTGCGTGTACGTCGCTACGATGATTAATTCGATTTTGCTGAAACTCATATATCTGATAAAGCATTTAAAACATTTAGAGAGGTTTTTTTAGTGCTGCAAAAACTGTATTAAGGGAGAAAATATCCCTCAAAGGAAGGCGTGTCACCCCATAAATTAATTTTTGTTCAACACTTTTATAGTGCGTTTTTCATCGCTTCACATTAGAACAAGTTCGGTTTTTGTTTCATTCAGATGGGTTGACTGCTTGCGGGTGAAACTGCAGGATCACCCCTCGACACGCCCTACTTGCAGAGGAGGTCACCCCCATAAAAATAGTATGGCCGACGATAAAAAAGAAACGTGTCTACTAGTTTTCAATGTTTTATCACATATATGCGCATCAGCAAAATCGAAGTCGGACACTTCAATGGTCTTCCTTGTTAGGCTTCGATCTTACTTTTTATTCCTATCAATTTTGCATATGCATGATGAAACATTTAATAGCTCATAATCACATGAATACGAATATACAGGCACACTCATGTCTGTGTTTATATATATATATATATATATATATATATATATATATATATATGTCATATAAAATGATTACTTTACAAATGTTTGTACAACTGCAATGTTTGGCACAAAATTTATCTTTATTATATCATATTCTATTTATAAAATCACTCGAATATGTTTTTAATATTAATTATTTTAATTGGCTAACCTACAATTTGACAGAATAATATTTATATACTTGTGGATTTTATGGAAGTCCTCAATCATTTAGCGAGTCGAAAAGTTGTCGGCGAAGAAAAAACATGTGGCGAGGTGGAAAAAGCTGAAGGCAGAGGGGAAGAAAAGTGAATGTACAGACCAGAGAGAAGAAGACGAGGTTAGAGCGAGGCAGAGCGGAAGAGAGAGAGAGAGAGAGAAAGAAAGAGAGAGAGAGAGAGAGAGAGAGAGAAAAATAAAAAAGGAGTGCGGAGCGGCAGGGGGGCGCGGCTGCGTCGAGTCTTCATCTTGTTATTAGGTATGAGACACACCGAGGGTGTGCAATTCTCCGCGAGCTGATCTCTCCGGTGTATCTCTCTCGGTCCGCACAAACACACACATACACACACACACACACATAGAGGCAGAGAGAGAGAGAGAGAGAGTGTGTGTCTCTTTTCAAAAGCAAAAGCTCACGTTCCCCGACGCGCTGTTTCTCTCTCATTCTTCTCTCCCTCTCTCTTTCTTACGGAACGCTCCCTTAAGCCTCATCCTCGTTTGCCGCTGATCTCGTTGCACGCAATTTCGCTCCGGTATTTCCGGGTGCGTGCACCGCCGCTGGCTACAACCTGTCCCCAAGAGAGAGAGAGAGAGGGAGAGAGAGAGAGAGAGAGAGAGAGAGAGAGAGAGAGAGAGAGTGAGAGAAACAGAGAAAGAGGAAGAAAGATCTGTCAAAGACAGTTCTTGCACGCGGAGGAAATGTAGGAGGCGAGCGGACAAACGCCTACGAAATTCGGAATTGAACGGCCACCCCTCGACCCCTTCGGCCTAATCCCCGCCGCTAGGAGACGAACGAGCGAGTGCAAAAAAAGGAAGATAAAGAACCGAAAGCTCGAAGAAATAGGAAATCGAAGGCAATGGTAGTAGCAGGTGAATAATTCAGAATTATTATTTTACTTTATTATTTGTTATTATTATTTCATTCATATTACTGTTACCATTCGATTTCGTACTAATTCATGTAATTTTATTTTGACATGATATACTACTTTTTAAATTATTTTGTAATGTTGGATTTCAACGAATTTGTAGTCCTCCCAGCTAGAGTGCAGACGCACCACAGACATGTTGGCCACTAAAGGGATTTTAAATTTCGAGTTGAAATGTATATAAATAAGTAAATGTATGTACATGAACATTTTTTTTAATGTATTTTATAGCTGGAGTTTTATCATTTTAATTCGTATTCAGGTTAAATAAACAAATACAGTGGAATTAATAAAGGGTCACATACAAACATATATATCTTATAATCATTTTCAAAAATACATCAATTTTGTAGATGAATATTTAAATCAATGTAAATATATAACAGTAATTCTTTTATACATATATAAATACACACACACCCACACACATATGATGACATATATATATATCAATTCGCATGTAGATACGAGGCTCGGAATGCCACGAGGGCGCGAGGACGCAGTGCAAAAGCGAACGGGAGATACATTTGTGCCAGTTTTGTCAGTAAATCACTGCGATTGCGAAAGGCGAAGCAGAAGCTCTTCACGGAAGAGTTTATAAATGTATCTCCCACGCCCTCCACTGTCTGGACAGAGCCTCTCTCACTCCCTTTCTCTCTGTCTCTCTCCTCTCTACTGTTACTTCGTCTTTTTTTCCTCTCTGCATCTCCGCAGCCCCCGCGACTGTGCAAAGACGTTCGCCCTCGCGCTGTCTCGCCCCCTCATGTCTGCGCTCCTGTTCCGCTCTCCCTCAACGTGTTGCCGCCCTTTTCCGCCCCCTTATCCTCTCATCGTATCGACTTGTAGTGTGCAAAAGGGCCGTATATAACTTGGTGCAAATCTTGCCCTTTTGTTTTCACCCAACGCGTAGCCAATATGCATATATATGTATATTGGTATATATATTTGTGGCCGCTGTATGTAGGCGGCACGCAGCTCGCCACTTGTATTGTGTAGGTAACGTTTCGGAAGCCCAGATTAATTTGCTTCTTTCGAGCTTCCCGTCTTCTTCTTCTCCTTTAGCTCTCGCCCTTATACCTCCTGTTCTTTATTCTCGTCATTTGCTTGCCTCTCTCTCTCTCGCACACATATATGTGCATGTGCACATTTATATATTTATATATTGTGTATCTATACGCGTATATGTGTACTCGGTTTCGACTTTCTTGGTTCGAAAACACGAGGCGTCGACGTCTCGCCTCCTGCCTACCTTATTTTTCGCCAATGTGTATATGCGAACCTACAAGGGTGAGAATGTAAAAAGCAAGGCGCAGACGAAGCAAATTAATTGCAGCGGTAAGCAATTACACGAGGGAGGAAGAGAGCGAGAGAGAGAGAACAAGAAAGAGAGGAATAGTAGGAAAGAGGATGACTAGTCTGGCCGATTAATCTTGTCAGAGCTTTCACGAATGCATTATCTTCTGTAAGATTATTTACTGTATGATTTATATATATATACTACTACTATGCACATAGTATGTGTTATGCGTATAGTGTTTTGATAATTGATATACAGGATAATAGTTTTGTATTCAAATAAATATTCTCAAATTATTGGGTTACATTAAATTAAATATTCAATTCGATTTGCTTAATGCGACGATACATGGAAATATATATATATATATATATATATATATATATATATATATATATATATATATATATATATATAAATATAGATATATATCTGGCTAGGTTAAATATAAGTTCTTATTAGACAATTTGATTTGGATATGTATAATAACATTTTCATATTTTTATATTAATATATATTTTTTTTAATCTTTGGTTCTATTGTACGAGTACCCTTATTACATTCCCACAATATTCCACATTTTCGTGTATATTTTTATGTTAATATTCGTTTATATAATATTTGTATATTTGTAAATTAATATCAAAATGTGTATATATCTGTATACATATTGAAGATCAGTTCCAGTTAGATACTCTGATCTGAAATATTTTACAAATCTTTCCCAATTTTCCGTCGGCAGATTCGAGTTACAAAAAACACGCAAACATCTTTCAGGATTCTTTTTTAGCGATCAACAAAGTAAATCCGCAAACATGACTTTGGATAATAATAAAAATAAGAAATTCAAATGAATTTTCGTTGCGTTTCAACGATGCGAACTTCAAGTCCATGGATGTACAACATCTACTACTTCCTCTTCATGGTAATATCATCGAGCTCTTCGAAATTCTGCTTCCCTGCAAGTGTGCCTTATCGTGGAAGCTAATCTGTTCATGAATAATTGTCATCAACTCCTAACAATGATGGCTTTGAAGTTTGCATCGTTGGCAAGCAACGAAAAATCTTGTTAATTATTTTATTTTTATTACTATCCAAACTCTTTTTTCCAAGTGTAAGTTATGGAACCCTAATGAAAATCTTCGAAAATGTTTCTAGCCTAAATAGGTCGAAAAAATGGGCAATACGAAAGAAAAAAAAATCGTTGCATCCTAACGAAGCAAACTTCAGGACCATTAACAATGGCCATAAAAAAAAAGAGACAGAGATACTCAGAACGGACGACGATCAAATCAGCCATCCTGGTCGCCTGGCGATTGGTAGTCCAGAACCCTTGCCATCTGTACATACAGTTGACGAGTGTCCACATCCGCGCAGCGACCGAGCTATACTCTTGTCTTTTTTTTTCTCTCTCTCCCTTTGCTCGGCAGTTAATTACGAGCGGGAGACACGTCGACGCCCGCGGCACTTACGATACAAGGGCTAACACACGCGCTCAGCCCGCGACAAAACACCCGGCGTTACATGAATAACGAGCCGTGGCGCGTCTTGGCCTGACTACTTTTGGCGATCAGCCGCTCCAGACGGGAGCGGGGATTGCTGCCGCGCGAACGAATCCGCTCACTTTATACGCATCGATAACCGTCCGAACAAAACGGCAACGAACCCCTCGAATTCCCGGCGCGATGCCCGAGTCGCTTCGACTATTTGTCGTAATGGATATAGTAACGAGAGTCCGTTTACTGCACTTGCGTTTTTTTTTGTCATGTTCCGGTAAATCGACTATTGCAAAAATGCTGGATGACAAAACTCTTCGCTCTTAAGGATGTTGAGTCCTAAATCGCAAATGATGATGAAATTCTGAAAGTTTTGTATGTTATTGTATGAAGTATTTCAGAGGTCGCGTAAAAATTTCACGACAATTAGGAAACTCGTTATTGAACAATTAACATTCACAAATTAAATGATGTTTTATGGAAACTGATGTAACTTTGCAATAAGTTTTTTTTTGATCTCTCAATTTTATAATATCTACAATATACTGAAAGCAACGGAAACAAAACGAAGTTTATTGATGAATTTTTTTTTATTTCTTTTAAAAATTGTTCTTAACAAAATGTTAATTTTTTAATAACGAGCTTCCTAATCGTCGTGAAATTTTAACACGACCTCTTAAATACTTCATACAAATACATACCAAATTTTCAGAATTTTCTTATCATTTTTTATTTCAACCCTTAAGGAGGTGGAAGTAATGATGATAGAATTCTGAAAATTTGGTATGTTTTTACATGAAGTATTCAGGAGGTCGTGTAAAAATTGCATGACGATTAAGAAGCTAGTTATTTAACAATTAACATTAACATGTTTCATAGGGACTCGACATCCTTAAGGGAGACTACTCGCCTGGAGCGAAAGAAAGGTGAATTTTGAAAATTCCTCTAAGTGAGCTTTATTCTAGACACCTTCGAGTAGCTTCACATGATTTTGTGACAAAATAGCTGCGGAAAGGTTGATGGAGTTACTCTCGTCTGATAGTGTAATCTAGAATGTAATTATTATAAATTATTATTAATGTTACGTTCATTATTATTAATGAAATCCATCAAGGTTTACACAATAAGTTAGTAAAAGTCGAAAAGAGAATACCGAATTTCAATGCATCGACCTAGTATACATAGAGATAAGTGTTTTCGAAGACTGAACAGCTTCGAGGACCGTCCTCATTTACAAGCAAAGTAGACGAATGAAAAGAAAAGCAAAATGACAACGAAGCTGCGAAATGGATAAATTTGGGTGCATGAGCCTCGTAGTTTCGTTAATTGCCTCGCGCAGGGTGTTTATTGCTCATAATTTTGCTCTGGTCCGATGCACAAGTATACCGAAAGCCCAAGCTCTCCGTTGGGACCATTTCTACCATATATGAATATATATATGTGTGTGTGTGTATGTGCACATGTTTCTATGGACCGTCCTCAAAACAACCAAAGTGCCTACATGCAACATTACGTAAATATGACTGGTTTATATATATTTATATGGTATCAATAATGTCCTTACACAATTCGTGTCAAAGTATATCTACATTTATTCTCTCTATCTACCTTTCTCTCTCACTCTCTCTCTCTCCAAAAGTGCCTGGTTTACCATAATCCTACTTTTATTTTTTTTTATTATTTTAACTACTTATTATTTAAAATTATCATTTTATTTAATTTATTGTTAACGACTTTTTTGGATTTACATATTATACTCCTCTCCTTTTCCTTCACTTTTTTTATTTATTTCGATTCTTATCTCTGTATTATGTCGATTGATATTAGTCGTCTCATCGCCATCATTCGTCGAGTTTGCCCGGTGGCGTGCTAGGGCATAAATAATTTTTCATTTTCTCTCTCTCTCTCTCTCTCTCTCTCTACACACACACACACACACACACACACACACACACACACACACACACACACACACACACACACACACACACACACACACATGCAAAGCGGTCAATGGTCATTTAGTTGGCGATACAAGTACGTTGTGACTGTTCGAGACATCTTTGCCCTGTTAACAGCGCAATAAACGGTCCTTTCCTCTCGTTTTTCGATCGAAATAGATCATCAATGCAGTCGAGGGATGTACGAGAACGTATTATATATTTGCATTTACTCGTATACATGAATATGTGGGTATAGCGATTTATATATAGACATATGAGTGGATCTATATTTACTTGTGTGTACGTATACACGTATACATGTATATATATATATAAGTCCAAATGTGTATAGGGGTGTGCGCAAATCCGATGAATTTCGCCTCAGGAACTTAATACGCGCGATGCCCGCTTGGCACAACTTGGTGTTAGCTCGATCTCTCTCATAGCTGGTCCAAAGCCATTATGAGCAGCTATAATAACAGAGATCTCTCTGTATAGAAATGAGAGAGCGAGGAAGAGGGACAGAGAGGGCGAGAGAGAGAGAGACAGAGAGAGGGAAGTGGACACGTAGATGAGTGAGACAGGGCGCGGAATAGAAACGAGAGCGGTGGACATGGCGCGAGGTTGGAACCCCCTCATTAATGGAACGGTGCGCTGACTATGAATCGTCCATGAACCCACCTTAGTGAACGGACAGATTTCGTCCGTCGTCGTCGAGTCCGTCCAAATTTCTTTCTCTCTCTCTCTCTCTCCCATTCGCCTTCTCTCTCCCTCCCTCTCTTTGTCTCTCGCCGTTTGACCATTTAGCTCTTTCCTAGCTTGGTCTATGAATGTAACTCGGATTCGTCTCGGCTCTCCGAGAACTCGAGAGACAGGGAGAGGACAAGAGAGAAAGAGAGCGAGAGAGAGGCGCGAGTCCACGAGGCGAGGATAATAATAACGGCGTAATGGCGAGAAGAACGGCACGGATAATAATAATGGCTCGCAATTTATCTCTCTCATTATGTGTATAAAGTGGGCCGCGCGCGCTTGGGAAAATGCAGAAGCTCTTCTTACGCTTTCTCTCTCGCTCTCCCTCTCTCTCTATCTATCTCTCGGTATACCTACCGATGCTGCGCTGTTGCCCTCGCGCCCGACCCGCCCGATTATCCTCGAGGACGAGATGGAAGCGCCCGATCTCCCTCGCTTTATCCACACCCGCCACCTCCACTGCGTGCGTCAATATATGTCCGTGTGCAAGCCAGTATTGCATTTTCGTGCTCGCGCCCGCGCGCGGCTCTCCAACCTGACGACGAATGTCGTAAATAACTGCAACACCACCATCGCGCATCGCAAAGCTGTATTATAACCAAGATACTTGCCGGTCAGGGAGACAGAGAAAGCTCCGAGAAAAAGGGAGGGAGGGGAGAGGCGAGAGGGGAGAGGGAGAGAGAGAGAGAGAGAGAGAAAGAATGAGAGAGAGCAGAAGAGAGAAAGAGCGAGGAAAAGTTCTTCGTTTCTGTTAGATTCGAATTCCCGAAATTTACGACTGTCTAGAACGATTCAGCAATCCAGGCGAATTAGATCTCTGTGTGTGAGTATCGATCTAATTCACCTGGATTGCAGAATATTTTGATGTATATAACATGGCACATATACTTACGTAATTCATGTACATACATGTGTCTGTGTGTGAGTGCACACACACGCACACGCACACGCACACACACACACACACACGCGCACACACACACACACACACACACACACACACACACACACACACACACACACACACACACACACACACACACACACACACACACACACACACACACACACACACACACACACACACACACACACACACACACACACACACACACACACACACACACATACATTTATATATAAACAGGGTGGCAACTATAAGATGGCAATGTGTTTTTTAAGGATCTTGCGCGAAGATTTTTCGACTGAGAAAAATTTCCGATGGTTTTTCAAATCCCCTCCGAAAACAAATATAGCATATTTTTGTGATGAGTACTCTGGGGAAAAAATCAAACTTCCATTTTGAATACAGCAGGATGAAGACAATTCAATTTCGAATACGAATCGCGCCGGAAAAACGTCTATCGTGTATTTTGAGATCAAGGAAAAAAGAATTACGGATGCCTTTTAGAGCGGACAAATAGAATTGAATTCCAATTAAATAAGTATTTTTAGGAGTTTTTCGTATTCGGAATTTAATTACCTTCATGCCGCTGGAGTGAATTTGGAATTTTGATTTTTTTTTGCAACAATCCTCATTTTTTCTGGCACATACTACTCATCCCAGAAATACGTGATATTTTTTTGCAAGTACACTTGAAAAACCATTAAATATCATACTTTTCTTAGTCGCGAAATCTCTGCGACAGACACGTAAAGAACATATGAACACCTTATAATTGTCACCGTGTGTTATATACTTTTTTTGATCATATATTATACATATTTGTAAAGTTGATGGTATTTATCAATTTGTAATTTAGTATTTATTGTTAAATAGTTATATGACATATTGATTTATTGATAAATATTTATCGAAATAATTGTTTGCGTGTGTAAAATTGCTCGAATGCATGGTAAGATGGGAAGCATACAGGAGAAAAATTACTAAACATCAATGTAAAAAAAAGAGGGTCGCAAACAGATTAAAAGATACAAAAGGTGCAAAAGAATACTAATCTGCAGCGGGATTCGGCAGAAACTTGTGAAGGTATCCCGGAAATAGAGAGCTATGGCTATAAACATTTTTCAATAAATAACAAATGATAAGTATGCAATATTTAATATATAATGAAGTGAACAAAATATATATACACACTTTTTTTCTTTGATTTTGTATTACATATATTTGCAAAGGCGATAATTCATGAGAATAAATACATTTATATGCGTATACATTTGAGTGGCACAAATTTGAGCTTTCTTTTGTTTCCCTTTTTTCTCACCATCCAATTATCTTCTTTGAAGGCAAAAAAATTGTCGCGTGAGCTGCGAGCGGTCAAAAAGTATATAGAGATCGCTCAAGCCTTCCGAAAATTCGATTTGTCATTTAAAAAATCGATTTTTTTTTGTCCACTTCTCACCCACTCATTTTCCGCTTTATAATATTAAAATTAACCTCGCGAAAGCTCTAGCCGACCGATGAATATTTAGGGGTCGCTCAAGAGCATCGAAATTTCCAAATTTTCAAAACAATGAATCCTTTTTCCTTTAAAAACAGTATTCCGCGCATCGTAATGTCTCCCACAATTGGTTTCGTTAATCAAACTGTGGTCCAATCATAGCTATATTCTGTGACAAGCGACGCCATAATACAATGATACATGATAATACATAACACCCATCGTCTAATTGGTGTTTCTGACAATGTATTATAACAAATTATTCAGAAAATGTAACACTTCGCTTTTTTTTCGTTTTTATGCTACAAGGAATTATAATGCATGCGAGATTTATTTTTTGGCGGAAATTCTGAATTTCATAAACGTCGAGGGACTACTAAATATTCATTGGCCGGCTAGAGCTTTGGCGAGATTAATTTAAACATTATAAAGCGTAAAACTCATGGGTGAGAGGAGGATGAAAAAAAAATCGATTTTTTAATGAAAATTTGCATTTTGGGAGACTTGAGCGACCTCTAAATATTTTTTGACCACTCGCAGCTTCCGTGACCATTTTTTTCCCCAACAAATCTAATTGCATAGGGTGAGAAAAAGAAAAAATTCTCTCTCTCTCTCTCTCTATATGTATATATATATATATATATATATATATATATATATATATATATATATATATATATATATATATATATATATATATATATATATATATATATATATATATATATATATAGAAAACAAAGTTTTGCGCTGATCATTTTTCATGTGATGTTTTTATTTGGTTTATTTTGACCGCATACGAAACGTCGAGTAATTTGAAGTGCCCGTTTGCGAGCCTGTCCAAGGGAAGTGTTGTCTTATTTTTCTTCGGGGATTGTTGAGCGTATCGTTGTTGAGTAATTTGAAGATCGCACGGAGGCGCTCACGTATCGAGCGAGGGCGTACGGACTGACGTGTGAGATGTGACTCTTCGTGGTCGTCGTGGTTGTCGACGTCGACGACGACGACGACCACGACGACGACTACGATGTTTGACGTTACTATGCTGAGTGCGTTTCTAAAAATATAACGGCACTTTGGCACAGGGGCAAGAAGAACGCTCTCGCGAGATCATCTTTTCCTCTGCTTCATATCCTCGTCATCTTCGTCTCTCTCTCTCTCCGTCTCACCCCTCTCTCTCTCTCTCTCTCTCTCTCTCTCTCTCTCGCCAGAGAGAGTTCTCTTTCCCTCTCGGTCTGTATCGTTTTCCCCGACCACCGCAAGCTCTAACGCCTGTTTACATCGATAAAACCGCTACTGTTACCTTGCCCAGCCATTAGCGATCTTCCGAGGTCTCCCCCAATATCCACGCGTTCATATCAACTCGAATATTGAAAAACAAAAATCTTTCGAAATCTCTCGCAAACAGTTGTAGCATCCTTAAAATTCTGTAGAAATTCAAGCATACCTGGCTTATCGTGCGCAATTGATTTTTCGTTCGTGGGGAACATCGGTTTCCAGGGAAGAAATCGAGAAAATTGTCAATGTATTATTTTAGGAATCATTCAGATATTTTGTATCAGATTTATGGAATTTCCTGACAGGACGCTTTTAATAAAGAGACCTGTGTTTTTAAATGACTCATGATATATATATATATATATATATATAATTATATTTATATATATATAAAATTGTGAACGCATTATTTTAGGAAGAATTCAGACTCACGATATATATATATATATATATCGTGAGTCTGAATTATTCCTAAAATAATGCGTTCACAATTTTCTCGAAATTTTTTCTGGTAAACGATCTTCCCCGTCCGTCGAAAAAAAAAATGAATCGCGCACGATAAACCATTTCTATCAAATTCAAAATATGCAATGATTCTTTGCCAGAGATTTCGCTAGATTTCCTTATTTCAATATTATTTGACAAATGATAAGATGCGATTTCGATATTTTTTGCCATTCAAATTCCACCTTAGTCAAATAACCATTTTGGTGAATAACTAAATAATCATAATTCAATAAATATAGAAATCATTTGAAAAACGACTTAATTCGGTTTGATATTTTTTTGCCATTCAAGTAAATTCGTACTTGCTTAAAGATTTCATTTGGTGAACAACTACATGATAATTATTGAATAAATTCAATAAAATTGTCTGGCACTTCTAATGAAATATTTTTCGGCCAATCTTAACTAGCGTTTCGCCACCCAAAAATTTCTCAAACAGTCCGGAGGATATCGCAAAAAAATGTCTAGCGGAAAGCTTTTAACTTTCTCAACCACATCACTTCTGGAAATTTAATTCGATGCGTTTTGGACTTTTAACTGAATGAGAATTTAATAAAAACGTCGAATCGTGACAGAAAATTAAAAATAAACTTACAATAGCGCTATAAATATTTCCCAGCACCTGAGACTATAAGAAGAAAACGAAAATACAAGTACTGAAATGCAATTGACTCAAAATTGATTTATACTCCAAAGAATTACGAGTAAGTGAACAGATGCCTGAGAGATGATATAACTTCGTGAAATTCTTGGCGCAACGTGCTATATTGAAAATATGTCTCGCAATAAAAGTGGCAACAAATTGGTCCGCTCATATATATATATATATATATGTATATATATATGCGAGACGATAAACTTTGTTCTATGAATTGCGGTGCTTTGCGGGACGTTGAACGAGCACATAATATTCATTCATAAATTTTGCCGCACCCGAAGCGGGCGTGTGCAGCGTTTATTTAGCGGGCTAGCAACATGCTCGTTCAAAACCGCAAGGGGATAACATCTCCATCGTCATTCTCCCGTCTTATTCGCAAACGAGGTCCGCGAGCATCTCTCTTTCTCTCTCTCTTGCTGTGTTATGTGTCCCGCTGACGTAAAGTGTCTCAAACCCTGTCTCGTTTGTTTGCCGCTCCTACCGAAGTGCGGGCGGTCTTTTAGCTTGAAAACTCACAGGGAGAGTAAGGGAGAGTGAGAGAGAGAGAGAGAGAGAGATAGAGAGAGAGAGAGAGAGAGAGAGAGAGAGAGAGAGAGAGAGAGAGAGAGAGAGAGAGAGAGAGAGAGAGAGAGAGAGAGAGAGAGAGAAAGAGAGAGAGAGAGTGAGAGACAGTGAGAGAGAGAGATAGAGAGAGAGGGTAGACAAATAGAGGATAGCGAGAAAAAATAAACTTAGAGTGACAAGGTAGAGAGTGTGAGAGAGAGAGAGTGAGGGGGGGGGGGCAGATAAACAGAGGATAGAGCAAGAGAGAGAGGGAGAAATAATAGACCAAGAGAAAGAGAGAGAGAGAGAGAGGAAAAGAGACAGAATTTTCTGCTCACTCTTTTTCACTCCTCACGACACATCGCCGAGTGACGTTTATTGCGTGTTTCGGTCCTCCTTTCCTCCGAAAACGAGGTGTTAATTCGTAAAACTGTAAACTCTCCCATACTTTGTTCTCCGTTTTGTTTTTTTTCTTCTTCTTTCTATCCGAGCACCAAATGCCATCAACTTTACGAGTTAATTTCTCGAACTTTAACTCACCGGTCCACGTGTGTGCCGTCGACATGCTTATATTACTCGCACCAATTTGCTCCGGAGAGAGAGCGCACATTTTTGCCACGAATAAAAATGATTCGCTTCGAGAGCTCGTCACACTACACTTTTTCACTTGCTATTTCATTCACCATCGATTTTGGAACTTTATTGGCAAACAAAAGTACGTATACGTTTGATCCTGCCATTTTTTTATTATTATTTCTTGAACTTTATCACACGTTTGTCGTGCGAAAAGTAAATTGTCATAAGCATTCTAGTAGTACAAATCGTCTTCGTGTAGACTCGAAGTGTTCTATGGACCTCGCATATATATATATATATATATATGTATGACTATAAAAATCGTAATCTCCATGATAATTAACTATTAACGAATTGGACATAATAATTAGTTACTATTAGATTAATTCAATTTTGATACAAACTTACATAATTATAAAAATGATACAATAAGACTAATTTTGCAGTGGCAATGTTTACGAGACTTTCAAGGCGTGTTGTGCTGCACTGTCAATATTTTTAGCCTGCTTATAATTAAATGATTCGAGTCCGTCACAAGCCAAAGGCAATTTTTGTTTTGCTTTTTTTCGCTCAGTCGAATTAATTTTATCATTTAATTCAGCACTCCGAAATGATAGCGCCTGGGAATTATTCCACTTCCATAACGGGAAAATTATTCCTCACTCACAAAAGCAGGAATTATTCCCCTCTCTTAGGGAATTATCCCCATACATTTTACTGCTCTCGAAAGACACTTAAGAGGGAGACTCGCGAAAAGAGAAGAAAAAAAACACCCCCGTCCAAATGTCCTTTTAAACGGTGTGGCATTATTCCACGACGAGGGAGGCATGCAATTGAGTGCCCGAAAAGGAGGAACATCCCACGTGTACAACGTATTATGACGCTTCATTTTCGGGGTCCGAATCCGCGCCCGTGTTTCGGTCATATAATCGCTTGACGAGCTTTTATCCGCCGCTTTTCTTGAGCCCTTCAATCTGCATAATTTTGGCTCACCCTGCTACGAGCACTCGAACCTATCAGCATATATATATTTAAATCAAAAAGGTAACGTGGGACAGGTGCCCTCACAGCTTAACCTATTTAAGGAGGAGACCTAATTCACCTGATTGCGGAATCATTTTATTTGTATCACTTTCTAAATATAATATACTTAATTCACATGAGTGATATGACATGAGAATATATATATATATATATATATATATATATATATATATATATATATACATACTATAACATTAAATTCCATATGCATATATATATATATATATATATATGTACAGGGTGAGGCACTAACTGTTGCCATCTTGAAAATCTCTGTAATTATCGACGTAACAAAAAATTGTTTGAAACAAAGGTAATTTCACATAAAAATAAAGTTCATGTCACTTTTTGATCTTAAATGACCTTGAACAACTTTGAAATTACCTTTATTCACAGTACTGTGAATAAAGGTAATTTCACATAAAAATAAAGTTCATGTCACTTTTCGATTTTAAATGACCTTGAACGACTTTGACCCCTAAATGTTTTTATGCAGTTTTCGATGCTCTACAAGATAGTTGAAAAAAAAATGCACCGTCCCATTAAAAAAAGTGGAGGTGACCTTTACTGTGCGACAGCGCCTCCACTCAGATAAAAAAAATGGTTGCATTTGATGACCCCTTTCGTACGGTACAACTTTTGTTCCAAACATTTTTTGTGGCGTCTATAATTACAGAGATATTCAAGGTGGCAACAGTTAGTGCCCTGTATATACCACAATAGATAATAAAGTATTGTGTGCATAGCAAATACACCTAATAAATGTATAGAAAAATAAACAGGCAAACAGAACAAAATTCTTTGTTTATATATGCATCCATGTATATATTTTTTTCTCGCGATTTTTTTTCGCCCCTAGATCCTATGTCTTAAGTGTCATGGTAATTGAGATATGATTTTTTTTTCGTTTTTTAACTACCGCAGTAACTTCGCCTTTAAATCGTCATTACTTTTTCATTTGTGGATGTAATAGTGTTTGTTGTATTCTACAATGTATGTTTATTATGAATAAACCATTATTTGGTACAATTGGTTTCAACAAAACGACTCTTGAGTTTCCAGTCTCGAAAATGTGTAGCTGTATGAAAAAAATCAACTTCTAAATTTATTATGGATTCGATACTGCATATATATATAGTATTAAATAATTTATTCTCTCTATAGAGAATAATGATGTTCAAATTTGCATCATTGGTATGCAACGAACGATAACTTTTCTTTACTCGCTCAAAGTTTCTTTCGCTAACTTAGGGTACTGAAACCACTCAAACGATTTTTCCTATCTTTAGTAAAGATCGACGACCTTATTTATTAGAAACAAAATTGGGATTGTAAGAAGAATGAATAATAATAAAAAAGAACTTCCGTTGCATTGCAACGTTGCAAACTTCAACCCCATAAACAATATATGTATACTTTTTTTTCTCCAATATACAAGACGCACTTGACTTGACACTTGGCACGTTCTTCTTGCGATTTATGAGACTCGTGGATCTAACGATTTCTTTTTTATTTTATTGCTTTTTTTTTCATCAATGGAGTAGCGATAAAAGTGTTGGCCTGTAGGAAACAAGGTCGTAGGCGAGAAATTGCTCGTTCTCCCTCTCTCCCTTTCTCTCTCTCTCTCTCTCTCGCTCTCACTCTCTCCCTGACTCTCCCCGTACCTGTCTGTCTCTCCGTGTGTGTCCATGCGTGTATGCAACGAGACATAACGATCGTTCAGGCGAGAGAAGTGCGCTCTCACGCAGTTGTTGCATTCCCGGACGACGGAGAGTATTAGTCTGCGAACGAGATGCTCAGACAACGAGAGACAGAATGAGAGAGCGTGAGGGTTGAGTGGGAGAGGGAGGGGGCGGGTGGGATGGAGATGGTGGATGAGGGCGAATGACGGCGGCTACGCGATGCGGCAAACTCCGGTTGTTACGTAATCACTGCGCATGAAACTAATATATATATATATATATATATATATATATATTGGTGTTAGACTCCGAAAATCGTGCATGGACCTTCCGAAATACATGCGCATATATATGTATGGAATACATGCTCGGGGCAAACTTAGAGCACCGACGCCTCGTTGCATCTCGCGACACAGACGAGTTGGTGCTAATATGGACCGGGTGATAATTTTGGAAACGCGCTCCACGAGATTAGCTTTTAGATATCTCTCGGTCTCTCTCTCTCTCTCTCTCTCTCTCTCTCTCTCTCTCTCTCTCTCTCTCTCTCTCTCTCTCTCTCTCTCTCTCTCTCTCCCTCCCTCCCTCTTCATTTTACAGTTCTCTTTTTTGCATTATTTTCCGTATTTTTCCTTCAATCATGTTTTTTGAAAATTATTTTAACACTATTTGCGTATTTATTTTTTTCAGTTTAATTATTGTTACAATTTTTTGGTATACTCGAACAATATGCCCAATAATGGGTCTTCCAAGTCCATGCCGTTTATGCCATTTATCGGATATTGTGTAAATAAAAATAATTCGTGCTTTCCAAACAAATAATACATTTTAGTAATACATTCAAATGTCAGGTCATTTTGAGGCACCCTTTACATTTACTCATCTTCTCGTTATTATTTTGTCAGGCATATTGTATGACTACTTGTACTGCTACTCAATAAGCAAGCAGTCAAGCCATCCATCCTCGTCTCCCTAGCGTTTTCTGTATTATTTATTGTATAAGTTTTCCCTCTTGCTCCACAAACTCTTCCAATTCGCCCCCCCTCCCTTTCAATCTCTCTTTCTCTTTCTCCCTCCCTTAGATATCAGCTCAACCGTGTTCATCCTCGAAGAAGGACATGTCATACTATAATAACCTCGCGAGTGGCTCGGACACACACATATACACACACACACACACACACACACACACACACACACATGTTTATAGATAATCCTGCAAAATTCTGATTCTACAATGATTTCTTAATATATATATATATAACACCGGACTAAAAAAAAATTATTTAACATTTTTACTCAATCATCTGTATCAGAGATTACGAGCTCTCAACTAAAATTTGATACGTTTGACCCTTCTTTTCCCTACATATATGAATATATGTATCTGTGTGTATATATATACAGCGATAACTTGACGGGGGCCATGTTTTTAAGGGTCCAATGCAGCGATTTTGTCACTGAGATAAATATGATTTTTAATGTTTTTTCAAGTCCTCCACGAAAAAATATAGCGTATTTTTATGGTGAGTAGTATGCACCAAAATTGTTGAAAACTTGAGCAAACAAATTGAGCACCCTGGAAAGAAATTACAATTTCATTTTGAGTACAGCGGAATGGAAATAATTGAATTCCGAATACAAAACACTCCTGATAAACGTTTTGCCCATCCCCCGAAGGTTTTCTTTTTAAAGATGCATTTTAAAGTGGGATAAATGGACTTTAATTTAGCGAAAAAAAAAGTTTTTAGGCGTTTTTTGTATTCGGTATTTGTTTATCTTCATTCTGCTGAACCAGGAATGAAATTTCGATTTTCTGGCGAATACTACTCGTCACAAAAATACGTCGTTTTTTTCGTTGAAGAGGCTTGAAGAACCACCGAATGTCCTATTTTTCTCCGTCGCAAAATGTCCACGCCAGACTCTTAAAAAACACATAGTCATCTTACAACCCTTACCCTGTGTATATATGTATCGGAAAAATCTGGCGCATAAGGGTGAAACCAAGAAATTCATGTGCACGAATCTATATATATATACAAACTATACAAACTATATTATAGAATCCAAATTTTGTCGAATTTATCCGTGAATCGTGTATGAACCGCGCGCATTCGAACTCCTGTGTGCGTTCACGCGTACGTGCTCACGTGCTCACGTATGTATATAAGTGGGATATATCGGTATCAAGAAAAGCTGGCAGACTTGTCTGGTCTGCGCCCCCGGTTATTATACACTCCAAATGCAACGCGGAGGCGTTCACGTCAGACGTCGCTTCATGGAAAAAGGACGAGAGCGAGAGAGAGAGAGATAGAAAGAGAGGGAGGAAGACGAGTGTGGGTATGCAGCCTCATCTACCAGACGGTAATAAATAAATACGTTGGGCTTGGAAGCTCGCGAAATTTTGACAGGGTCAGGGAGAAACGGTGCGAGACAAGAATTCCTTTTTTTTAATTCCTACGAATGTATGTGTGTACGTGTGTGTGTGCATATGTGTGTGCGAAAGTTGAAACAATCCTGAGAAAGGAAACACGTGTATTCCAGGCGATCCGTATACACGTATATTTTTTCTGTGTTTTTTTGCCTAATGAAATTCTTTTTAGCTTATTCGATCTACGGGCCACTACCTATACGTAGTTATGTGAGAGTGCGCAAAAGGGCGAGCGAACTTGATGAAAAAAAGAGACCAAAATACTTGTGTGACTCTTCCATTTACGGGGAGGGGGGGGGGGGGCAATAAGCAGACGAAATAGCGCGCGCTGCGGCTTCCGGAGTCTCCGAATGCGGACGAGGGCCTGGCTTTTTGTCTCCTCGTGGAAAGAAACGCACGCGAGGAATTTCGCGACGAGTGCTCTCCACTGAATATGCTCTTTCACGAAGGATCCAGCTTTTGCTATATATGGATCGAGAATGAGAGGCGGGGAAGGCGGCGAATACTCTGTATTAGAATGTCGACCTTCCGGCTGCGGCGGAAGGGGCTCACGAATGTCCCTCAAATCGTGGGGAGGATTTTGGGATTTTTGCCGAATTTTCAAAATTCCCATAGGACATTCTCATAAACTGTCTAATTAATTAATTTGTACTATTAATTAACCGATTTTCATGAATAATCAATATCCTAATTAATTCACTTTCTTAATTAATTTCCTCAACGAATTAAGTAATTTTGCTTATTCATTAATTTCTCAATTGATTATTTTTTTCATTGATACTTAACTACCTAATTAATTACTTGACTCAATCAGTTCGTTTTCCCGGTCAGTTAATTTACCTAACTAATAAATTACGCTACAATGACAGTTTTAATTCGTCGCCACTTTGTAACCGTCTGTCAGAAGTGGCGGGCGGCGTGTCCTTGGCTCTAAGAACAAACGTAATTATAATCGTACGATACAATCCTATCGCGCGACGAAGCTGCAGCTCGAGACCCTCTCGATCCTTGTCTCCGGGCGCATCCGAAGAAGCGCGCGAGAACAACGCGTCTTACACGAGTGTGCGATGTCAGGGGTTGCACGCGGCCGCAGGACAGCCGTGTTATGTCGTGTTAGACGTCGTAAATAACTTAACGTCTCATCGTTCACGAGGGCGCACCCGCGCCGACCGTTGACGGACAATGAGAACGTCGTATCCCCCCCCCCCCCCCCCCCCCTCTATCACCCTCTCCAGTTCACTTTCTCCGCAGGAGATTCGTGCACGTTAATTTCTTGGTTTCGCACTTATGTGCACCAGATTTTCTGGATCCATATATATATATGCAGGGTAAATGCTGCAAGATGACTGTTTTTTAAGAGTCTGGCCTGGACATTTTGCGACCGAGAAAAAATCGGATTTTCGGTGCTTCTTCAATCCTCTTCAATACTCTTCGAAAAAAACAACGTATTTTTGTGATGAGTAGTATTTGCCAGAAAATTGAGCGTTATGAAAAAAAATCGAAATTTCATTTTTAGTTCAGCAGAATGAAGATAAATAAATACCGAATACGAAAGGCCTAAAAAAAATCTGTTTTTTTCAATGAAATTGAACGGCATTTGTCCGACTTTAAAATGCATTTTAAAAAATTCGAAACTAAGTGGAAACATCGTCGCCTTTAACGCAAACGGTATCCGAAGGTTTACAAAATTTACAAAACTGCAAAAAAAGGTCATAAAAAATTCAAAATTGATAGGAACCTTCGCCCGCATTAACAATATCATTATTTATAACAAAACAAAGGTGTTTATCAGCAAAAAAAAATCGGGGGCCATTTTTCGGAAAAGCCGCTAAAGTATGGAATTACGAAAAATTCTTTGGGGGATGGGCAAAAAGTTTATCAGGAGCGTTTCGTATTCGGAATTCAATTATTTCCATTCCGTTGTACTCAAAATTAAATTGTAATTTCTTTTCCGGATGCTCAATTTTTTTGGGTGCATACTACTCATCATGAAAATACGCTATATTTTTTTCACGAAGGACTTGAAAGGCCATCGATTGTGTTTGGATCATTTTTCGATCCGTCTACTCAATTTTGAGATATCTCAATCTCATAACATTCGGCCGAATTTCCGAACGATCTTTTGACCACGAAAATTATTTCAAACTCGTCGATTTGTTAAATCGAATAAAGTCATCCGGTCATATCGTAAACATACTACGTACATCCTTTTAAGTATCACTTAACATCCGTAGTTTTCATATATTCGTCATTTCGTATGTGTGTGTGTATATTCATTTCATATGTGTACCGATGAAAACTACGGATACACTTCAAATTTTCGATCAGGACGAAAAGTTACAGATCTCGGACAGTAAAAAAAACCGAATAAACTATATCATACTTGTTCAATTTGTTCCTGTTTCCCTAATGTTCTACTACGTTTTTTATTCACTCACTGGATGATTTGAAAGTAGAGTTATTTTTCTTTGACATTTTTTGGTTCTTATAAACTCGCGTGTTAGTTTTGCGAAAATGTCGATAAAAATTTCTCGTGACTTTATTATATTTTTTCGTTCCAAGTTTATGGTTGAATCGAAATTGTGAGATCGCTGCGAGATGGTAGATACAGTTGAAGATTGGAGGGAGATGGTAGATTGACTTTGGAGCAGACAGGAGAGAACGTCAGGGAGGCCTTGATCCTCCTCGTTTGTCCGTCACTCTTGATCGCTGGCAAATCGTTCGTCCCGAGGAGAAAATCGATAGACGACCAAGAAACGTCACACAAGACAGAGAGAGAGAGAGAGAGAGAGAGAGAGAGAGAGAGAGAGAGAGAGAGAGAGAGAGAGAGAGAGAGAGAGAGAGAGAGAGAGAGAGAGAGAGAGAGAGAGAGAGAGAGAGAGAGAGAGAGAGAGAGAGAGAGAGAGAGAGAGAGAGAGAGAGAGAGAAGAGAGAGCGAGAAAGAAAGAGATGCGTCTCGTACCGGGCGAGCTCGGAGAGCTCTCGTTTTATCGATCGGTCCATCTGTCCTGGCCGGCAAGATGGAATCGTGGCCCGATCGGTCAGGAACGACGATCTTCCGGCGCATGCCAGCGAGTTTAGAGAGTCAATTAAGACACGGACGACGATGTATTACGATCAAGAAATGGGATCAGAATATATACGGAGGCGCGCGCGACCACACGATTCGCCGTCGAAGCCCGCGATGCCTCGCGGGAAGAGATCTCCATTTCGACACGTACGCACCTCGTCAACCCATGAAGCAAATGCTTTTATCTTGAATTCACGCCCATACGTTTAATCGCGTAAATCCGATTATCGTCGGCTTTGTGTAGATCTACGATCAATCGGGAGAACTGAAATAATAAATGCATATACTTTTTTTTTAAGTTTGAAATATATATACATATCTATTCAATTATTCAATGAGATCTCAATAATTTCTGGGGTCCATCGTATACCCTATATCAACCCTCAATCCGTGAAGGTATTTGAGGCATCATAATCCTGTGAACCTGATCCGGTTTTTTCATTTTCGCACTGCCAAACCAACAAGTATCAATGGAAAAGTCTGAAAAAAATTCATGGTTAATTTTTAGGCCGTACTTCTCAAGGAAAAAAAGGGTTTTTTTCTTATTTTTAATATATATTCTTTTTCATAAAATATTAAGCAACCTGCGAAAAAAATGACTTTGGGCAGCACGAAAACGACCCAGGTTCACGGAGGGTTAAGTTAAAGAGTTAAAATGCATATTCATATATATATATATATATATATATATATATATATATATATATAGCCGAAGCCGTTTGTTTTTTTACTTCCTTTTTCACTCTGCCCGAGCGCACTCGATATTTTTCACGCGCCTTCACCTACCTTCAAAGTATTTTCAAATTCGGCGTCGTCGCGCGCGCGCAGTATTGCGTCGGGACGCGCTAACGAGCTTCTCGACTTTCCGTAACAAGCCCTCCTCCCTCTTCTTGCACCCGGTGCGCTTTTCGTCCACGCGCGACCGATCGTCGACGTGGCCCTTTGAAACACGAGATAAACGTCCGCATGGGCCAGTCAAGCTATGTATATATCAAGCTCGATACGAGTTCTATTCGTCAAACGTTGAAGGATATGAGTGGGAGAGAAAGCGGGAGAGAGAGAGAGAGAGAGAGAGAGAGAGAGAGAGACTCACATCAAAGCGAGCACCGCTGTGTCGGATTAACGCACACCTATATTATTAGATCGCAACTCACACAGACTCAAACACACACACACACATGAGCACAACGAATGACTACTCGATGAGGGCGAACAGGAGGTCTAAAATTATATGACCAAAACCACCCCCGCTTTCCACGAAATCACGTTACATATTCAAGACATTATTACCCTTTTGTGTGCCAATTGCCTACTGCGCGGCCTTCGACCAACGATTTCGGTATCTCCAAACCGAATGCGACATTTTCTTAATTTTGTTCGTTTTTTTCTTAGTTCTTTTATTAGTTTCAGCATTTTTCTCTCCTTTCTTCGACTAAAATTACTTTGTATGCAACCGCACTATTTTTTTACATTTATGTTTGGGTACTTGCATTATTCATTCGTCTGTTTGCTTATCTAGTTATCAGTTCTAAAAGAAATACATGTACAGTTGCGTGCAAAAGTGTCCGGCCAAATATAATTTTATGATTAAGTAACGTTTAAAGGATGCAAAAGAGAAACATTAATATATCATCGTAAAGTTCTTTTATTATGCAATCAAAATATGGAATTAAAAAATTGTTCATAACGATTAACAATTATTTGTAAGAAAAATAGCACGTTTTGCTGCTTTATAAATGTCCGACCAAATTCCAAGAAGATATAATTCGCTTCGCTTTGTTTGCGTTATCAGTTGCGATAACGTGTAAACATTGAGAGCTCTGTTCCTTTTGCATTGTACGATCAGTAACACTTAATCAATATGTCAAAACGCACGTCTTTAGATATACGTATAGTGGTTATCAAGTTGACACAGCGAAGGCAAAGTTTCACGTGAAATAGCTAAAATGTTGGCGATTGGAAAATCGAACGTTAACGGTATAATAAATAAATTCAAGACTACAGGTACTTTAGAAGATAAATACTGTCCTGGGAGACCTAGAAAAACAATTGATCATGTCGATAAAGTGATCAAAATAACAGCTGTCGCAGACGTGAAAAAGAATGCTGCAATCATCGCCCGTGAATTACGCGAAGAAAATTTGGCTGACATCAGCCATAGTACTGTTTCATGTAGATTGACAGAAGTGGGACTTTTCGGACGTGTTGGAGTTAAAAATCGCTCATCAGTAAAAAAAATAAGGTCATATTAGAATTTGCGAAAAAATACCAGAGCTGGACCGTTGAAGGTTGACAAAAAAGTACTGTTCTCAAACGAAACTAAAATTAATTTGTTTGGAAATGATGAGAGAAGATACGTTCGACAACCAAAAGAGACTAGAAATGATTCGCGATATCAAACACCAACTGTGAAACACGGTTGAGGTAGCATTATGCTAGGGATGCATTCTCTTGGAAAGGCATCGGTCCAATCTTTAAAATTGAAGGCACTGTGAACTCTGCTATGTATACAGATATTATATTAAAAGAAATGTTGCCTTATGCTCGGCAGCATATGCTACAAGGATGGATTTTTCAGCAAGATGATGATCCAAAACATTGATCACAGCTCGTTCAGCAGGTTTTTTGCGAAAAAAATATTCGAGTTTTAGAGTGGCCGAGTCAATCTCCGGACTTGAATCCCATAGAACATTTATGGCCAGGGTTAAAACTAAGAGTAGGAACTGAAAATTATGACAATAAAGCTGCTTTGCGGGGAAGTTCAAGAAGAGTGGATAAATATCTCTCAAGATAGGACCCTCAAACTTATCGAATCGATGCCTCACCGATGTGCTGCCGTGATAGCTTCAGGGCATGGCTACCAAGTATTGATGAAAATCTTACATTTATTACCGTTTTCAATTCTTTTTTCTTGAGTTACTATATTTTTTCTTTTTCCATAGTGCGTAATTCATCCTTGGCCGCATAGTTATGAAAAAGCGAAAATTGTGATTTTGGTTATAAATAATTATGAATAGTTATATATAATTTTTCAATAACACGTTTCGATTGCATAATAAAAGAACTTGACGATGATATGTTTATGTTTCCATTTTGCATCCTTTAAACGTTACTCCATCATAACATTATCTTTGGCCGGACACTTTTGCATGCAACTGTATCAATAATATCACTAAGTCAGAATAATAATAATATGACTATAATAGTAAAACTAAAAGTCGATAATAGTCATCTTCTTCTAATCGATAAATCAAGTCCGCGCAGTGCACCAATGACGTAATTTGACAATTTGAAAAACAATATCAACAAACACCAATACGATAGAAAAAATCCAGCCAAAAAAGTCACAATAGGATTGGAAAAAAAATCATAAATAATAATAGAAAATATTTCACATTCGAAGCGAGAAAACCAAGACCTCGATCTATCGACGAGCGGCTTCGGATCTCTTCGCTTTTATTTTTCCTCCATTTTTTTCGTCACGCGCTTGTGCAAACAATTTTTCCAGCCTCGTTACGCGATTAATCGAGGCACATTAAATGTGATTGGCTATCCTCGTAAGATCGAATCGATACTGCTTCGGTCTTACTTCGACTCGGTTTTTTTCTCCTTTTTATCGTTATTATTTGCAATGGAGGAATCATGATCGAGCGGATCGATCGTGTTTACTCCCACCTTAACGATGAATGCACCTGCTACACTTATTCCGTATGAAAAGGCTCCACCACCTGCTTATATTATAGTTGGTATATGGTCTGTCTCTCTCTTTCTCTCTCTCTCTCTCTCTTGGATCATTTCGTCTTGCTTGTTCATTCACGCGCTCGTTCCGCTCTCCCCATACTCTTAATAAACTCGTCGCTTCGTAATTAATAACAGCGTGAGGGTTCCAAGTTCACGGTAGAAATGGCTCTCGCATGCAAATGAACCAGCCTCTTCGGCTTCGATTATCGTCAACTTCTTCGATGCACGTATGTATTTATAAATTTCCGTGTGCGTCTGTGTGCGTGTGCATGTTTGAGCACTTCTCGCAAATTTTCCACTGCGAGCTCGTGCGATCAGCGTTTCTGGCTCGATTCCCCTCGTCCTCTCTTCCTCTCTGTCTCTCTCTCTCTGTCCTTCTCAGAGCAGGCAAATTCATTCGAAATTATTACGCAATGCCTGTGTCGCACGATTAAGGATTCACAAGATTAGATTTTTTGCTTCCTCTCACCTTTGTTTTGGTGATTCTCGATTATTGCGAAATTTTATTTGAAATTGTGCGCAACGTTCCAAAACGTTAATCATGACGTTTGGGGCGAGGGCCTGCATGTCTGTGGGTGAGACATGTTTTGCATGCGAAAAAATTAGTTTTTGAGTAAACGAATTCGGTGAAAATCGGTAAAAGGCTTTAGACTTCTAGGGACCTCAAATTTTTTAAGTTTCTTTTTGTGCTGTTATTTTTTATTTGTTTGTGCTTCTTTGAAAACTTTGTACGTTTTATGGATTAATGATAAGACATTTTTTTATCTGAATTTTTGACATGACCTTATTTTTATAAAATGTCTTGATTTTTTTTTCTATCGTTTGAATCTAGGAAGTTTTTTTTCCAAGACTCCTCAACTACCTTTTTTGTCCATTTTTTACCCGATCAGAAATAAACATATTCTCTCACAAATATCTAATATTTTCTAGTTTTTGCTTTCAAATTTCGTAGTATATTTTATTCACTTCAAATTTAAAACGATTCTTTTTAAATACCGCCTATCTTTTGATCTTTGTTTTTCACATTTTCAAGTATTATCGTTCATGAAAAATTAAGAATAACCATTATTTGACGATTTTCTATAAATGATTTCCTTTCAATTTTATAAATTCTTATAAAATTGCTTTGTAAATTCAACGATTCGAAATTACGAACCAAATACCTCATGCCTTATGCTCTGTCATTCAAACTTTCCAGTATATTATTATCGACAAAGGTTTAAAAATACCCGCTCCCAAATGTCTCGTCACCAAACATTTTTTCCCTCCATTTTATTGTCTATTCTTCTATGCCTTTTTCCTTCACTGTTTCTCCTGGTATTTTTTTCTACGTCCCCTCACTAATCCCTGCAATCCATACAACTAAATTTAAATTTAAAAAACCAGACGTCCGCGAAAAAAGATATGGGAAACGTAAAAAATGATCGAATAATCGTTTAACGACGCGACTCGCGATGGACCACCCCAGTGACAATTGTGACTTATCATCGTCGCCGAGTTAAACGAGAGATCCAGTAGGCGAAGGAGAGAGAGAGAGAAAGAGAGAGAGAGAGAGAGAGAGAGAGAGAGAGAGAGAGAGAGAGAGAGAGAGAGAGAGAGAGAGAGAGAGAAACCGACATTGTGAGCCACATGCGAAGAATTCAGAACGAGAGGAGGCATAGCCGGAAGAGGATTGTACAAAAGTGACATGGGAGAGGAGCGGGAGGTATGCAAGACAGAGCTGCGGTGAAGAGGCCGAGCGAGAAGGTAAGAATATTCGTACGTAGAGTGCGAGAGGAGATCTCGAAGAGCAGAGCATACATAGATATGTCAATCTGTGAGTCGCGTATATGAATCTCGCTGACAGGGTTAAAGCTTTGCGCCGGTGTAGGACGAACGGTGGACAGGTGCGACTAGCCTGAAAGACGTCAGCGGCTCGAAACTATCATAGCTATAAATGTATATTGTCTTAATGTGCACAGGCAATTTATATATATATATATATATATACATACATATATATATATACACCTTTTTTACGTATTTATATATTTTAATAGTTATTAATATTAATAATATATTTGTCGGTTATAAATGTTTGAATTATAAATATAAATATTGATTATCAGCCATACATAACCTTTGAACTCAAATATATATTTATATATGTTTTTCAGCCCACCGGTGACGTCCAAAGGAAAATCTATATGCCTCGTCTGAATACCTAATTCAAATCACCCCCATGTGTTCTACGATCTTATTTACCTTTCTAGAAAAAGCATGAAATTTAGTTTTTTTCGCGTTTTCCTATAGCATGGGTTTTTGTTTTTTTTTTCTCCGTTGTGTATCTACTTTCCTATTAGAAATTTCTAAAGGCAATTGGGAGTCTTTTAACCCAGTATAAGTCTTTTGTTTTTATCATCTGAACTTTAGTGACTGATCCTCTCAAACCTATTTTATTTAAGTCCTGATCAAGCCCTAAGGCATTTACGTGGGTTATCAGTTGGTCATTTATTTATTGCTTAACAGTGTACTCCATTACGATAACACAAGTAAAAAAATCGCAAGGACAGCATTTTTTCTCGACGATTACACAATGTCGTAGCACACAGATGGGGCGGATTCGTATAAGTATACGTGACATCTAGATTATCCGTTTGAACGTCACTTTTCGGGCCGCGCTGTATTTATATTTCACTATATCAATTACTTTAACATTTTTATTTAAAGGTACAGAATAAGTAAAATACGTATTGTGGATAATATAAATACCTATATGAAGGATATCGTTATTAAAAAATATGAATATATATATAAAAATGCATATATGTATATGCGAATAGTAATATTACATATTTGTTGCAAATAAATTATGTATTTGCTTATTATTAAGCATATATGCATGCTTAAACGGATTAGTTTAAAGAAAAAATAGAATAAAATAAACTAAAGATAAGGAGCGAGGAAATAAATAAACAAATAACGCGTCGGACAGTCTGCGTGAGACGGCAGGCTGCCCCGTTGAATGCTCGTACGAAATGCTCGATTATTATACACATATGTACGTAGAGTCAATTCATCGCTCGTCAATCGAACATTCCTTTATATATATATATATAAAGGAATGTTCGATTGACGAGCGAGATATATATATATATATATATATATATATATACATACACATATATATGTATGTATGTATGTATATATATTTACGGACGAGATACGCGAAGAGTGAATTATTCTGCCGGTCTGACCCCCCCGCCCGTGTCTTCTCGCTCCTTCTTTCTCTCTCTCGAGATTCTCTTTTGTCCGTTGCAAATATTTGTATCATCAGGCGTAACGATGCAGGAAGAGGGACAAAAAGAGAATACAAGATGGACACAGACAGGTAGACAAAAAATATACAGAGGGAGAGAGCGAAAGCAATTCTTTGAGTGCTCGAAAAGTACGTACCTCATCGAGAACCATCATAAATTGTTGCTCTACCGGGTATCAGTTATTTTGCAAAACGATTACGTATTCGATAACATTTTTTTCCCGATAAAAAGGTTGCTGAAAAGATGCACCATCAAATTCATCAATTTGATAATCCTTCGGCCCGGAAGTCTGATCAAAGTGGCCTGGGAAGTGACGCCAAAAGAAAAATCTAGAAATCTCGTATTAATCCCGATCCGAATCTCCGGCCTTTTTTAGTTGTCGAATTCTTTTTTTTTTTGTGCATGTTCTTGAATCACGATGTTTTGTCACTTATGTTATCATTATGAAGTGCACTGTTAAACAATAAATAAATGACCGACTGAATACTAACGTACATGCCTTTGATTTTGATTTCAAAAATAGGTATGAGAGGATCAGTCACTATGATATTAAAGTTTGCATCGTTGCAATGCAACGATGATTAATTCTTAGCAATTATTCTATTTTTTTTGCTGTTTACGCTGTAAAAATCACTCTAGCGTTTGTATAGAGAAATAAAAAAATTACCATAAAAATCGTAGCATTCCAACGATGCAACCTTCCACGCCATCAGTCACTAAAGTTCAAATGATCGAAAAAAATATTTAAATTTTTTTCAGAGAAATGTATATACACAAAAGAGAAGAAAAGAAAATTAAGGGGTTATATACAGTCAGGAGGCCCAAAAAGATATATTGTTCAAGAATTTTTCTTCAGAAGACCTTTAAATCTATTAACGCAAAAATGTGTAGCCATATTATGGTAACTTTTGACTGTATTTTAACATTTTTTATTTGTAAAAATAATTCTCTCGTAAGCTGCTATAGCTGATCTCCGGGAGCACATCTAAAAAACGGCGTCTTGCCGTGAGCACGATATATCTGGACTGGATCATCTGAAATGAAAAAAAAAACAAAAATATTTCGATCATTATTTTGTAATTTATCGAAGGAATAAGCAAAACAATATTTTTTGACAAAATGGCCGCTTTTAACAAAAAAAATCGACTTTTGACAAAAATGTAGACCTTAAATTGTTTATAAAATGGAATACATTTATCGGTGAGAAAAAACCTTCGATTATTCACTAAAAATGGACTTGAAAAGATTGTGTTAAAATTCGAGACTGATCGGTTCAGCCGTTTCCAAGAAATCTTGGTCACCGACTTCTTCAAAAACACAATTTTGAGAAAAACGTGTTCAAAGAGTCAAAAACACTTTACATAGTCTGACACGTTATTACAAATTTGCGTGCAACTTCGAGAATATTCGCCGGATTGACAAGGAATTTACTGCGTGTGTACTTAAATATATGTACATTACGAAATTTTTTTTTAAATCGACTTTTCGAAAATTTTAGCTGTACACAACCCCTTAAACCCTATTCTCCAGGAAACCCGAAACAGGCTTTTTTCTCGAAAAGTAAAAAACGATTGTAGAACATACATGGGGGGAATTCAGATAGGATACGAGGCACCTATATTTCCCTTTTGGACGTCACTTCTCGCACCACGACGTGTTCTATACATGTATTATCTACACATATATCTCACATTATATTATTATATTGTATGTTAAATAAATTTATACAGATCCACGTATAGACATATTTGTGCAAACGAATGTCTACAATTGATATCAGTGGCTTAAGGTGTCGTTATCGTAATTGTTTTTTCCGTCTCGACGGAAATACGATGGCGGTTCTCCTTTGATGAAGTCTGGCGAGAAGAGGACTCCCGTGATAAACGCGTACCAGGAGTCGAGGAGAGAAATCGAAGTGGAAAAAAGTGCCATGTGGAAACGCGTGAAACACGCGAGCCCATTGCCGCTGCTTCTGCTTCTGCTGCTGCTCGAATAAAACGAGCATTCCATGGCATTCAACAAGTGGATGCAATACCAGTTTTATCTGCCTCTATATACGCGTATATACATGTATATATTTATTCATACGTGTATAAATATTCATTTTTGTTCTTACACTTGGAAATCGTGAGAATCCTTACGGAGGTTCTAATTAAAAATATGAAATATCAAATCAGTGATCAACGATAATTTTCTTGACGAGGGGGTATGGGTAAGGTGGTAGGTGAAAAAAAAGTTGAAATGGCCTCGAGAAGCGTGGGGAGTGGGGGATGGGCAATCACGATTGCGGGCACAGGCGGCACTTTTGTTCGTCTCGAGCTCGGGACATGACGTACGATACGGGGGCGGGGAGCGGGAGAGTGAATGCGCGGAGAGAAAATTAAAAGAAACAAAAATAAGGAGAAAAAGAAACGGTCATTTTCGTTGCACCTTGCGCGATGAGGCGAGGGCGACGCCTGTTCTCTCTCTCTCTCTCTCTCTCTCTCGCCCTTATATGCTCTCCTTCTTTCTCCCTGGCATGGACTAAATAATCTTTTCTCCCGAATATATAGCATGGGCGTGGCGCGCCTCGCTGCCGAACTCACGCATCGTCGTAGATTTTCGCATTGATGAGCTATATATATTTTTTCGTGATACGAACAAATCGATATTTTTTTCCTCGAGACCGTAGCAAAAAAGAAAGTGAAAAAAAATTCTCGTGCAAACTGAACCTTACGGAAAATTACTAAAACTATTTATAGATGTTATTCTTATTTTTGCCCAAATTTCTCTACGGAAAAGAACAAAAAAATGCAAACGGTGTCTGGAACAAATCTGGTTTCGAAGCTTTGCTCTTGCATCTGCACAGTAGACATTTTTATCTCCCTGGGGCATCTGGTTATTGTTCGTCTCGTTAGAAGCATTAACGCCATCATTAGTCTTGATCAGTGGTGTCTCCACTCGCGTTGTCACGTTTACGTGGGTCCGAAACAATCTCCATTCTTCTTTGGCGAGTACTTTACCACTATCACGGGCGCAACATTTCAGAAACGGAATAAACGTAAATTTCATCAATAACGTAAATAAATTTAGATCAATTTAATTATTTGTACCGTAAATAATATTATAATATTATAAAATAATATTATAAAATAAATTGAACTCAATTTGGAATTTATTTGAATTTAAATAAATCAATTAAAGAGGCACGATCACTTCCATGGGGTCAAAAAAGAGTACAAATTTATTTTACCCACAGCTGCTCTGATTGATGTTTACTTTTGTTGATTATTCGTATTATCGAATCGGTAATAATAATATTAACATATCCACCATAAAACGGCCTAAAAAGACAATAAAAATCAGCCGGAAACCTATTAAAATAGGCTTAAATTACCTCAGCGAAATTGAGACGATAGGCAGAATATAATTATACATATTATTCATACGTGAAAAATTATAAAACTCCATAAATTGTTGTTTGCATATTTTGAGGCGGCTTCGATTCAAATTAATTTCAAAACAAAGCTGGGTTATGTTCGCCAAACGCATCAGCTGTTACTCGCGATGTTGCTAAGTCTGTGGGTGCTATTTCGGCGTTCTGACCATTTTCATCCGGAAATCGAAACTTTCTTGTAATGTAGAGCTTTAACCATACGTTGAAGATTGATTTTCTTATTTTTTACAATATCTATTATATCAAATCTATCGAATTTCAGTTTACCAACGGGTTTAGTTGGATACGCGAGCAGAAAAACCACGATCACCGCACTTCCAGTTGACCGTCTCCATAAGACGACGTGCTTCGGTAACTCAAAGTACTCGACTTTGCAGTTTTATTGCGAAAAAACTAAATGATCAAAATAGCTCAAATCTTGGCAATAGGCGCATAAAGTATTTGTTAAAAACGTGTAAAAATTTCAAATACGAAAGTTGAAATCGTAGTAATGACGTTACTTCCTTAAGTTAAAATAAATTGTGATCAATTTAATTGATTTAAATTTGTACAAATTCAATTATTTACGTTAAAACATACATAAATAACGCAGGGAAAACATAAATGAATTTAGTAAACGTAGTAAACGTAAACTCATATGCATGAAAATTTACATCGAAAAAACAAATCGGACCTTCATATATACGAAAATTACTTATTTCCTTTATATGAAAAGTTGCATTGACATTTTTTATTTTCGTTCATATATAAATAATCTCGTGTATATGGATCATAGCCTCATACGGAGAGTTCACCTTTGGTAATGTACAATTTTCAACATCTTCAATGACGTTTTCGAAAAAAAGGGCGCGTGAAAGTGGAAAAGAGGGAGAGAGAAAGAAAAAGAACAATCGAAAATAAATGGAGCAACCGTAAAGTTTTTCGCACACGCGCGTGAATCTAAACGAGGGCAAGTACGAGCGAGCCATGTAAGAGAGAAAACGACAAAGGGAGCGAGAGAGAGAGAGAGAGAGAGAGAGAGAGAACGAAAGCCCAGGGCGATGAATCCTATGCGGCGCGTATATGCAAAATATACGGTGCACGCACCCGAACACACGCGAATTTTTATTTGAGCGCAGCGAAGCGCGCGAGAGAGACTTAAAACGGGATATTTGCGCATATATATATACATATCCACGTGGATATACACATATCCACAAGCAAAACAATCTATATATGCATATACCCACAAGCAGACATATCTCATACACATACAGATTAGTGCATATAGCAAGCGTCTGGAGCCTCCGGAGTGTCTGGATGCTGCCAAAACCCCGTATCAAGTGCTGTAAAAAAACCAAACTAAAATAAAACGAAAAAGGGCCCAACTGCATCCATTCAAGACGTTGAGTCACGTGACTCGGGTTATTTCGTTTCTTAATCGTCAATACCTACAGATGGTGTCTGCGCTGATATATATATGTGTGTAGATGGGTGTGTATATACTCTAGAATCCCTCGGGGCTCTTCGGACTCCCGAAAAATGCGTGCGATGAAATTCCCCGTTGTTTCGCTCGTGTTTTCGCGGTAAAATCGCGAATGGACGTTATGGGAGGCTCGCGGCCCCGTGTGCTCGCCACTCGAGTTGCCCAAAGGTGCATTAAGGGCCTCGCCCTCCAGGAGCGCATAAAAACCACAAATATAACTCTCTCACTTATTCGTTGTCTCTCTTCATTTCTTCGTCCTGATCGTGTACAGGTGGGCTCTTCGTGATGTATATGTGTGTGTGTGTATGTGTGTCCGTGTGTGTGTGTGTGCGTGTGTTGCAAAAAAAATGCAGCCAAAGGGCCCCTGCGAAAGCCCCTTTGGCAAAATAGCGCGCTGAGGGTCAGAAAGACGTATCGTCGCTATGCAGTTACTCAAACGATATTCTTCTGACTATACATATATATATATATATATATATGAAGTTCTATGTACTTGAGGCACGAGGCTGTGCTGTGTTTTTACATTTGTTAACTCCTTTTACTTTCTTCTCTACGTTCTTTTTGACTTCTCTTTTCTCGCTTATTATATATATATATATATATATATATACACACACAGGGTGACCCGTTTTATTCTTTGTCTAATTTTAAATAAAATATATCCCGAACTTGAACTACCGTTGCGTCGCTTAATAAATAACGTCCGAATTTTTATTCCGAAAAAAATCAAAATTCCATTTCGAATAGAGCGGTATGAAGATTATTGAGTTTCGATTACAAAACACTCAACGAGTCAACGAAAAAAAAAACGATCTAAGATGCATTACAAAATCTACACATGAAATAAGATTCCAATCAAAAAAAAGTTTTTTTTTACAATTGCTTCGTACTACGAATTTAAGTATCTTCTTTTTCCCGAACGGCGAAAGGAATTTTTATTTTTTCGAGACTGCTGAATTTGCTCTGACAAACACTGCTCATCACGAAAACACGATTTTTTTTTTTTTTTTTTTGGAGCGGACACGAAAACACATCGAAAACCATATTGTTCTCCGCCGCGAAATTTCCGAGCCAGCGTCCAAAAAACATACGGCCACGATAATCGTCACCCTGTAGGTAGTATGTGCGTGCAAGAGGAATGCATTGGACGAGCTGCCGGTGTGCCGTGTCCCCGTCTCTTTCTCAGCTGATGCGCTCTGGCCTAGAATGCTTCCACGAATATTATATCCCGTGGTATGAAGGAGGAAGAAGAAGAAGAAGAAAAAGAATCACCTCACCAGTAACTTTTGCAGCCTTGCACTTTCATGCGTTTGCTGCTGTTGCTCGCGTTGAGATGCGCTACCAAAAACAGGGTACGGGAAAAAAGATACCTTTCCCTCTCTCTCTCTCTCTCTCTCTCTCTCTTCCTCTCTCGATCTCTCCATCTCTCCCTTGGCGAAGATACGAGAGAACGATGATTATCCGAGCGCGCGAAGGGGGGAGGAGGACACCGAGCTAAGGGCAGAGCAGAAGAAACGACGTAGAAAAGGACGGAGATAGCGAGAGAGAGAGAGAGAGAGAGAGAGAGAGAGAGAGAGAGAGAGAGAGAGAGAGGAGAGAAAGAACGACATACCGAAGTGCGTGGGTATAAATCGTCAGAGTGGGAGGATCCCGGTCGGTCCTGAAGACGAAGGGGCGAAGGGGGTAAAGGGATGATGATGATGATGATGAGTACCAACACCCATAATACGTATACGGGGGAGAGATCCGGCGGTGCTCCACATAATATAATTTCCCCCGCCCTCTCCTCCCTTTTATACGAGCCGCCTTGTCCCGGTTGGACCGTCGCTCCAATACGAATCTCGTGTCCCCAGCAATCTCAGGTACTTTTTCCCCGTTATATACACATACCACGTATCGTAAAAAACAGCCGGATGTGCTGATGAGCACATTGGATAGAGTGCCCAATGTACTTTTCCCAAATATATCCATACGTATATATTCCGATGGTTGCTTGTTGCAACCCGGTCGTTCCGTAACATCAAAACGATGAAAAATTACTTCAAGGTGTTTGCAAAAAAAGTGCTGTTTGCGATAGACAAGAAATCGATTTTCAGACACTTTTGGGGGATCTGCTTCGCCGTATCTATCCTAGTAGGAGTGACGGAAAAGGGTTTAAAAAATCAATCGTTTCGTCTTTCATTCAAATCGAAATGAAGATCAAGTTGGTGTGGAATATCCCATATATATATACATATACATATATGAGGAACAAGTGCAGCCCCAGGCGCGAGTCGGAGCTACCGACATGAGTGTGCTTCGTCCATCCGTCCAGTCGACTCGCGGACTCCTACCGTGCCTGGTGTGCCTACTCTGTCTCCCTTCCCGCCCCCTCGCTCTCTTTTTTTTTCTTCCATCCTTTCCGTCTTTCCGTTCTTCCCTCATTCTCTTCAGCCTCCCCTAATGATAGCGTGTATGTGTATCTGGCTCTTCGTCGTCCAGAAGCATCAGTAGAAATCAAGACAGCCTGTCACTTCTCTTCCTTCCTAATCTCGGGGCATATAATCGAAGTTCTGTTCACTTTTACCAGGATTCTGAAAAAAATGTCCTGCTTCTACTTTTCCAATAGGAAACACCTTGTTGTCATGAGCTATGAAAAGAAGAGAGGAACGAAAACTCTCGTGTACTTTGGAGAAAGTGTCAGGAATTTCGTAACTATTTTGAGGATTTTTTTTCGAATGTTCTTCCTTATCATAACAATAAGAATAATAATGCCATTAGCAATAACAATAACAATATAAATAATCCCAAGTTATGTCGATCAATAGCGATATTAATGGAAATAATTATTTGTTGTAATTACTATTATTGTCAACTATTATCATTAACATTATTATTATAATTATGCAATAATAGTAATGTCATAATAATACTAGATAATAATAATATTTGTGGAACAATAGTGATAATAATAGTAATAATAATGAATTACTATAAGTGATACTTATAGTAATAAATTATTATTACTATCACTATTGTTTTACTATTACTATTATTAATCATATTATTGCATAATAATAATCCAAGGTGTATGTAAGACGATAGTGATAGTAATAATAATAACATTTTTTTCACTATTACTATCACCATTGTTCTACATAAACTTAGGATTATTATTGTCATGCCATTATTATTACTAAATAATAATAATGGCAACAGTAATATTAATGACAGCATTAATTAACACTAACAACAGTAATAATTAATATTTAATATTTAATAAAAACTAATTATTGTTTTGTGACAGTATTGATTACCTATAAATAAAAAAAAACTGAATAATAATCATTTCACAACATCAACAATATACATTAACATTAAATAATTACTAATTATTATTTTGTGATAGTATTGATTACCTATAAATAAAAAACGACTGAATAATCATAACTCCGAATAGTGAGCTAAAATAATTCAACATTAAGATTTTACGATTGACAAATCGATAAATAATGCCAAATACCTTTGGTTCAGACAAATCCTTTGCCTATCGTCAAAGCTGCGATTACATCTACACATGTGCACACGAAAGCACGCACACTGAAATCCCGAGACCGCCTTTTCGTTCTCTCGTGTGTTTCTTATCGAGCCCGAGCGCAAGTCTGATACGTGGATGTGCGAGTTGCGCCGCCGCTGATGTATACATATATATATATATATATATATATATATATATATATAGCACACGTATACGAATAGCTGCTCTCAAGCATGGTCTCCGTGCGGTACCAGGGTGAACGTGATACGTTGGTAGGAGGATGGCGGCCTCTTGTACGTGACAACGATAATCGGGGGAGTTAAGTGGGGCTTAATTTTACCTGTTGCGGGCGGTAAAGTAAAAGAGGACAGAGCAAGAGAGAGAGATAGAGAGGGGGCGAGGAAAGGCGAGACAAGAATGGAGGCGGTGGTTAGTCGCGGAGGAGATGGAGGGAAGGTGGAGGTGGTGAAGTAGGTAGGGCAATAGCGTGTATACACCTGCCAAGAACACGCAAACTCGCAGGAGCATGACAAAAAGATCGTACCGGTCTTCCTTCACCCCCCCCCCCCCCTTGCCTCACCTCGTACGATGTTCTTTCTCTCTCGTTCTTGTTTTTCCGCCTCATCTCTATCTGTATTTCTCTTCAGATTCCCTCTCGGTCTTTTGTTTCACATTTATTCGCTTTTCTCTTTCCCATCTTCACTTTTCGATCCTGTCCCGCTCTCTTTCTCCTCATGATCGTTTTGTCGGACTCCGCGGTTTCAATTTCTTTGTTTTATTTTTTCGGAAATCTATACTTTCATGTCACTCTCTTTTTTCATATTTTTCTGATTTTCATTTTTGTTCTCTTTATCTCCATTTTCTTTTCTGGCTCTCTCTCTCTCTCTCTCTCTCTCTCTCTCTCTCTTCTTTTCACTCCTTTGTGGGATTTCAAAGCTCACGTGTACTGGCTCGGCAAGCGAAAGCCGAGAGAACGGGAGCAACTTTTCAAGCACTTATATATATACGCACACACACACATATATATATTTGTATCTGTATATATTTATGTGTGTGTCTGTATATATATATATATATATATATATATATATATATACATATATATATAGTTATCAAGATGCTCGCCCGTTCGATTCAATACTCTTCACCCAAGCACACACCCTCTCCAAGAGACACAAGAGCGTCCAGTGAGAGAGTCGCCCTCGCCACCTGTAATTGGGTCCAATCATCGCGGTTCTCATTTCGCACCGAGTCGACATTATTCTTACCATGAACCGGTAACAAAAAGCACTGTTCCTCTCTTTAATTATGTATAGGGAGGAATAATTATCTTATATTTTTTTTTTCGTTTTACACATGGCGGTACAAAAGTCACGTGGTAAAAGAAACAACCACTATAAAATTCCTCAAATTCTATCGGGTTGTTCGTCACTGCGCCTGCAGCGTGGCTCTCCTTCGGGATTTTCCTAAAAAAATCAACGAAAAAAAAAAACGTTTTGGGAGAACATTTTTAACTCGGATTTGAGGCTCGGTTGAGCTAGACGAGAATAATTTCGAAAAAATATTGTTTACTGCAACTTTGGGGTTTGCTGGATCGAGCCTTGAATTTCTGGTGAGGAGCGTTTTTCCAAAATAATTGTTTAGGTTATGAGGCTCAGGGCTGCGTTAGCTTCGCTTGTGAAACGCACATTTGACAAATCGAAATTGACTATATTCTTGATCAGGATTGTACTCGGATGTGCTTTAAAAGTCGTGTTGAAGTTTGCATGGTTAGAATGCGATGAAAATTCCTCTTCATTTCTTCATACGTTTAGATTTATTGGCATCTAAAATCTTTTTTGCATTTTCTCCTTACACATTTACAATAAGGATTATCAAAAAAAAAATCGATGACTTTCGTAGCCAAAATTAATTAAAAAAACGCGGGGTTACGGGAAAAAAACATTTTCGTTGCATTCCAACGATGCAAACTTCAGTACCACCGTTGAGAACGTTTTAACAAATTCGTGAAAAAGCGTACAACGTATAAAATTTCACAAAATTGTTAAATATATGGTCGAAATATTTGAACATGCTTTACCTATGCTTTTCACCGGAATTTCCCATTTTTTTTATCATTCGAGTTATTGAGTTTTCGAAAGAGTGCGAAAACCAGGGCCCTTTGGAAAATTTGGTCGCGACTTTGTTTTTCGGCTACTTTTGTACGGCGAAAGCTCGATGGAGTTTTTGGGTTGAGAGCCACTGGTGATGTGGTTGCATGTACGGGAGCCACGTCGCGAATCTCCCTGAGGCAGCTGCCTCGCTCCTCTTTTCCTCAGCTCTCTTTATTCCCCTTTCTCTCTTTCTCGCTCCTCTCTCTTGTCTCGCTCTCCTATATTTCTCTTCACATTCTTCTCTCTTTTTCTTCACCTTCTTCCCCCCCCCACTCTTTTTATTTGCCCAGAGTCGAAGTGCAGAAAACTTGCGATATAAGAACAATTCCACCTCTGCGGAGTTCCTCCTCGCGCGATTCCCATTGTAAGGTAATAGAACCGAACAGCCTCGACCAACGTGATCTCGATACGGTGGGGGCGGATCACCTTTCTTCTCCCGCGACCCTCAGCCTCCCATTTCGCTTGGTGAGTCGTCACTCTCTTTTCCTTCGACGAACTGCGCGTGCGCGAAGGAAATCATTTTCACGATTCAAAGAATCGAAAAAATCGAGAAAAAAACCCAAACCAAATCTAACTAAAAAAGATCGTAGAATTGTTATATAGGATATTACAAAAATGGAATCAACAATTAATTGGATATAAGACAAGCGGTGCCGATTTTGTGGCCTAGCAAAACGTCAAGACACGACTGGCAGGACGAGACGAGTAAAGACGGGGAAACACACGTCTTCTGTGCATCTTGTGCCCGGCAGAAAAATCGTCCCCGTCACGTATTGTCGAGCCGGACGGCAATAGAAAAAGAAAAAGAGAGCGACAGAGACGGAGAAAAAGGCAAAACTAAAAAGAACCCGTGACTTCAGGCAACTTCAAACGCACTGTTCTGCAATTTTTCCTCGACGCGCAAGTCGCCAATCGCCAATTCTATCCATTAAGTGCGCCGCCAGACGCTCTCGCGATCGAGCAATTTCCCACCGTGCATATAATTGTTGATGCTGCTGCGTCATGTCAAGCCGAGGAAAAACGTCTTATTGAGAGAGAACTTCGCGGGCGAGGATTGAGTGAAGTAGACAGAATGATAAGAGATGGAATCAAAGGTAAGAAGAAAAAACAAATTTTTATTCCTATCAAAACACATGTGTGTGTATCTGCCTGGCTATGTCTACCTGTAACGGTGATCGTTTGAAGGAAGTTGCCGATTGGTAAAAATCGACATACCTACCAATCCGCGACTGATGCCTTCGTGCTTAGAGCTTTCTACTTCTCTCTCTCCCTCTCTCTCTCTCTCTCTCTCTCTCTCTCTCTCTCTCTCTCTCTTTCTTTCTCTCTGCGTCCCAACCCTCCTCTTCTTGTTCCTCCGACTCTTCTCTCCCGGTACATAAAGATTATCTCAATTATG
>OX632367.1:19751642-19992109 GCA_951751655.1 Ophion costatus
ATTTTTACACGACCTCTGAAATACTTCATACAAAAACATACCAAATTTTCAGAATTTTATTATCATTTGCGATTTGGGACTCAACATCCTTAAATATTTTCTGATCTGCTCGCTATCGAATTGAATTTTTCAAATTTCGAATTTTTATGATCTTTGATTATCTCGCTATTAAATTTGCTTTTTGAAATTTCACATTTTTATGATATATTTTTAAAATTTATATAAGTGACCTGCTGCTATTGAAATTTATTTTTCAAATTTTACATTTTTATAATTTCTCACCTGAATTTTTTGTATATCACATTTTACCGAATGAATTTTCCAAATTTTATTTTTTTATATTTTCTGATCTGCTCGCTATCGAATTGAGTTTTTCACATTTCGAATTTTTATGATCTTTGGCTATCTCGCTATTCAATTTGCTTTTTGAAGTCTCACATTTTTATAATATATTCTTATAATTCATATAAGTGACCTGCTGCTATTGAAATTTATTTTTCAAATTTTACATTTTTCTAATCTTCCACTTGAATTTTTTTAATATCCCATTTTACTTACTTTTCACCTCCTCGCTATTAAATTGAATTTTCCTAATTCAACATTTTCCAAAATTTTCACTCGCTGGGTACCAAATTGGATTTGTGGAAATTTTCAAAAATTTTCACCTGTTTGCTGCTAAATTGAATGTGTCACATTTTCGATTTTCAACATTTTCCACCTCCTCGCTATAAAATAAATTATTTATGATCTTCCCCCTTGAATGTAAACAATCGTCGCTCCTTTGGCATAGAATCGCCTGTGGAGGAAGTCGAGGCAACCGTACGGCTACTGTACCGGTGCGGACCTCAACCGTAATTGGGGATTCAAGTGGATGCGTGAGTTTGATTATTTGAATCGATGGCTTAATTGGCCCGATTTGTCCCCGAGTTCGTCACACGTTTCTCACGTGCTGTAATTTTAACACTTGCAAAACAGAAGGTGGAGCGAGCTCGAATCCCTGCGCGGAGACCTACGCCGGTCCATCAGAATTCTCTGCCATCGAGACTGCGACCATGTCCAAATACATAGAGTCGATTTCCAAAAAGATCTACCTATATCTATCGTTCCACAGTTATTCGCAGCTCCTCTTGTTCCCGTACGGCCACACGAGGGAACATCTCGACAACTATGACGAGATGGTGCGTAGTAATTTGTCATGGAATATATTCAATTAATGAATTAATTCGGTACACCCTTTTTAATGATTAATTAATTAATTACTTAATTAATTCATTAATTAATATATACATATATATTATTATTTATTTATTAATATTGAATTATTAATATAATAACTGCTATATCCATTAATATTCATATTACCTCACCATTTTAATTGCATAAATGTTTAAAAAAAAATTTTTAACTCTCGCACGCGGATCATCAGTCGGTTCTATTGAGGCAGCACTCTAGTCTAGAGGCCTACATTTCGGGCAGTTATTCGGGCTTGATAAAAAAGAAACGAAAAATATTTTTACTATACATTTTTTCAGTATTTTTAATGATATTTCAAGAATTAAGAAAATGTGGTACAAAATTAAATATTGAAAACCGTATGAGCCTCCAAATATGCTTGTGAAACAGGAATAAAGCCAATTTTCCTGATCGATCAGAATGCCATTATGGCAGGTACCAAAGAGAATATTTTTTTGTAATCGCGACTTTCTCGAAAAAGTCGATCTTTTGTCTTTTTTAAAAAGTTATAAAAATTAACAAAAGTACAAGTAATAAAAAACGTAATGATAATATTAGATCGAGGGATACGTACTGAAGGTCCACACTAAATTTGAATGCAATCGATAGAATAGAAATCGAGATTTTACTTCAACCATCAATTCATAGGATTTTCATAATTTTTTTTTCAACTTCACTAAATATATTAATAATCGTCTCTGTAAAATTTCGGGGTCGGTTATCGACCTTATTGCAGAGAAAAAAAATATAAATGTTGCGTACTTTTGTGAAGGAATCCCGAGACGACATACAAAAATCCAGTTTCCGGTCGCTACAAAAGTGTATACAATAGTGAAAATCCGTCAGATTCTCAAAAAAAATCAGATTTACATACTCAACACATGTAGTAATCCAATGCTCTCAGAAAAAAATACGCTTATGGGCCTAATTTTCATGTAATATCAAGTTTAATTTGAACTTCCGGTATTGGATTTTTTTACCACTTGCTACGACAAAGAGACGTGACAGGAAGGCAACAGCTGACTGTAGTCGTAACCTCATCTCACTCATTCGAATTTCCACACGTATTTCATTTTTAACCTCGTTGAATGATCGACGTTGAAAAGCACGCAGGTTAAACTCGCCTGAATGAGTAAAAAGAAACGGAGATAAAAACAATGTTGCCAAATGTCAAACCTAGAAATACTACGCGAATCGTTGGAATAGCTATTTTTTCATTTTTCCAATTAAACGTGAACATTCGTTAAGGGCAGATATACACCTAGGAGCCGGAAAAAGGTCATTTTTGTGAATTTTTTCAAGCAAAACTATTTGAAATTTTGGATTGGGGTTTTAATTATCCAAAAGTATATACATTCGAAAATATGTTTAATTTTCTTTATTTAAAAATATCAAAAATATACAAGGACATTGTACGATCCTTGGAGCGTCGTAAAAAAATCGGTACCCAAAATTTCTCGAAAACCAACGAACCGAATGCCTTGAGGTTTTTTGTGGTTATTCTATACACCATTATCTAGTACTTGTCATAGCCGATTTTGAAAATTTCGATTTATGACAAAATGGCGGAAGTTTGAACATAAATAGTGATTTTTGGGCCAAAAATTAGTTATTATTTTGCCTATAAAACAAAAACTAAGTAACGGAAAAACAAATCCCATGACAAGTACTAGATTTTGGTCTTCTTTGGTTTCCTAGAAAGGAACATTTTAGTTATTACGAATTGATTTTTTTTGCATACGTAAAAAATATAAATTGTACAGGTCTCAAGTATGATCGGTGGTATGATTAGTGCGAAGCAATATGACTACCTCAAGTCTCCAGTACAATTTCAGACAACCACAACGATCTAAGTGGCACAATGGCATGTAATACTCACGTTGTATCAATCGGCCATTCCTACCTCCCAAAGTGTGCCTTCGTCGACTTCGAAACGATGATTTCGAGAATACGCAAAAAAACATCGATTTTTTCGAATTACTAGACAAGAATACCGCCTCGTGCGAAACCACCAATTGTCTTACGAAAAATAAAACCCTCTCGGGTACTTTTTGCCGATCTGTCAAAGTGACAGGACGATATTATCTCATCGATTGCAAATCACAACAGAATCCTATGAAAAGCAGAAGCAATGATTGGCCAAGCGATACTCGCCAGTGATAAGCAGCGATAAAAATATTTCGAAAAAGAATCTCCATCGAAATGTTATTTTTAGTTGGGCGTCGGCGAGAAGACGATCGAAGCGCTCGCCAAGCGATACGGCACTCGATACGTCACCGGAAATATCGCGGAAACGATCTGTGAGTTGGATATTTTTTTTTCTCTCGCAATGTCTTTGCTTAAGGCGTTACCCCCACTTGTAGCGCAAAAATAGGCCTTTTTCATGAATTTTTTTAAAGAAAACTACAAAACTTTTTTAATCGATCAATATACCATCTTAAAGAACACATCTTGAAGAACTTTCAGTAATTTTTTTATTGAAAAATATTACATTGTTCAGTGGCAAATGGCCGTCAATGAAATAATGTTTTTATATACACGGTTTGCGGTGACCAACATTGCGGCGAAGTGGATCATCTGAAAAAAAAATGCGGATGGATTTAGTCAAATATAAGTATAAACTAGTATTTAATCGAAGGATTTTAAAAAATATTCATTTTTCACAAAATGGCGGACAGTCAAAGTTAATGGTTCGATTTTAACGAAAAAAAACGGCCGTTTTTTGGCTATAAAACGGCCATTTTTTTTCGAAAAAAAAAAATCGAACGATTAAAGACTACATTTTTATGTATTAAATAAGCCTGCAAAATTTCAAGAAGATCGGTTCATTAGTGTTCGAGTAATCTTGGTCACCGACTTCAGAAATGCCATTTTGAGAAAAACGCGTTTAAAGTTTCAATTTCAGTTCTTCAATTCACGGATTCTTCTCTTTCAACGCTCATATCTCCGTCAATTTTGTTCGGATTGACTTGAAATTTTCAGGACATATTCTCAGATACTTATACTTCAAAAAAATGCAATAAAAAAAAATCGATTTTTTCAAAATCGCAAGTGCGGGTTACCCCCTTAAATGTGATAAAAATAATGTCGATCATTCAGACGTCGCGACCGGAAGTACCGTCGACTGGGTGAAAGGAACTTTGAAGACTCCTCTGGCCTACACGTACGAGCTCCGTGACAAGGGCAGGTACGGTTTCGTCCTTCCGGCTAATCAGATCATTCCCACCGGTCAAGAAACCACGGACTCTCTTGTCGCACTCGTCCAAGAGGCCGCCACCCGCGGCATCCCGGCCAAAATCTAATCGTCAAAATACCTCGTCCTTCCATGACTCGAATATTTTTTTTTTTTGCCATTGAAGGTGCATGACCTTCGAATTGGGAAAAAAATGAAATTGCACTACTGTGTATCGGCTGACTTTGTAAATAAACAATGTGATGAAAAAAAAAAACAATACAGGCGTCGTTTTACCTTTTTTATTATTCGAGGACGAAAAATATTTTTCGAGGCCTCTTCACAATGCCCTCGCGATGATTACCTTATCTGGGCGTGCCACATTTCCGTCCTACGACGTTCCATTTACGTGTGCTGGCATTCCAATGCGCTACCACGATGCGAGGTATACGCGTACTAGGCTGGCACAAATTTCAACTTTTTTTTCTTTCCCCCCTTTTTCTCACCGTCCAATTATCTTATTTGAAGAAAAAAAAACATCGTCGCGAAAGCTGCGAGCGGTCAAAAAATATTTAGAGGTCGCTCGAGCCGACCAAATATTTAAATTTTCATTAAAAAATCGTTTTTTTTTTCGTTCACTTTTCGCCCATGCATTTTACGATTTATGATTTTTAAATTAAGCACGCGAAAGCTCCGGTCGGTCAATGAATATTTAGTGATCGCTCAAGAGCTTCGGTACTTTCAATATTTGCCATTTTTTTTACTCTTCTCAGTCACAAAATTGACGCTTTGTAAAAGTTTCAAAACTATGAATCGTTTTTCTTTGGAAACAGATCTTTCGAATTTACCTCACACTACTAATCCAAGAATTATAATATTTGTTCTTGTAAAATAATTCTTTAAAGCTCTCGTCCGTAAACAAAAGTTAGGTTTAGATATACGGTAATTATGCTATCTAAAAGTGTGGAAAATTTACCAAATTAACGATTAGATCGTTTTTGTTTTATCATGTACGAGGCTTACGAAAAGGTTTACGAAAATAGGCGATAATGGGCCTTAATAAGGCCCTTAATAAAGGCCTTAATAAATTTAAGGCCTTAGGCCACAGTAACGGGTATAAAACCATATGCGAATTTAACAATTTTTTTTTCGTATTAAAAAGTGGTGCAAACATAAAATTAATTACACATCTATTTAGTATGAATATCGAGATGTTAGCATTTTTTTCTTTCGATGTACAAAATTACTACTCGAAACTTCTCGAAACAGCTTTTTTTCCAATTGGCGTGACAAATAACTTTAACAATTTTCACTCGATTTACTTCAAATTTAAAAGTTATGTTCCTAATTGCATTTCGCAGAGAAGTACGTACGGAATTTCTGATTAATCGAAAACTTTTCATTGTATGAGCAGTTATAACGAAATTTTTCACTGAAAATGCATTTCTTAAGTTGAAATACCTACGACTTTTGAATAAAAAAATATTTTTTAAATTTCGTACGTACTTCTCTAGGTATTCTAATGTAGATTGACGAGAATTTTTGTTTTTTATTCTAGATAAAAAATTGTGGATGCTAAATGTCACGCCGCGGAGCGCCTAAAAAAAGATAAAAGAAAATATTAGTATTCGGCCATTTTGTAAATCGGAAAAAAAAATTCTAACAGTTTGATATTCATACTAAATAGATGTGCAATTAATTTTATGAGTGAAACATTTTGTCATACGGAAAATATCGTTAAATTCGCATATGATTTTATACCCGTTACTGTGGCCTAAGGCCTTAAGCGATGAAAAAATGCTGATTTTCATTAATTTTTTTTTAAGAAAAGATTTCTTCATCATTTTTGGGACTTAGAGTATGTTTTATTACTACTTTTGACTGTTACATGGTATTTTCTTTTATTTATCTTTAAAAATATCCGTGGAATGGGACAGTTTTCTAAACGGATTGCGGCAGCTGTTGTCAGACGGCGTGACACTTAGCGTCGACGGGATTAATCTGAAAAAAAAACCAACGAAGATTTTTCTTTCGCTAACACTCATACGCAGAATATGAACCAAGAAAAAGTGAGAAAGGTTGAAAATCCATGAAATGGTACGCTTTGAAACAAAAAGATTAAATTTCGGGAAAAAAACTACGTTTTGCAGTGAAAACATACTTTTTTTTATTTTCAAAAACATATAGGGTCGTGATTTAGATAATAAGGTGATAGGAAGATTTATATTAAATTTCATCAGAATCGATCGATTCGTTTTTCAGTTTTGAAAATGCAGTTTGGAAGCCAAAATTAGTAATAAAACATACCCTAAGTTCCAAAAATGATGGTGAAATATTTCTTTTTAAAAGAAAATCATGAAAATCAGGAATTTCTTTTCTCGCCCTCCATAAAGTTTCAAAATACAAAAATGCTGTCACGAAATGACCTACCAATCAATCTGCGATTTCGGGGCCACAAAGTAGTCCCTCAGCTACCTCGTGAAGTTCACTTTCGGCCATAAGCTCTTCTTTACGCAACAAAGGAACCTCCCCCTTAAAAAATGCTCGATGAACGATTAAAATGAATCCCAATAAACAAACTGAAACGAATAAAGTGAAATTGAGTTAACACATTTCTTCAGGCCTCATAATAAATTCGTAAAAAAATTGATGAAATGTATGGAAAATTTTATGTGGAAAAGAATTTTTTCCAAGCATCCGGAATTTTTGCTTGGAGAATTATTCAGGCAGATGTAAATTTGATCAGGAATACTTAAGCAAAATACATCAACTTGTAGAAATTCGTCGAGATTGCCACGAGAAGAAAACAAATTCGAAAAAATAATTAACAACCCTTCGTATGGGTTTCGTTGGATAGAAATAAATTTGAAAAAGAAATTATCAATCAAAGAAATCAAATCGAAGAAATTTGCCAACATTTCTTCCCAGGATGTCGATTTTTCCAATCATTCGAAAAATTTTCCTCCCAAGTTGCAGCTGATATCCCCAGGCTGTCATTCATTATCGCCGCGTCAAATTTTTCAAGCCAACGTTCGCAATCTTTTCTCGAGTGCGTTCATCACTGAAATTTCTTATCCTGGCTTCTCCGATATGAAAACTATCGCAGCGGCGCAATTTTTGTTTACCGTAGTTATCCGATGAATGCGCGAAGGGGGCAAAAAATCTCGGTTCGACGCGAGAGATAAATAGACGAGATGAGAATGAGACCGGTGCATAGGCTGGCCATAAACGACAGCAGATAGCACACACGCCACGAGATTCTCATTCGCACGTTCCAATTGTTTCCAGTACAGGAACAAAGTGTCACGTTCATTGTAAATTGCTTTCGCGCTCTCCTTTTATTCCACGACATGTGAACATTCATCTCCGGGCGCGATCTTTTTTTTACTCGTTACCATTGTGCCTCGCGTGGTCGTAAAAAAATAGAGAAAATCTTCATTGGCTCCTCTATCGCTGTACTCCAGGTGCGAGGTACTTTAATTGCAGAGTCTGGAAGAAATCGACGTCAGTCTTGATCGAGCTGTTGATCACGTTGCATCACGATGATCAAGTTCATCGTCACGCTTGCGTTATCGCTCGTCTTCGTCGTGGCCCAGAAGAAGAGCTACGAGAGTTACAAAGTCTTCAGGATCGTTCCCACCAGCGAGGGACAAGTCAATTTTTTGAAACAATTTGGCGAATATCGCGACAACGAGGTACGTCCCCATTGGCTGGAACATTGATTTACCCCAGTTTGGATTTTTTTTGACCGAATTAAGGGGGTTGGAGGGTTACCCAGGAGTCAAGAACAAATTTGAAAGAAATATAAGTTACTAGCTTTTCGCTCGCGTAGACTTGTGTCGAATGGTCCTTAATGAAATGGGCTCCCGAAATGTTTCATTAAGGAACACGTAGAATTATGGTGAAGAGCATTAATACCAAGTTTCAAGTCAATCTGAACAGATATTTCTTTTACCGTACAAACTTTGCTGCCCTCCTGTTCCCCTTAAGGATCGAATTTCCAAAAATGCTGAAATTTCATTCTTTGTGTTTAGGAGCACCGATACAAAGTTTCAAGAAAATTTGACCTGATTTCTTTAATTTTCCGTACAAACTCTGACACCCCCTTTCGTTTAGGGGTTGAATTTCGAAAAACGCTTAAATACGTGTTTTATCAATTGTGCTGGAGAGCTTTAATACTAAGTTTCAAGTAAATCTTCTGACCAGATTTTTGTTATTTTACATACAAACTTTGCCACCCTCTTTCTCCCCTTAGGGGTTGAATTTATAAAAACGCTGAAATACGTGTTTCATTAATTGTGTCAAAAAGCACGAATACTATATTTCAAGTAAATCCGACCAGATTTTTTTAAATTTTAAATACAAACTTTGCCACCCTCGTTCTCCTCTTAGGGGTTGAATTTATAAAAACGCTGAAATACGTGTTTCATCAATTGTGTCAAAAAGCACGAATACCATATTTCAAGTAAATCTGACCAGATTTAAAAAAATTTTAAATACAAACTTTGCCACCCTCTTTCTCCTCTTAGGGGTTGAATTTATAAAAACGCTGAAATACGTGTTTCATTAATTGTGTCAAAAAGCACGAATACCAAATTTCAAGTAAATCCGATCAGATTTTTTTAAATTTTACATACAAACTTTGCCATCCTTTTTCTCCTATTAAGGGTTGAATTTATAAAAACGCTGAAATACGTGTTTCATTAATTGTGTCCAAAAGCACGAATACCAAATTTCAAGTAAATCCCTTCTTAGTGGGTGCATGTTCTTTTATATGTATAGATTTTCCAGACTATATTGAGTCGTTACGAATTTTTTGCAATTTTCTTCGCTACAAAACAATATACGAGTATCGTGAAAACGATTTTGATTGCTTCGGAATGTGCAGTATTCCTTTTGGAAGGGCCCGAGTTACATCAACGAGAGCGTGGACTTGATGGTCGCGCCCGGAAAGCTCAACGACTTCACCGATCTGATGACAACGAGTGGCATCGGATACGTGAACTACATCGAAAACGTTCAGTCCCTCATGGACAATGAGAACCCTCTTTACAGCAGATTTGGCAAGGGAAGCTTCGATTGGACGAGCTATCACAATCTCGCCGAAATTTACGCGTATCTCGAAAAAATGGCAGCCACTTATCCCGAGATCGTTGAAATTATAATCGGCGGTAAGACGTACGAGGAACGGGAGATCAAGGGTGTCAAGTTGTCCTTCAAGAAGAACAATCCCGGCGTATTCATCGAGGGTGGAATTCACGCTCGCGAGTGGATATCACCGGCAACTGTCACCTACATCGTCAACGAATTTTTGACCAGCAACGATACCGAGATACGTCAACTTGCCGAGAGCAACGATTGGTACATTTTCCCATCGTTCAATCCCGATGGATACGTTTACACTCATACATGGGTAAAGTTGTGAACATTTTTTATCGCATACTCCGCATTTTCTTTCGCCTTATACCAAAACGTCACGACCGGACATTAGTTTGTCAAAAAGTATAAATCTTATATTAAAAAAGTTCAAATTGCTTAACAAAATTCAAAATTGCTTGCAAAATTCGCATGTGCGGATTTAACAATTTTTTTTTCGTATGAAAAAATGATTCACTCATAAAATTAATTACACATCTATTTAGTATGAATATCAAGCTGTTAGAAAAAATATATATACATTTTTTTCGATGTAAAAAATGGCCAACTACTAATATTTTCTTTTCACAATTTTTTACCTAGAACAAAAACAAAAATTGTCGTTAATCTACACTAGAATACCTAGAGAAGTACGTACGGAATAAAAAAAATTGTTTTATTCAAAAGTTGTAGGTGTTTGAACTTGAGAAATGAATTTTCAGTGAAAAATTTCGTTATAACTGCTCATAAACTGTTCATAAAATGAAAAGTTTTCGATTAATCAGAAATTGCGTACGTACTTTTCTGCGAAATGCAACTAGGAACATCACTTTTAAATTTGAAGTAAATCGAGTGAAAATTGTTGAAGTTATTTGTCACGCCAATTGGAAAAAGCTGTTTCGAGAAGTTTCGCGTAGTCGGCCCTTTTGTACATCGAAAAAAAAAAACATTTTAACCGCTTGATATTCACACTAAATAGATGTGTAATTAATTTTATGAGTGAATGACTTTTTCACACGAAAAAAAGTTGTTAAATTTGCACATGATTTTATACTTGTTACTGTTGCCTAAGGCCTCAAGGCAACTCAAATTGAAGACGAAGGTCCAACGTATGATGCAGAAATTGCAGATTGAAGGTTAACGTGCGATCACAACGATATAACTGCTGGAAAAACTGTGAACGCGTTTTTCTCGAAAGTTTTCAAAACGGTGTACACGATTGCTCGACATCCAATGAACAAATTGACTCGAAATTTGGTACACTTATTCGGTGTAATAGTAGCTTAGTCTTGACGGACGTCTTTTTTAATATTCCTTTTTTTATTAGTTATCAACAATAATGATGTGATTTTTTCTTGAAAAAAAAACGAAAAAAAATGTCAAACTCTTTTTTTGACGACTCAAACACGACAACGAAAAAAGGCTCGGTCAAGTCTTAACTAATATTATCTGTTTTAAGAAAAACGACGTTATTTTCGATTCGGATCAACCGAGTGACCAAAATCTAGTACACCGTCGAGACCCTCACGTTTACGAGAGACCGTCTTTTACGACCGTCACGTCTTTTACGAGATGGTTTATAACTTTGTTAATTATCAGTATTTTTCATGAAATTTGGTACACAACTTTGCACATGCAAATAAACTTCCAAATGACTTGTCGATCGTTTTGATTGTGCTGTCAAACGATAAAAAAAAATAATCCTTATTTTACGGTTGTCACAGTAGCCTAACCCCTTAAAAAAGTATATCTTGAAAATCGATTTGAATCACATCGCTAAAAATCCACTGTAATTATCGTTTGTCATCTATTTTACTGCACTTTGACATAATATCGCCATCGGACTGACCCAAAAAAAAAAAACATCCCGATTCGGACTCTCACCCCTTGAAATATTACTCGATAACGAAACAAAGAAGCCGATGAAAGGAGCAGCCTGTAGATTAATTCTAACAGATGAATCATGAGGTTTTTTTTTCTAAAATCTCCATTTGATTTATACGTGATAAATTAATGTTTTCTTTTCCAATGCGAACCATTTTTGATGGATACAATCAATGAGTAGTCTGGACCAATCAGTGTGATTACTATATATAGTAAACGGATTTATAACCCTAGATCAAAGCCTTTGTAATCATGCATTCTTTCTTTTCAATCTTGATGAACAAATTTCGAAGTTTTCCCCCTCGAAACTGTTTTTCCGTAAATTAAAAAAAAACTCGTCTAATAGTTTTCAATGCTTTGTTCCATACATGAGTTTCAACAAAATCGACGGTGGGCACTTGAGTGACGTTCCTTGTCGGGAAATCCCAATTGCAAGAGTCCCCAAATGCAAAAGTCCCAATTATATTCTTCTTTGTCGTTGATTAACATGCTCTTTCTCATTCGCAGAATCGCCTGTGGCGCAAGACGAGAAAACCCTACAGCTTTTTCTGTCACGGGTCCGATCCAAATCGCAACTGGGGATACAAATGGATGCGTACGTAGTATTAGCAATGTAACTTTCAACAAGCTCAATGCCTAACTTACGAGGAATATCACTTAAGGGGGGTGAAACCTTTAGGCAAAAAAAAAAAAATCTGCAGATTTTCCTGATTAAAAAAAAATGGAACCTAAAAAAAAATACGTGTCTAATAGTTTTCAAAAACAAAAAAATAAGGCACCAATGGATGCCTTCGATTTATATAGAATCGACGGCTTGCACAATTATTTATTGTTACTTAAAATAACAGATCATAATTAATCACACATGCTAAAAAAAAAATATAGATTCTTCAATGTTTTTAGGGGTGAATTAAATTAAGGGGTGACACGCCTTTCTTGAAGGGGTGGTTTACCCCCTTAAAACTTTTTTCCGTCAATAAATAAAAATACGTGTCTGATAGTTTTCAATGCTTTATCAGATGAATGAGTTTCGACAAAATCGAAGGTGGACACTTGAGTGCTGTTGTTCATTAGCAACGAAAATAATAATTCCTCAAACGTGGTTTTTTTTTTTCAGAGGGTGGAGCGAGCAGCTCCCCGTGCGCCGAGACCTACGCCGGTACTGCTCCCTTTTCGGACGTCGAGACGAAATCTCTCTCCGAATACATAACATCGATTTCCGACAAAATTTACGCTTACATAGCGTTCCACAGCTACTCGCAGCTTCTGCTCTTCCCCTACGGACACACCGCCGAACATCTCGACAATTACGACGAGTTGGTACGCTATAACACTTTTTTTTACTCGCAAACTGATAACTCCAATGTATTTATTTTTATAGACTCAGAGAATGCCGATTTGTTCATCCCGAAATCTCAATTATTTTTCACGGAAGGACCACTTGAAAAATGGCTAGAAATTGTTAAAAAGGGGCAAAGGGAAAATTGGCAAAAATCGAGGTTCCGACTTTAAAATTCGGCGAAAAATCGAAAAAAAATGGCTAAAAAGGGGCAATGAAAAAATGGACAAAAATCGAGGTTCCGAATTTAAAAATCTGCCAAAGATCGAAAATAAATTATAGCTCGATGACCCAGACGGCATTTTACAGAGCAAATGATAACGAAGAGAACGAACACAGAGTGGAGTTCCAAATCCTAAGAGGAAACAAATGATCGACGATTCTGTGAAGCCATCTATTTTTGCCCGAACTACGAAAAATTGGATTTTTAATATTTTTCAAATAAGTTTATTTCAAGATGTATTTTCATCCTTTGAACGCGAATTTACCGTTAGATTTCGCCCGAATCCTTTACTTCCGCAAGAAATCTCCAAAAAATGTATCGGTACACGTTTTCTCGGCTTAATTTTTAATTTTCGGCAAAAATTCGAGCATATTCGCAATCGACGAAAAAAATGCCGTTGGATAGATCCTTGAAACAATGAAAAAGTCGATTTAAAAAAATGTCGAAATTTTTCACTTCTCCGGAATCACCAAAATCGACAAATTTCAAACAACCGTAGGATCGGATCTATTTTCGTTCTGGAGATTTATTGGGGCGGTTTTGAAAAGATTTTGCGACGGACTTGGAAAGTTTTGATTTTGATAAACCATTGAGGCAATAATTGAGACCATTGAGACATTGGCTATTGAGACAAAAACTTAAGGTCATGACGTTTTTAATAATTATAATTATAATTATTATATACAGTTATATAATTAATTAATTATTAATTATATAGTTATATAATTATATAACAATTATAATAACCTAAAAATCATTGACGTTAAAATTCGAGGTCGATTTATTCCATTTAAAAAAGGGCGTTGACCTCGAAACAAGTCGAACGCCTATAATTAATAATTAAAAAAAAAACTGTGGCGACCAAAATGCACATTTTGACGAACCCTTCAAATTTTATCCCTAACATTTTTCTCTCAAATCAATATTCTCAGAGAATCTTTTCCGAGTGTCCAATTTCTAGTGAGCCACCCGGTATATATTAATTTTTAATACGCGCGTTAACCAAATATCAACACGTTTTTATTGACTCGTCATAAAAAACGCTTGATGTATAAATGAGAGAAAAATAATCGTACGGATTGATTGTCGAGGGCTGGACCGATCAATATTTAACCTGTTGACAGTTCGCTATCGGTACGAAAACGATCGAGGCGCTCGCGAAGAGATACGGCACGAAATACGTCACGGGAAACATCGCCGAAGCAATCTGTGAGCATGCAATTTTTAGCGATTTTTTCACGCGCAGGATCGATTCAACGATGCTCATTCATTTAATTGATTCGCGTGTGCAGACATCGCGACCGGAAGCTCAATCGATTGGGTAAAGAGCAGCTTCAAGGTACCGATCGTTTACACGTACGAGCTCCGAGACACCGGCAGATATGGATTTCTTTTGCCAGCTGACCAAATTATTCCCACCGCACGGGAGACCATCGATTCTCTGATCGGGCTCTTCAAGGAAGCCACCAGTCGCGGCATACCGGAAAGACAGTGAACGAGTACACGAGACAACCTGCCAATTTTTTGTTTTTAACCTCGATCTAGCAGAGGAACTCGGAGAACGAAATAAAAAATCATTTTCACCCCTTTAACATCGGCCTGGAAGCATTTTTATTCTCATTTATTATCCTATCCGGAGTGCATAGGATTTTATTTATTTATTATCCTATAATAAGAAAAAAATATAATGTATTTATCTATTTTTTATATCTAAATATATATAATATATTTATCTATCTATATGTATATATATAATAAATTTTTTTCCATAAATAAGTATAAATATGATATATCATATAATAAATAAATATTTATTTATTTATTATCTTATTTATTAAATATTTATTAAATTATTTATTAAATAAATATTTATTTATTTATTATCCTATCCGAAGTGTACTAAAGATCGTTAGATTTGGCCAATTTATTCAGTGCCGATCTGTCTATCTTGCCGGACGCAGTGTGCGGCAATTCGTCCACAAAGATGACACCACCGCGTAGTTTCATGTAATCCGGAAACGTGTCGCTCACCATTTTGCATATTTCCAGCTCCGTGATCTGCAGAGATTGACAGAATAATAAAAACGAAGATGTTGATGGAAATCTCGAATGATCGCTAATCCTGAATCGGTAAACGTCTCTAATTTGCAGTCATTTGTATAGGTTAGGTTGAAATTAGGATCCGCAGTCTGGTGCACTGGGCTTGAGACTTTCTGAACCACTCGAAACTTTTTCTTTTTTGGTGCTTTAGGGGTAATATAGCAGTTTCACACACAAGGAGTCCACCGATTTTAAGGGGTTACCCCCACTTGCAATTTTGAAAAAAAAGATTTTTTTTATTGCATTGTTTGGAAGTATAAGCATCTGAGAATATGTCCTGAAAATTTCAAGTCGATCCGAACAAAATTGACTGAGATATCAGCGTTGAAAGAGAAGAATCCGTGAATTGAAGAACTGAAATTGAAACTTTAAACGCGTTTTTCTCAAAATGGCATTTCTGAAGTCGGTGACCAAGATTACTCGAACACTAATGAACCGATCTTCTTGAAATTTTGCAGGCTTATTTAATACATAAAAATGTAGTCTTTAATCGTTCGATTTTTTTTTTCGAAAAAAAATGGCCGTTTTATAGCCAAAAAACGGCCGTTTTTTTTCGTTAAAATCGAACCATTAACTTTGACTGTCCGCCATTTTGTGAAAAATGAATATTTTTTAAAATCCTTCGATTAAAGACTAGTTTACACTTATATTTGACTAAATCCATCCGCATTTTTTTTTCAGATGATCCACTTCGCCGCAATGTTGGTCACCGCAAACCGTGTTTATAAAAACATTATTTCATAGACGGCCATTTGCCACTAAACAATGTAATATTTTTCAATAAAAAAATTACTGAAAGTTCTTCAAGATGTGTTCTTTAAGATGGTATATTGATCGATTAAAAAAGTTTTGTAGTTTTCTTTAAAAAAATTCACGAAAAAGGCCTTTTTTTTTGCGCTACAAGTGGGGGTAGCGCGTTAATGAAACAAAAACGAAAATTCTTCTAATCCGAAGCAATGAAAAATCGACTATAGTGACATTGCAAAAAAAAAAAATTCAGGGGTGAACCACTCTAGAGATGCCTTTTTTCGAGGGATGATTTCACCCCTTAAAACCGTTTTTCCGCCGTTAAAAAAAAATACGTATCGCTTAGTTTTCGGTGCTTTATAACATATCCAAATTTCAACAAAATCGAAAGGTGCCACCTGAGGGATGTTCGTTGTCAGTGTAGCTAGCGACTGACCTGAGCTTCCGGTTTCTTCGCGACGAAAGCAAGCGGATGCCCCCCGTCTTGGTCGTGAGGTCGCGACGAAACAGCGACTTCCCGGACCCCCGGATGCTCCAGCAGTAGCCTCTCGATCATCGCGGGCACCACTTGAAATCCTCGGTACTTCATCACTTCCTTCATACGATCGACGAAGAATATGTTGCCATCTTCGTCGTAATAGACAAGATCACCGGTATGAAGCCAACCTGATTGCGAGAAGATGCTGTCAATCTGCTATTTGCTCAGTACGCCCATACCTGGTGACCATTGATGGGTTGACATATACGTGACTAGACTGGAGGTTGCACGTTACCTTCGGAATCGATCGCTTGTCTCGTTGCCTCGGGATTTCTGTAGTAGTCTTTCATCATGTACAGGGACTTGAAGCAGGCCTCGCCAATCTCGTGCGGGTTCCTGGTTCTTCCAGTCTCAGTATCGATAACTTTCAGCCGTTGATTTTCGCTGACTACACCGCACGAACTCCGTGGGGAATTCACCATTTGCTTCACCCCAACTCCGCCCAATTCCGAGCAACCTTTGGGACAGGATCGTTCGTATACATTGATGCATCGACGAATGGCACAGCGAGGCGATCAATCGACCAATCATGATGATTCGACACTCAGATGTTACCGTAAAGTTGAACGACAAACGCGCCGGGAAATAATTTCTCCACAGATGTCTGCAATTGTTCAGTGATCATTGACCCACCCAGCAGGATCGTCTTCAACGAAGACACGTCGTACTTCGACATATGGGGATATTTCAGCAACGGAGCTGCTGAGCTGTTTGGCAAAATCGTCCAGGTGACCTACGCGAACACACAGTAAGTGCAAGTTGTCGTACCGTTGTGCTATCGGAGTTTTGATAGTTGGTTCATGGGTCCTGAATCTTGCAAAACTACGCGTTGCATAGTCCTTTTTTTTTTTGAAAATGAATTATTTTACCGTAACCCCAATAGTTTTGTACGAAAGTCATCACTGAATGCTACTGCCCGAATTATTTCCGATTTTTAGACTCATTCGTGTTGTACTTACAAGGAACATCCCTCAGGTGACACCCTTCGACTTTGTTGAAATTTGGATATGTTATGAAGCACCGAAAAGTAAGCGATACGTGTTTTTTTTTATCGGCGGAAAAACGGTCTTAAGGGGCGAAACCATCGCTCGAAAAAAGGCATCTGTAGGGTAGTTCACCCCTTAATTTTTTTTTTGCAATGTCACTATAGTCGATTTTTCATTGCTTCGGATTAGAAGAATTTTCGTTTTTGTTTCATTAAAATCGGTGGACTCCTTGTGTGTGAAACTGCTGCATTACCCATAGGCCTTTTTCGAGGGGTGGTTTCACCCCTCAAAACCGTTTTTCCGGCGATAAAAAAAAATACGTATCGCTTACTTTTCGGTGCTTTATAACATATCCAAATTTCGACAAAATCGGAAACCCGAGGGATGTTCCGTGTTAGCGGCTTTCTTCGTCATTCGGATCAAGTCGTTCCAATTGCAACATTCCAATACCGAAAGTCGTGACGACGCATTGACAAAACATTCATACTACGTGCCTTGTACTTTTCTACGTATCGTAGGAACGTTTCCTCTGTGAATTCAGAACAGACAACCCTTTTGTTGGGTGCAACGGCTGTCCAGAGCAGGCAGTAAAGTCCGGTCACCCAGCCGAGCGGTCCATACAACATCTTGACTCCCTCGGTGTCGTTTTCCAACGCGAAATACTTGGCATTGTGAAAGAGCGATTTGTGCGTATACACGACACTTTTAGGGGTTCCCGTGCTTCCCGAGGTGAGCACTATGGCAGCTGGATCCTCGAGGCTTGGCAGTTTCGTGCAACGAAAATCCGCCACTTTTTTTCGATCCTGCGATGCGATAACCTCGTCGAGGGAGCTGAAGTTTGATCTTCCACCGAAGATAACGATCTCGATAGTCGCGCCCATTTCGTCGATCGCCTCGAGGATGACGTTCGCAGTTGGCTCGGAAATAAAAAGAACTTTCGGGATTGCCGTGCCTAGGAAGCATTTGGCCATCTCTGCGAAAAGCAGGTGGCAAGAGTCAGCGCTTTTGATTGATTGCTGATGAGATGCCAAGGCTTGAGAGAAACTTTACACAAAGATAATTTGAAGGACAGATTTAAGACGGTCGTCCCATGTGACAGGCCCAAAAAATCGTTTTTTTTGCACGAATTACAAAAAATGTGTACGTGCTACACGATGACACTTTTCTGCGGAAAGCAAGTGGCAAGAGTCAGTGCGTTTGATCGATTGCTGATTAGATGCCAAGGCTTGGGTAAAAAATTGCCAAAACCGTGACGAATATTGAATTTTCGATATTTTCACTTTACTCTAGTTCAGGCGATAGCCTCAGGTCCACAAATTGAAATGCCGTTTGATTTTTTTCAGATCAGCAAAACCTTTGAATCATGGCAGCCGTCGAATGATTTTTTTTACACATGAGTGTCTCCCGAACGGTGTGAAGTTGATTCAACTCGTTATTTTCGTTAAAAATGTTAACAAATTTGTTTGGGTTTGTTTGACATTTGTGGTAAAAATTCGAAAATAGTGTTTTGATAGTTGTTTAAAAAACAAACAAAAAAAGCGAAAAAGAGCAGCCGTCACACGGGACGTAAAAACGGGTTGATTATTTAACCTTTGGTGATTCCACGATCCCACCAAGCGTTGATCACCGCGCCTACGTACAGTGAGGCGTAACACGGTACGTACATGTCCAACTGATTGTGAGTACAAATTGCCACGACATCGCCAGCCTCGACCTTCATCTCCCTCAGCCACATCGCGCACTTTACACTTTTCTCCGTCATCTCGCCGAAGGTCTCCTCCTCACCGGTCGACGCGTCCACCTGCGAATTGCTCATTGATTCATCATCGCTGGAACGCGCAGATTCGTTGGACGTTCCAGCGACGGTGAAGCCCGGGTAAGTGGAATTTGCTGGTGGAGGAGGAAAAAAAGTGCACGACTCGCCTGGCCTACGAAATTTGGGTATGCCCTCAAACGTTCGAGAACCAATTCGCCATAAGTGTCGTGATCGATGACGACTGGTACCGCGGGCCCCACCATGATTCCATTTTCTATCAGCACCTCGTCCGACACCTGATACACCAACGATCTTCATTGATGTTGCCAAATTGTCGCCAATGGAAAATAAATCCTTGTACCTTGCGACTGTACGTTGAGTCCGATGACATTTTCGCTTGAGACTTTTACCTTGACTGAACCTCGCGTGGTTTCAACGCGTTTCACCGACTCGCAAATTCACCTTCGACCAATTTGATCGCTCCAAACTCACATCTGACAATGAGTCCGGTTATAAGCTCGGTAACGGTTATAAGCTCGTCTTTAATCATCAATTGCTGATAAGATAACCCTTCGCAGCTTGACCTCAGTGCCTACTCCTGACGGCCGATTGATAGCAGTCACGATCCACTATTCCGATAGATTCGAATCCCCGGGCCGTTTCACTTATTGTTCGGATATATTCAACTCGACGCAAAAATAAAACACTGAACAAACTCAAAGAAGAATTTACAAAAAAATGATTTTTTTTCAATGGGCTCAAGAGACGCTTTGAACATTCCGAAGAAAAATACGTACGGAATTTTTCATGAGTTAATTATAACGTTGGTTATTGATAAATGATTGTCCTTTTTTTCAGTCAAAAATTGAGTTTTTATTTTAAAGGCTTGCCAATTACACAAGAATTCAGATTTTCAAAATCCTCGGCGTATTTCTCTAGCTATACTCGTGTAAATTAAGAGCATTTTTTTTTCGTTTTTTTTCCAAATTCAAATTCGCGTCATTTATACTGTGTGCTGCAGAGCGTCTCAAATTCAATATACCTGGCAAGAATGGCTCCAGCGTCACCGTTTTGTCTAATTCTCATAATACATTTTTGTGGTTCAAAATGTTTTTTGGTTCAAGATATGACTAATAATATACTTGAATATTATTATCCTTTTACTTGTACTTCCGCCAAAAGAAAAAAAAATCGCGATCAATCACTTCATTTTAGACGTTTACAGTGGTGTAAGTCCTCAAGGGGTCTTCTCAGTTTAGACGCTAAAAAAGGCTATTTTCATGAATTTTCTTGATAGGCTTATATTATAGATATTGGTATAGAGGTGGTTCCACTTAGTAAATACACGTTCGGAATACATATTTTTTTTTGTTTTTTCGTTTTGATGTAATCCAAACAAATTTTAAACGCGTTTTTCTCGAAATAACGTTTTTCGACGGCTTGTTTATAAAATCTTCGAAACTACGAACCGATTCTTATGAAATTTTAACTACATTTTCTTTACTAGCTATAGAGCATATCAAGGATATTTTTTAATTTTTTATATTTACTTTTTTTTTGCCAAAAACAGTAAAAACATGTTTTTTGTTTTTTTTTCGAAAAATGTCCGCCATTTTGTTCTTTTTGCATATATCGAAAATCGTATGACATGGGCTATAGCCATTAACATACTGAATCTAAAACCGTTAGATTTTTTATCTCGGATGATCCATTTCCGAGATTTCATCAACAGCGCAGACCTACAATTTTTTTAGGACATTTTTTTAAGTACCATTTTCGTCTATAAATAGTGACTTAAATAAATAAAGATAAATTGTTTTATGTATTTCGAAAGTGTATTTATCAAGTGTAATAACTTTTGTGTCAATATTTATTGTATAAACCTATCAAATAAAATTAATGAAAATACCCATTTTTAGCGTCTAAAGTGAGAAGTCCCCTTAATAGCGTTTTCCTCCAACGGTGTTTTCAAAATCTGGCCTACTCGTAGCTCCTACAATTTTCAACCGATCGACGCCAAATTTTAATTGTAACTTCTTAGATATATGTTTTAGCACACACGATTTTTACGCTGGATTAACAGTTACGGTTTTTATCAACGGCTTAAGGCACTTTTTTTAGCAAAAAATGCGACTTTTTTTTCAAAGTGACGCCAAATTTGCAAAAATCAATATTTTGCAATAATCATATGCACTTTGCTAGCAAAACTCATGTAGATTATGAAGAAAAATTATTTTTCGTTCTGGGTGCTCAAACGTGTCTCCAGCGAGGGCTTGAAAAAAGGCGTTCACTTTCTACCGCCCACTGGGCCGGCACTTGTCATTTTTTTCGGACAGTAAAAAGTTGATTCGAGTACCTACAGACACGCAAAATAAACCCTCCAAATCTCATTTCCATTGCTTTATTAGTCATTTTTTTTTAATCCCAAAAAGCCTTTTTTCCTCACTATCCAAAGGTGTATAGGCTCTTAATTTTACGAATCGTTTTTTTTTCGAAGCCACCCGCAATTTTCAATACGCGGGAAAAATGTTGCCAAGAAAAATCGTTCAACAATTAAAGAACAGAGGAAGGTGCATAATTATTCGTGAAAATCTCTCCGCGTTATCACAAATTAAATACAAAATGGGTTGTTTGTTAAATTTTTTATTCACAATATATTAATACATTTGGTTCTCATTTGTAATACATCGATCTCAATATTTTATCACTCAAGGGCTTTGACGAGGTTTTAAAGATAAGTCAGTTTTCATCAAGCTAACTACAAGTCAAGTTCATACATCATTGATGAACAATTAAACCGAAAGACTTTTAAATACAGGATGAATCTTTCGACTCCTCACCGGGTCGTTTTGACCCCATTTTTTTTTCATCGTACGGGTCCCGTCGAACCTCCGAATAAATATACTTTTTGGTAAGACGGTCGACACTTTTTTTTCCCCTATCTACAGACCTTCCTCGTCAAAAATCTCAAAGGACATTTTTCACATTTTGAAAAAAAAATTATGATCTTCATGCAAGTACGTATTGTTCAACGCATCTCCCTCATTGTACAAACGTTTGGTGACTCAATTTTTGTTTTTCTCAAAAACTAAATTTCGGGCCATAAAATAAGAATCATCGACTACAAAAAGCGTATCTAGTAGAAGAAAAAAAAAATGCATATTTACCGAAGTACAACGATCTGAAAAGCCCCTGGGGTCCGATCGACCCCATATGCAGTCGTAGGGTGGTGACGCAAGTGTGCAGTCGAAGGATTAAAAAACAACGAAAAAAAATCGCACAACTATTTACACGCATCGTTAGGAAAGTTTCAAAAAAATAGCTTCGATGTCTTTTTTTCAACTGGTATAGGCATGTGCCAATTTCCTCAATTGCGTTCTGCCGACTTTGCCCGACGACGTGTGCGGCAATTCGTCCAAAAACATCACGCCACCCCGGAGTCTCATGTAATCCGGAAGTGCATCGGCAACCATCTTCTGAAGCTCCTCTTTCGTGACCTGGAGACAATGACGTGACCAAAAAAAGAAAAAGTGAACATTCCACCTGAAAGCGCTGGATATCGTTCTATCAGCTTTAAGGGGTTACCCCCACTTGCGATTTTGAAAAAAATCGATTTTTTTATTGCATTTTTTTGAAGTATAGGTATCTGAGAATATGTCCTGAAAATTTCAAGTCGATCCGAACAAAATTGACTGAGATATGAGCGTTGAAAGAGAAGAATCCGTGAATTGAAGAACTGAAATTGAAACTTTAAACGCGTTTTTCTCAAAATGGCATTTCTGAAGTCGGTGACCAAGATTACTCGAACACTAATGAACCGATCTTCTTGAAATTTTGCAGGCTTATTTAATACATAAAAATGTAGTTTTTAATCGTTCGTTTTTTTTTTTTCGAAAAAAATGGCAGTTTTATAGCCAAAAAACGGCCTTTTTTTTCGTTAAAATCGAACCATTAACTTTCATTGTCCGCCATTTTGTGAAAAATGAATATTTTTTAAAATCCTTCGATTAAATACTAGTTTATACTTATATTTGACTAGATCCATCCGCATTTTTTTTTTCAGATGATCCACTTCGCCGCAATGTTGGTCACCGCAAACCGTGTATATAAAAACATTATTTCATTGACGGCCATTTGCCACTGAACAATGTAATTTTTTTCAATAAAAAAATTACTGAAGGTTCTTCAAGATGTGTTCTTTAAGATGGTATATTGATCGATTAAAAAAGTTTTGTAGTTTTCTTTAAAAAAATTCACGAAAAAGGCCTTTTTTTGCGCTACGAGTGGAGGTAACGCCTTAATTTGGGATTGTCATGGTCGTGCGTTCATTCGTCGTAATGACAGAGTTCCGAGCTGCGCAGTCATCGCGTGGTGAACGTTCGACCGGTATTAAAATAATTGGCACGATTATACAACCGAGTAAAAGTAGTGGCGTGCGTTCGCGATATCATGCGAGGGAAAACATCGAACCTGCTCGTTACAGTATTGAGTCTTGTTCTCTTGCTTCCGAGGCTTCTCATACTCAGTATGACCGAAAGTTTTTTCATTTTATCATTCCTGTCGTTTCCACAGCCTCTTTGAGGGGTTATGCCTCGTCGTAAAAGTCGAAAAACCACTTTTCTCCAAAACTGATATATTTTGACAGTATATCAGCTTACAAATGTTCCCTGAAAATTTCAAGGTGGTCGGATCGAAATTGCCAGATGTATAGGCTATCGACACCCGTTGGAACACGCGGAGTGTCGTTCGAAAATGTAAGACCAATTCAGATGACTCGAAAAATCAATTTTTTTCTCATTCCATAAATTGTCAGTGAAACTATTCAAAAATATGTTCCTAAAGTACTATAAATTTATAACTGCCTTGAATTTTTTGCTTTCGGTAATTGTTTTTTCAAACCCGAGTTGCTCGAAGCGATTTTGTTTCAATTTGTGTACACTCTAGCACAAAAAGTTGCTAACGTATAATTTAATAAAGTCACAGTTCATTTCTTTACATAATTATGTTCTATATGAACCTTAATTTGAGGTAATATCATTGCTTAAAGAACATTTTTGGTACTTAAAACGGTTATAAAATAATATCCTTTTGTTTAAACACTTCTAAAATATGGAATTTGTAATTTCTTTGGTTAGAGTTAGGTTCATATGGAAGGAAAACATGTTGTTGAAGTAATTTTCAAACTGTATTGTTTTGCGATGAAAACTATGGCCTCTAGAGTGTACACAAACGGCAAAGTCTGCTGGCGAACTTCGATGGGCGGCAGGTTCCATATTTTTAAAGGAAATGCTTCGGAAAAACTAAAGTGTTTGTTTGAAAATATGTATAAAATATTTTCAAAGCTTTAATAAATTCTATTCATTTATTACTTATAAAAAAAATCATGAATATCACTAAAAAAATCTACTCCTAAACTGGTTCCCCTCACCCCTTAAACGCTTGTCTTCCGAAAATACGTTTTCGAAGTCAGGGCGCAAAATATCTCACAAACTACTGCACCGATCTTTATGAAATTTTTTTAGCTTTTTCTAGATATAAAAATGTAGTATTTAGTCCTAGAATTTTTTTGCATTGATCTTTCTGAATTTTTTTTAGCTTTTTCTAGATATAAAAATGTAGTATTCGACCCTAGAATTTTTTTTCAATGTACACTTTCAATTTGGTGAATTAAAAATGCCGATTTTTTTTCGCAAGAATCAAGACTCACTTTGAACACACGCTATTTTTTTTTCAATTTGATATTTCGGAAATTCCTTCGATTAATCGTAGGATAAACTAATAGAGTTACAAAATTGGACATTATAATTAAATATTTTTTACACAAAAAAAGGACAGAGGGTTCTTCAGATGATACTTTTTCAAATAGCTGATTTTCGTAGAAATTTATCATCAGAATTTTCTTAAAAAAACATCCCGAAAATGAGCTGTTTTCGACTGTTACAACGAGGCACAGCCCCGAAACGTACGGCCCAGTCAACTTGGGACAAATTTCCAATATTGTGCTATTTTGAATTTTGCCTACGCCCATCCATGGCATTTAAACTACAGGGAGGTGCGAAACGTCAGTCTGGAGCTCGAAAGATTACGCCATGCTGGCATGAGTCGTCAAGATCCAAAGACAAAAAAAAAAAATAAGAGATAAGATCCTCGCTCATAATAAGTCAGCTTTTTTTGCGTGCCTTAATCTGGACAGTTGCAATGTTATATTCATTTCACTCGCAGATATAACTTGCAGTTGATGCAAAGACGCCATGTCATGGTATTTTCAACTTTATCTCGTCTCGTATCTGTCAATAGCACTCGCGGCTATTTTCGTCAATTGCCCCGTCATTGTTGACGTTCCATAATGTCTGGGATCTCGACTCACCGTGGAATTTGGCGTTTTAGCGACGAAAGCGATCGGCTGTTCCTCGTCCGCGTCATGAGGCAAGCCCAGGACCGCGATCTCCCTCACCCCCGGATGCGTTTGGAGCACTTGCTCGATCATAGCCGGCGAAACGTGATGGCCTCTGTACTTGATCAATTCCTTTATTCTATCCGTCACGAAGACGTTTCCCTTCTCGTCGTAGTGTACCAGATCGCCCGTGTGCAGCCAACCTTGCCCGAAAAAAACCAACGAATCTCTTACAACACGTACGTATCAGGCATAATTTTAGCATTGAAAAAGCTTTCAAAACTGTATGTGTTTGTTGAGGCAGGCTCTGGGTACATAGCGGCTGAGTCAGCTCGATGTCGCGCGAAACTAACGCTACCCCCACTCTACTGCAAGTGGAGCGGGGGTAGCGTGCAGTGGAGTGGGGGTAGCGTTAGTTTCGCGTGACATACCCCCACTCTACTGGAAACGGAGTGGGGGTAGCGTGCAGCAGAGTGGGGGGAGCTGTGACATGCCGAATGCCTGTGATTGGTTGAAAAATGCCCTCTCCCCACCCAATTCTATGCTCGTGACTAATTTCGAAATCATATTACAACTTATATTACAAATATATTAAAAACATTGTTTAACAATTTTTACACAAACAAACCCAAACAGACCCACAACAAATGCAAAAAAACCCAATTCTGTATCTCAATGTATCAATATTTTTTGAAAAATAATAAAAACCAACTCGTGTTATTTATGTGTACCTATTTTTTATTACCCGAAGAGTCTAATTAGATTTTCAATGCCATGAAATAGTTGCACTGTGTGTAATATCTGTAGATTTTTCTATTTTTCGAAGAAAGAAATTTCGCTCCTCGTACCCACCCAAAGTGGTGCAATTGTTTTTCAATTTCTGCTTTTTGTAGTTCAACGGGGAAAAACCATCAAAAAAGGGATAAACATATTTTTTAATCAACATTTGTAAAAAGCAGTATTCATGCTTCAAAATGCGTTAAACTTTTTTTCTGCCGCTGTTTGCTACTGGGATATAACTGTGCAATTATTTTCAAAATTTTGGCAAAAATTTAGTAATCCTTTAATTGTTGCGCTTAGTATATTTTTGACATGCCCAACAGTTATTTTCGGGTTGCAGAATTATTATCACAGAAAGACAATGATAATTAATCATTCTAATTTTTTAATTGGGAATTATCGCCTTGGAGTAGGTGATTGCTTGGTCTTGTTTGGGTCCGAGGCGGCACGTGAAAATCGAAAACTTTGTGCAAAGGTAAAATTCGAGAAACAATAACTGGTTTTCGCGATTTGGATTCTTGGTTAATGAACGGTTGTTCGTTTGCGTTTGCGATAGCTCGTGAAAATAGAAAAATTCAAGACCCAACGCAAAATGCAAGAATAAGCACCTGGGTTCATATTGGGCTAGAGGGATTGATACTTCATATAGGGTGGTGCTTCATATTGGAAGTGGGTTGATACTTCATGTTTTTATACTTTGCTATGTTATTGCCAAAAATATCAAAGATTCCAAAGACACCAACTCCAAATTATCGAGATTTGAATTGTTAGATGAATCATCTACGAATTAATTTGATCTGTAGATGATTGGTCAATCGGAATCCTTCTGGTCACTTGACCGCCTCCAATGAGGTTTTCCAAAATCCAAAGGTTTTCCAAAATCAAGATCTATCTATGTTAAATGAATCATCTACGAATTAATTTGATCTGTAGATGATTGGTTAATCGGAATCCTTCTGGTCACTTGACTGCCTCCAATGAGGTTTTCCAAAATCAAGATCTATCTGAATCGCCTTCCAGCACTCCAATAACGAAGGTTTCTCCCTTTTTCCAAAAATCCTCAGGCCATCTCGTGAATTTTTTTTTTGAAATTTGGGAACCAACGCGCATTGACGTTTTGGAATCCTTACCTTGAGAGTCGACGGCCTTCTTCGTACCCTCGGGATTCCTGTAGTAGCAGCTCAGCATGAACGGGGACTTGAAGCACGCCTCGCCGGTCTCGTTCGGGCCCAAAATACGCTCGGTCTCGGGATCGATCACCTTCATGGTGATATTTTTGACGAGTCTACCGCAAGAGCCGGGCTCGAAGTCAGGCGCCTGTTGGAGGGCCACGCCTCCCAATTCCGTTGCACCTTGGACGAGAAAAAATCATTGATAAGGCGAGGACGAGATTTTTTTGCCGATTTGTTTGATTATCAAGATCGCCTACCGTATGCCTGAAAAACACCGGCCTGGGGGAAAGTATCGGCCAGAGCTTTTTGGGTTTCTTGCCTGAGAACAGCGCCCCCAACGTAAATGAATTTCAACGAGGAAAGATCGTAGTTTGGTATCAGAGGACACTTTTGGAGTCTGAACGCCATACTTGTACCCATCAACATCCAACTCACCTGATTGAACAAATCAACAATTAAGTAAGATGCCCAATTAGCATTTTAAGGGCCCAATCATTCGCACTTCAAGGGCCTAATTATTGGCACTTCAAGGGCCCGATTATCGGCACTTCAAGGGCCCGATTATCGGCACTTCAAGGGCCCAATTATTGGCACCTCAAGGGCCCATTTACTGGCACCTCAAGGGCCCAATTATTGGCATCTCAAAGACGAAATTGCTGGCACCTCAAAGATCCAATTGTTGGCACTTGAAGGGCCCAATTATTGGCACTTTAAGGTCTCAATTGTAGGAAATTTAAGGACCCAATCATCAGCAATTTAAGGGCCCAATTATTGGTACTTAAAGGGATCAGCTATTGGCACTTCGAGGGCCCAATTGTTGGCACTTTAAGGACCCAATTATTGGCACTTTAAGGACGACTGTGTAGGTAGGAGATAAGTGTCAATAATTGGTGGGGTGCCAAAATAAGGTCACTTTACTCCACGTCAGCTTCGAAATTGCTCGAGAAGAATGGCAGTTCACTGAGTTAACGGGCTATACCTACCCAGGTTGGTCGAAGAATTGCATTTTACAAAAATATTTTTTTTCAATAGTATCACCTTTCAGCTATATCCCGTGAAAATTTCATTGAAATATATCTAAAATTGAATGAGCTACTGGCTTCTAACAGTCGCCCGGGCGAGCGGTCGCAGTACCATACTTCAAACTTTAAACGCGTTTTTCTCGAAACACTGCCTTCAAAGTCGGTGGACATGATATCTCGAGAACCACTTAATGGATTGTTTCCAAATTTACAGGAGATAAGACGAGAAATATTTAAAGGTCGTTGACGATTTCACTTTTTCAGAATTGATATTTTTTTAATGGTTACGTTGAAACGGCGTTTTTTTTCATAGATATTGTATGCTAGCTTTTCAATTCGTCGCCACGTTGTGAAAAAAAAGATTTAAAAAATCGACGATCGTCAACGACTCGTATTCATTATTAACTCGAATAAACCGACTGGTTTTTAGATGTCGGATGAACCGTTTAGGCTGGAGAGTGTCCACCGACGAACGTCGCGAAAAAATTTCACCCTCTGCCGGTGGCTATGTTTTTGTTGTTTTTCTGTATTTTTTTGGTGACATTTTTAAGGTTTACTTTTCACTAACCGTTTCCCAGCAAAAAAGCCTCTTAAGAAGTTTCTGGGCAATTGATGATACGTTAACAATTCATTCAAATTTATACAATAAACTCTTTGTTATATGCTGAATGTTCCAAATGTTTTATTGATCGTCTCCGCCGTGTCTATAAAATTCATAATACAGAAAAGACTTTTTTTTAATAGCGATCAGCTTACGCTGATCGCTAAATGGCAGTATTACGCACGAAATAGTGTGAAGAATGTTTAAAACGTTACGATAAGCAGTCAAATCACTCATCACTCATTATTTCCGACGATTTCGTCTCCCTTTACATTATGACAATTAGGCATCTCATTATGTTAAAATGTGTTGATTCAATGGTAAATAAAGAATGGTAAATAAAGAATGGTAAATAAAGATAAAGAATTTACTGGATAAATTTGGATGAAATGGCAACATATCGTCGTTTGTCTCGAAACTCCTGACTTGCTCAAAGTGAACGGTACAAAGTCTCTCGGTAATTTCCAACAGCTGCGTGTTACCTTCGTGGAGTTAAATTGCACTCCATTATCTCGTTTGTGGTCAAGGGCAGGAAAACTTGATCCCAATTGCCAGAACATGCACAGAAAAATAATTTGTATATAAAAAAATATATATTTTCACAAACCAAGGTTTTATTTAATGTACTAAAGAGTAGGAAATATTTTTTTTTCCCAAGTCACCCATGTGTGATTATACATAAAAGTTCGGGGCGCTCAACTTTTTAAATGTTTAATAAATTCGATCAATTCAGTTTTATTGACCGTATTTAATTTGGCGCAATAGTAATTAGAGAAATTATAATCAAATGTTTACTCAGTTTCAGGATTTTTATTTAAAAAATCTAAGGTTGCTTAACAGTAAATTGAATACAGTATGTTAACGGATTAATGTAAGTTAAATATTATATGTCTGAATTTTGAGCGCTCCAAATCTTTATTTATAGTCACATATAGGTGACTTGGTGAAAAAAAGTATTTTCCACTTTTAGTACATTGAATAGAAGCTTGTTTTTTTTTAAATATTTTTTTACGTACAAATTATTTTTTTCTTTTCACTTTTTAATTGACTTTACTAGTTAGTTGTTACAAGTAGTTTACTAGTTCACGAGTTTGTACATTAGGGACATGGAATGCATGTAAAAAATAATAACGACTGTAATTGGGAATGAACTTACGACTAATTGCTGCATATACACTTTTCACGTATGTGTTAATGAGATTTAAGGGGTTACGTGGGTTTGACAATTTCAAAGAATCCATTTTTTTTCATTTTCTCATCTAAATAGTACACTGTATCCAGAATGTGTCGCCCAAAGTTTTCAGTCGATCGGAGTAAAAGTCTAGGCGAGAGAGCTTTTGGGAATTCCCCCCGATGGGAAAGACCGCCCTGGAGTAACGCAGGTATATCACATTTTTCTCAAAACACTATTTTTGAAGTCCTTTTTGAACCCAAACAAACTCTGCCAAAAATTAATATTAAAATTTGTTTTAATCCTTCGTTCTGCCACGGGCTATACTTATCTACTAACAGAAAAAAGTTGGTTTTTTAATTTCAGATAAAACTACCATGAGTTATCCTAACCACCACGAGGACATCTTTTTTTAGGGATCTCCGGAAACCAGGCCCCACCGGCTGAATTATCCAAATTATTGGATGAATTTTTTTTTAAATATTGTTGAAATGTTGCTCTTTTATGTGCTTAATATTTTGAATAAAATAATTGATATATTATGTTTTTTTTTGAGAAAATATGCTCTTTTTGCCTTCGAAACCCACGTAACTCCTTAATATGGATGATTTGATATCGCTAATTTTACATGACCAGCTGAAAACTTTAAAAGTTTATATGTAAGGGTCGTTCAAAAAAAGAATTTTTTTTTTCGCCGTACTCAACGGAAAATGTTACTACGTTACGAAAAAGTAATTCACACAAAATTTGAGAGGTCTAAACATTTTTTTAGATAGTGCTCAAACGACTATTAATTATTTTTCTCGATTTTTCGTCAATTTTTTTTCTTCGTTTGTTTTCTTACTCCAAAACAACATATTACTTTTAAAAAAGCAAGCATACTTGCTAGACGTTCAGTAATGTAAACACCGTGTTCTTGTTCATCAAGTGGTTGATATAATTTTCACAACCGAATTACATATATTGATTTTTAATCTGCAAATACAAATTGTTTATGGTAAAAAAAATATTAAAATGAAACCTGTGTATTGTTACAGAAAAAAATAAATCAATACTAACATAGGATCACGCACTAACATTTTCTGCATCGCGATAAAAAAAAATTAACGCTACGATAATCATGAAAAAAAAAAATACGAAAAAGGCGTTTGAGCACTAACTAAAAAATTGTTTAGAACCCTCAAATTTTCCAAAACTTTTTTTTTCTAAACATAATTCAATTCTCCGTTGAGAAAAAAAACTCGATTATTTTTAACCACCCTAATATATATATATTTACGTTGAATCATGCATTGACACCTTCCAGAAGCACGTTTGCAAAATTCCAGAGCCCCGAGTAGTCGGAAAGTGAGTGAAATATCGATTTTCCGTTTTTCATCTCACAGAAAGTCAAGTTAAATAAAAGCTCGTAAAAAATGGACAACGCTGGTATGCTCGTCCAAATGCATGAGTCGTTGGAAATTGTTGCTAATTTATTTCCGTAGATACGAAATTTTGCCAACGAGGGAAAAGAGATGTTCGAATGAGCTAAATAGTATGCACGTACTTTAAACTTTTCCACGAGTTCGAGGGCTTTTTGTTCGTTGAAGTCAGGATAAATTACACGTTTCTCGATGGCTGCGATGCCGCGCAGCATCAAGAGAATTCCCGTTATCCAAGAGAGCGATGAAAAAATCATTGTAGTCGCGACCGTATCGCTGACACCGAGTTTTGCAGCAAGATACAAGTTTCCGAAGAGAGATCTGTGCGAGTGTAGAGCACCTTTGGGCAGGCCAGTCGTACCCGAGGTATAAATAATAACCGCCGGATCATCGACGTTCGATAACTTTGTGCAACGAAACTCGGCAACGTCTTTTTCGTTTGCGGTTGTGAAAATATCGTTTAGTGATTGTAGTCCCGAGGCGTTGCCAAATACGACGATTTTCGTGTTCATTCCGATTTTTTTGCAGACCTCGAGGGTCGTTGCGGCTGAGGCCTCGTTCACGAAGACGACCGTGGGCCTTGTGAGGTTCAAGAAGTGTCTCGCCAGGTCTTTGATGTGCCATTGGGATCGATTTATTATTATTATTGTTGTTGTTATTATTATTATTATTATTGTTGTTGTTGTTGTTGTTGTTGTTGTTGTTGTTGTTGTTGTTGTTGTTATTATGAGGCTCACAATGCTTATTGAGTGCCTTGCAGAAGTTTTTATAATTAAGGTAAAAATGTATGTTAAAGGATGAATTAAAGAAAATGTATGAATTAAAGAACTGCTCATAAACTACTCATCAAATGAAAAGGTTTCGATTAATCAGAAATTCCGTACGTACTTCTCTGCGAAATGCAATTAGGAACAAAACTTTTAAATTCGAAGTAAATCGAGTGAAAATTGTTGAAGTTATTTGTCACGCCAATTGGAAAAAAGCTGTTTCGAGAAGATTCGAGTAGTCGGCCATTTTGTACATCGAAAAAAACAAAATTCTAACAGCTTGATATTCATACTAAATAGATGTGTAATTAATTTTATGAGTGAATCACTTTTTCATACGAAAAAAAATTGTTAAATTCGCACATGATTTTATACCCGTTACCGTGGCCTAAGGCCTTAATGTAGTATCAACACACGTTATGGTTGACACACTGGGTCATTTTGACCCGGACGAATTTAAAATAAAACCCTCACCTTTTCAATATTGAACATTTGCAAGAATTTTTTACAGCAAATAATTCGACATTTTCCTAATTTTAATAATGCAGATAAATTAAGAAATGTTTGAAATGTAGCTCTGATTTTTTTCTATAGAAATCGACCGAGGTGTTGTTATTGGCAGGTTGGACGATATACTAGCCGGGTCAAATTGACCCAGTGTGTCAAAATCGTGGCCAAGTATAAGTGTGTCAACGAAAGATTAAATACCTCAATTAATAATTATTAAATGCATTAAAGTAAATTCATTAATCAAAGTGTTGTGAAGGCTTTATATGTCGTTGAAAAAAGTGTTTTTTTTTTAAATTGGATTGAATGATATATAAACATCTAGAGAAATAATACGGTAATAATGATAAATAATACGGTGAGAAGAATAATGGTTTTAGAATTTCAAAAGTGTTCTTAAAACTATGTTTGGAAAATCGGGCGGTCTCTTAACTACTACGATTTTCAACCGATTCACTTTAAATATCAATCGTCACTTCTTATCGATCAATTAATAATGACGGTTTTTATCAACAAATTAAGGCCGCTTCTTTGGTCGAAAATACGACTTTTTTTCTTCAAAATGGCGCAAGGTTTGCAAAAATTAATATTTCGTAATAATCGTGTGTACTCCGCTAGCAAAACTCGTGTATATTACGGTGAACAAAAAATCTTTTTTGTTCCAGGTGCTCATGTGCATCGCAAACGAGTCCGCCCGTGAAGGGCCTGAAAAAAGGCGTTTTATTTCTACCATTTTGTTTTTTCGGGCGGTCATTTTGTATTTTTTGGAAAATAAAAATTGATTTCGGTACCTACAAATATGTCAAATAAACCCTCCAAACTGTACTTTCATTGCTTTGTCAGTGTTGAGAAAAATCCCTTTAAAAGGCCTTAAATACGTTGACCTACAATTATCAAATTGATCGAAGTAAACACAAAACAAATAAAGTAGACAACGAAAGTTAAAATAATAAAAAGAAAGGAAAATAAATAAAAGTAAAATAGTTTTTTTAGTTTTCGTTATTTGAATTATAATTCGTTGTTTATTCCGACAAAGTATCTTTGTTATTATATCTGACTTTTCGTGCATTGCACTTTTTGTGCATTGGCGACTTGTGCGAGTCACAGAAAAATGATGACATTGACTTAATTTGTTTTATGAGTTTTTCGAAGGGACGTAAATGAATAATTAATTCGCCGAATGAGAAAAAAAGAAGAAAAAAAAGACGAGCTCTTACCGTGAGTGAGGCCAACATCCCACCAAGGGTTGAAAACCGCCCCGACGAACAACGCTGCGAAACATGGAACGTACATGTCCATCTGATTGTGCGTGCAAATCCCTATAACGTCACCAGGCTTGACATTCTGCTTTTTCAGCCAAATTGCGCACTTTATACTCTTTTCCATCATGTCGGAAAATGTTTCTTCCCGTCCCGTCGCGCCATTCACCTGTTCGTTATTACCGACAATTTTTCTACAAATTTTTGGTAACGTTCGTAGGACGTTTTTTTTTGTTTTTTTTTTGGTTTTTTTTTTTTTTCGACGACGGGAATTATCAAGGTGTACCTGACCGACGAATTCGGGTCGGCTCTTCAAACGTTCGAGTATGAATTCTCCGTAGCTCGTGTGCTGTTGCAAATAGGGGTCCTCGTAGCCCCTCAAAATTCCATTTTCGATGAAAAAATTTTCGCTGCCCTGACACGAAGTATTGCGGGAAAAAAAAATTCGATCAAATTCGTAACGAAAGTCGATAAAAGAGCGCTCTGGAGGCGCGAAAAAAATGTCTCCAACTCACCTCGTAGCAGTAATTCGAATCACCGGACATTTTAATTTCTTTTTCGGAAATATCAAACTCGGAGCAAATAAAAATCACTGCAAATTTGCTACGTTACCGCAGGCTTCGATCTTATATCATTGGTCTTTCTTTTTCGATGCCACTCGTAATTTTAAACAAGCCCGAGAAGTAAGAATAATCACTTTAAACAATTAATAAGTAATAAAATACAAAATTAATAAATTAGTAAGAAAAATTAATTTGAAAAAACAACAATTCAACGATATAAGAAAAATCGGTTAATAGTTTAAAAAAATAAAGAAGCTTAGAGAAGTTAATGACTATTCACTATACACACTCCACGTTATCACAAAATGATAGTTAGATTTGTCGTCTACTTCTCGAAGCACACTGCAGAGATCGACCGAAACTTCGAGTCTCTTGAATAATCAAAGATACTGGAACGTTTTATATTGCCACAAATCTCTTGTAGCCTAGCTCACAGTTTCCCCTCCCCGCTTCATTGTATTTGCTTCCGTCCCCCGCCTCGCCGCAATGAGCTCTCTATTTCATTCAGCACGAGACGAAACAGGCGCAAAGCAAAAAATCATCATTTTCGTTGCCATTGAAGTTTGCATCGTTGGAACGCAACGTAAGTTCTGTTTCACGTTTTATTTTCTATATTTTTATTATCATAGGCGATCTTTTGTTGTAGATTTATCATGTAAATCGCTGAATAAATGTGTTTGAAAATAGTTGAATGACTTATGTAAGCGAAATATGCCAAAATGAATTAAATTCGTTGCAGTCCAACGATGCAAACTTCAGCATCGTCATTTTCGCCTGTGTTTCGACACAGTTACGGTCTGCATTAACGCTCCTTAATTTTCGTATTACGTCCGATTTGTTACGCAATATTATAGCAGAAGGGTATATTGTTTGTCCCTTGTTGTTCAATGAATTTTTTTTGAACGTATTCCATATTTATTCGATTCGTTTTTTTGATTGGCTTCAATTATGTATAAACAACACAAGAATGATATACAAGAGGAATTATAGACGTGAAATTTTTTAACAGATTTTTACGTCTATGTCGTCGCCAACAAATTGCATTTTGCAAATTGAGGCATATTTGTCTACGAAAAAGAAAACATTTATTCAATGAGACACCATTATGCGAAAAAAACGATATTTTGGGTGTCGTTCCGAAAAGGACATACCTCCGATTAATTTGAAATTTCGTGTACTCAAGTATTTTGACCCGCTGAATATGAGTATGATAGTGGAAATACCCGCAAATTCGGTTTTCAAGGTCAAAACTCACAAAAAATTATTTTTAACAAGTTTTCTACTTTATATTAATAAATGTTGATCCTAGAGAAAAATATTTCCCGCAAAAGTTATAGCCCATAAAAGGATTGATCTTTTTTGTTCTATACAGTTTTTGTTTAAAACCATTTTGTTTCGAGGAAAAGGGGATAATTCTCCATTGCGTACATTTTGCTAAGCTCCATTACTTGCGATATTATCTGCTTACGCACTTTACCGCGGGAAGGTTGAAGTTTGTTTAGGTTTGTTTGTTGTGTATTGTTTGGATTTGTTTGCTGTGTTGTGTGTTTGGGTTTGTTCGGGTTTGTTTATTGAGTTGTATGTTGATTGGGTTTGTTTGTTGTGTTTTGTGTTATATCGGTTTGTTTGCTGTGTTGTATGTTGTTTGGGTTTGTTTGTTGCGTTGGGTTTGTTTGGGTTCGTTTGTTGTGTTGTGTGTCGTTTGGGTTTGTTCATGTGTTGTGTGTTGTTTGGGTTTGTTTGTTGTGTTGTGCGTTTGGGTTTATTTGTTGTCTTTTTGGGTTTGTTTGTTGTGTAGTGCGTTTTGGTTTATTTGTTGTGTGTTTGGGTTTGTTTGTTGTGTTGTCTATTTGGGTTTGTTTGTTGTACTGTGTGTTGTTTGGGTTTGTATGTTGCGTTTTACGTTTGGGTTTGTTTGTTGTGTTGTGTGTTGTTCGGATTTGTTTGTTGCGTTGTGTGTTGTTTGGGTTCGTTTGTTGTGTGTCGTTTGTTGTTTAGGTATGCGTATAGTGTTAAAGATCCAACTGCAATCTTCTCGCGGTAAAGTGCGTAAGTAGATAATATCGAGACTAATGGAGTTTAGGAAAATGTACTTTTTGGATCATTATCCCATTTATCTCGTAATAGATCGGTTTTAGACAAAACTTGTATAGAACGTGAAAGATCGATGTTTTTATAGGCTACAACTTTTGTAACAAATATTTTTCTCTTAGATCAACGTTTATTACAATAAAATAGAAAAACTTTAAGGGAATCAGTTTTTGTGAGTTATGACATTAAAATCAAATTTGCGGGTATTCTCGCTATCATATTTGTGACCAGCGAGTAAAAATACATGGGTACACAAAATTTCAAATTATTCGGAGGTGTACTTGTCTTTCAAAGATAAAGTCCATGGCGAGCATTTTTAGTTTCAGGTCCTAATCCATAAAAGTCTTGCGTCCTCCTGCAGAGCGCCTAAAAAAGGCTCGCAGTGTCGCTACAGAGCCGCTATTTTGTACTTATGTTCATAATTTTTTTGTTGTTGTATACATCAACACATGTAAAGTGAACCCTTCAAACTTCATGTTCTTCACTCTTTTAGTGTTCTCTAGAAAAATTTCCAAAACGCCGCATTTTTCGGTGAGTCACATAGATGTAACGCCACGAGGGAGCTGCGTCGTCGGCTTGGTGATGATTTTTCGTGACTCGACAAGTCGACGTTGGGAAGCCAACATGAAATTTTTCAAAACTGATGGAGATATGGGCTGAGGATGTGTAGTACGTACGTGTGGAGTCGTGCCGGAGGTACTGTAATTATTTGTTTCGTGCGTTGCGTCGACAGTGATGCATTACGTTTGGAGCCTCAACCATCATTTGAGAGTAGTAAGGCAGGCCACCACTGTGACGAGCCGCAAAAGGACGTTTTTATGATTTTTCTTTGTCCACTAGATTATTAATTTGGGATTCGAAAACAAGGTATATCATTAAGCATACTTTGAACTTAATTCGCGTAAATTTGTATTTGAAAAATGTAAACTTTACAACGTTATTGACGTATAATAAATGAACAATATGCCTCTGTAAAAAAATGTGGTCCAGTTGCCGGATCGACAAATTGACAATGGTTGGTCCGAAAAATAAAAATGAACATGTTTTATAATCTATAATTATAAATGTAGTTGTCGTTGTAGGTGGCCGTTTTTCGAAAAAAAATCACGAATTGGCGGGTGTTAAAAAAAATGTAGTTTTGGCGAAATTTTTACTTATAATTGGGAGCTTAAAGAATACAAAAGTTTCAAAAAAGGCTGCGTACAACGATAGTTAGTTCAATTACGGTATTTTTATTGAATTTTTTGGTTTTTGAAATTTGAATTTTTCAATTGAAAATTGAAATTTGAATTTTGAATTGGTTTTCGAATTTGAATTTTTTGGTTTCTGACAATTGACAATGGAATCGTTATGGGTCCCATTTTCTCTCACTGAATCGCCTGTAACTTGGTCAATTTTGTATTATTCAACTTGAGAGCTTTTTCACATATTTTTGAATATATACCTCGAGAAAATTAAAAAAAATCGATTTTTACCCGTCACTGTGGTGTCATACTTTTTTCTTTGTTATACTTTTGTGTATACTTTTATACTTTTGTTATACTTTTTGTTATACCATACTTTGTTATACTTTTTTCGTTAAACATTTTTTTCACCTTTTGGCCTTCGCATTAAAAAAAAATGTTCACTCTCTGAATTGTCCTCTAAAAATGTTTCTTGAATGTTTTTCGTCACCGTCACCGAAAGAGTCAAGATACAGAAACAAATAAATTGAGGCAACCTTAAGTAAAAGTGAAAAAATGTTGGATTCCTTCAAAAGCACGAACACTTAATTTGCACTTATTTTGCATTGCATTTATTCAATTCAAATATGTAACGAGATATCGTAAATTTCAAATTTGTGGAGAATTTATCTCCTCCGGCGTCTATCGCATTTTTATCGTGTTCGTTTGCTCCTATAAAAGTAGGGAGTCACGGTTTATTGTGCCGCGTCACGGCAGTGTACATTACGCCGAGATGAATCGCAATGTTTCGGCAAAACATCAATAGTTTCTGATAAAGAAATAACGCTACATAAATAAAGGCTTACGACGTTGAACGTTCGATTTTTGTCGACTACTACAAACTGGTTTGTATGAAAATTCCGAATAAGATCTTTTTTCAGGCAGTTTCCTTAACATTTGAAGTTAAAAAGAAGAGTTTTCCAGATAAAACAAATAACCCAGACAATTAAAAAAAAACCGTGTCAAAAAAGTTATCATTTGTGGAAATGGCATGCAAAAAACCAATCTCGACCCTGGGACTTTGACTGCACTGAAATTCCAGCATATAGTAGGACATGCTCTGACCTATCGACAGTTGCAGGATCATCCGTTCAAAATACGACACCCTGTATATTCGCTGTACCTTTTTCTCTCGCCGGCAAGCCTAATGTACCTAGAAGATAATCGCTCAGAAATTGCGCAATCCACGAGATTATTAAAATCCCATTATCATCTTATCCTTATTAGGCAACAATCCCATAACATCAAAGAGCAGCTAATTACAGATAAGTTTCGGAAAGTTACGCTCGACGAATCAGCGTAGAAGTCATCACGCCAACAACTTTTTGCACGCGATTCTGTTTATTTTTCCCGACATCGTGTGTAACATTTTATCGACGAAAGCAACACCTCCGCGCAGCTTCATGTAGTCGGGCAACGCACGAGCTACGAGTTCTTCGAGTTCCTCTTTCGTCACCTTGAAATTGGAAAAGGAATCAGCTGAGAATCGAGCAAAAGCGTCGATGCCCGGAAGTTGATCGAAATTAGTAACAATCGTTGGATAATTAATAATTTGTACCTTGGCATTCGATTTTTTCACGACGAAAGCGACGGGATGAGCTCCATCGATTTCGTGCGGTTTTCCGACCACAGCGACCTCTAGCACGTCAGGATGTTGCAGCAGGGTCTCTTCCAGCATCGATGGAGATACGTGGTTTCCTCTGTACTTGATTAGTTCCTTGATTCGATCGGTGACGTAAATTTGTCCAGATTCGTCGTAATACACGATATCACCGGTGTGCAGCCAACCTATCATCAATTCGGCAATCAACATCACGACAACAATACTCAAAGTAACGAGAACGTGTAACATCGAAATCAAAGAGCAAGAATGATTGCGATATTAATTTCAACATTGATGTGTCGCTATTTTTACTATGAACATTTTTTCCCTCTGTTTTCAATGTCCCTTCGGGCTTTCTCTATCCATTTCCCACGTGGCCTACGTTTTTGTCTCTACGTTATATTCAGGCCCTGAAGAACAGGTATGCTCCCTACGATTATGTCCTAAAATTCCTAAACAGTAGGAAAATGCCCTACTGTACAGCAGGGGGGCACAGGGAAAGTACGGAAAACCTGCCTTCATCATCAATGATGCTCCTCGTTGCGCTTGGATTACCCAAATAATAGGTCATCATGAAGGCGGACTTGAAGAGCGCTTCGCCAGCCTCATTGGGACCCAATAGCCTGCCACTTCGAGTATCGACTACTTTCATCTCCACATTGGGCACCACATGGCCACAGGAATTGAGATTCGATCTGTCACTTTGAGCAATCGTCACCCCCAATTCGCTCATGCCTAGAAATCGTCGTGTCAATGATGATGATAGAAACCCAATCGAGGTAATCGTGGCTGATGACGTCTTCGTACCGTAACACTGAAAAATTCTGGCTCTAGGAAGACTCCTGGAAAGATCCTCCAGTGTTGCTTTCGACATGCTAGCACCGCTGGTCCATATGTATTCCAAGGAAGCAAGATCGTATTTGTGCGAAGGCGACCTCAAGTGATGCTGAAGCCTTTTGGCTGTATCCATACCCAAAAGCAGCCAATTGACCTGATCACACAGGACAACGATCAACGGCAGTTCAAAGGGGAATGGAAAAAGTAGGTTTTTCGTTATGACTCATAGTAGTTTTGGAGGCTGATCGATATGTAGTCTAGGACTGATCCACATGTATTCCAGGAAAGCAAGAACATGCCTGTACGAAGGCAACCTCAAGTGATGTCGAAGCCTTTTGTTTGCACCCATACCCAAAAGCTGCCAACTGACCTAACCCCACAGGACAACGATCTACGGTAGCTCAAGGGGGAATGGAACAGCTAGGTTTTTCATTATGACTCGTGGCGATTTTGGAGGCACTCCATTGCAGAAGAAGCGCTGGATGCGGATGTGTGGAAAGCGTTTATTGGATTCTTTTTGGACAGACTGGAAGGACAGTTCCATTTCTTCTGATTCGTGAAATGAGAAGTGTGTTCAATCGTACCTTGTATTTTTCGATGAGCTCGAGGGTTTTTTCCTCTTGGAATTCTGGGTAAATGATTCTCGTCTCGCGTTGTCGGATAGCCCGTAGCATGGTCGTCATACCGGTGGACCAGGCTAGTGGCGAAAACATCAAGGATCTCACGGTACCCTTGATCTTTTGCAACTGGCAATAGATGCTGGTGTTCCCAAAGATCGATCTATTGGAGTGTACAGCACCCTTCGGGTGACCTGTCGTTCCCGACGTGTACACGATAACGCCGGGCTCATCGATACTCGACAATCTCGCGCATTGAAACTCCGACACAGCCCGCGTCTCTTGAGAGCCCATGACATCATTGAGCGAGCGATAGCTCGAATTGTTACCGAATACGATGACTTTTACTTCCAGATTTAATTCGCCGATAACTTCCCCGATTACGGAGACCGATGCCTCGTTTATGAACAGGAATTTCGGCTTGGAGAGATTGAGAAAGTGAATCGCCAGGTCTGCAAAATTTCACGGTGGGGAGGCACATTCTTACGGTACGTTCAATTTCAGGGAGATAATAATTTATCGAAAAAGACGAGGGTCGATGGAATGAGAGGTTGAATTGGCCATGACATGGAAGTTGATGTTAATTAATTTTTAATTGGCAAACAATTTTTTTTAATATTTGTTCAGCCACGAAAGACTGGCATTTAAGGGGGGGGAGAGCTTAGGGCCGTTTATAAACTCCACGAGGGAGTTAAGGGTGCTATATGGTGCTCGAATCGCAGATTAATCGGTATGTCCTTCAGCGATAACATTTTTGGGTCTTGAACTTTAAACGCGATTTCCCAAATACCAGTTTTTCATGAACCTTGTACAAGATAAATCAAAAGCTAGCCAAACGATTATTTCTAAATTTTGCATAAATTTGGATAATACAATCACCGTCCATGTGAACCTGAAGTGCCTAGAAAATGATTTAAAAAAAACGACTTTTTCATTAACAAATACTAGAGTACGAATGTCGCGAAAAATACTGCAATTTTCCAAACGCGTGGCATGTTTCGAAATTTCACTTTTCCTTGGGTTTTCGAGGTTCACATAGTGCGCGTGGGTCTTAGAAATCTAAAACTTTTTGGTTCTGATGTTTCACATAATTGCACCAGACGCTACGATGTACGCCGTGGAACAACTCAGGCAGTGGCCGTCGTAAGCTAGTGTCGTATGGCTGGCATTTTTAAATATTAAAAAATAAATTCTAAAGTAAAGAAATTTAATAGTATCTACATCAAATTTATTTATGTAAAGTTAGTAGTTTCGACTTGAAACTGCTTGAAAATTCGCCTCTCCTCAAACGGTAATAAAACGACTAGAAATGACTAAAAAATAGTAACGTCTCACCTTTCGTGATTTCAGCATCCCACCACGGATTATAAACAGCCCCGAGATACAACGAAGCGAAACAAGGCACGTACATATCCACCTGGTTGTGCGTACAGATCCCAACGACGTCGCCTTTCCGAAGCCCTTGTTCTCTCAGCCACATCGCGCATTTTACACTTTTTTCCACCATTTCGGAAAAATTTACTTCCCTTCCCGTCGCACCGTCCACCTAACAATTGTTCCGATTATTCATGGGAATGTCAAAATCGACTACGAGCAAAGATCGAATTATTCGCGACGTTTTTTTAGGCCGATTTGGGAAACGGCAAGAATTTTTTTTGGAAAAAGAAAACCATCACTTGCTTCACCAACGAATTTTGGATCGGCCCGCAATTGTTCCAGCACGAATTCTCCATAACTATTGTGGCCGGTGAGGTAAGACTTCTTCTGGCCCTTTAAAATGCCGAAATCACATGCCTGCTTTTCGAACTGAAAATTCGACGAAGTGAAAAAAAAAAATCAAATAAAATGAAGTATTTGTAAAAATGAAGAGTAAGAAACAAAAATTCTCACCGTGTTGGGAATTTTGTCGCAAGTTGAGTTCCCCGACATTTTTTTATCCGAAGTCTCTTCGTCTTCCGATAAATGGTGTGCCAATGATTGCATCTCCTGGCTAAACGATCAATGGCATGTTCGAAGCGAAAGCCGCGGGATTTATAACGTCGTGTAGGGGAACTCGGGGCAAGACGGATGCACGGGGTAAGATGGATCAGAAGCCTAGCCGATAAACAGTGCTCTTGAGTTTCGAGGGGAAGGGGGGGGGGGGTGATGTGAATGAGTGTGAAAGTATCAACTGTCGATATCGATATCTCATAAAATATCGATTTTTTGACAAAACTATGTCATTTTTGGTAAAGTTTAACATCGTTTCAGCTTATTTGAGTTACTGATATTGATTAGAGATAAGTAGGGTTTGCTTGGGTTTGTTTGGGTTGGTATACCCAAACAAACCCAATGAAAGTACTGATTATTAATACAATAAGAACGGTTTGCGCGAATTTAACAATTTATTGTCGAATGAAAAAGTGATACACTCATAAAATTAATTACACATCTATTTAGCATGAATATCAAGCTCGTAGAAAAACTATATATATATATATTTTTTTTTTTCGACGTACTAAATGGCCGACTACTCGAAACTTCTCGAAAGCTTTTTTCCAATTGGCGTGGCGAATAAGTTCAACAATTTACACTCGATTTACTTCAAATTTAAAAGTTATGCTCCTAATTGCATTTTGCAGAGAAGTAAGTACGAAATTTCCGATTAGTCGAAAACTTTTCATTTTATGAGCATTTAATGAGCAGTTATAACGAAATTTTTCACGGAAAATTCATTTCTTAAGTTCAAATACCTACAACTTTTGAATAAAACAATATTTTTTAAATTCCGTACGTACTTATCTAGGTATCCTAATGTAGATTGACGAGAATTTTTGTTTTTTGTTCTAGGTAAAAAATTGTGGATGCTAAATGTCACGCCACGGAGCACCTAAAAAAAAAGATAATAAAAGAAAATATTAGTAGTTGGCCATTTTGTATATCGAAAAAAAAGATATATTTTCTAACAGCGTGATATTCATGCTAAATAGATGTGTAATTAATTTGATGAGTAATCACTTTTTCATACGAAAAAAAATGGTTAAATTCGCACATGATTTTTTATCCGGTACTTTAACCTTCTAACGGGGCAAGATGAATACCAGCTATCGAAAGGGTGAAATGAACCTAGTAAAGCATTTACTAGGTTATCTTCAACCGGTGTTTCTACCAGGAGAAAAAGAACTTACAATCGATCAAAATGATATGGAAGTAAGATTGTTTGGACGAATCCTACAGAGCTTAGACGATTGGCTTATCAACTTGATGGTATTGAGAATGAAACTACTTTTATAAGCGAAAGAATTCAATAATTCGTGTCCCATCATTATCCAAGCGCTGCATCATTTTGCCCCTCAGTCGGAGTGAGATGGGAAAAATAAAGATTTAGTAAAAAATATATATAACTATATATTGTATGGTACAAATCAGAGACTGATTTTTGTGCTTCTAAAATTAAGAGATTAATAAATATTGATTAGTTGAAAAAAAATGAAAGTTGAGTGGCTCAAATGTGTATTGTTTTATTTGAACATAAACTTAGCATTATCATTTTGCCCCACCTTCCCCTACGTTTTTGAGAGCTTACTCGATCGAGAAGCAAGTCCATCTACCAGCTATCTACTTTGAGCCTGGCCTCTCCTTATCTATCAACTATCTGATCGTGGGAACGACGTGATGGGCCAAAAAAATCGGGGGATAAAATAATTACACGACACATCGTGATGATTTGGATATTTTTCAATGAATTAACGAATGTTAATATTTTTCAACGAATTAATGAATTTTAATATTTTTCAATGAATTAACGAATTTTAATATTTTTCAACGAATTAATGAATTTTTATATTTTTCAATGAATTAATGAACTTTAATATTTTCCAATGAATTAATAAACACGTTGATAACCTTAATCTTTTTCAACGATACATTTTTACGCTTTCCTCCATTCGCTGCTTTTAATTCTACATTTTTTTCCATTTTTCCTCCACGATTTCCAGTCAACCTCTGGATACGGTCACCCATCCAAGTGTGGGCCCAGGACGACACCGCTTGACCCTAGGGACAGTCGCAGTCGGGTGTCAAAATTTTTTGATTTTTTATCGAAAAACTCCCCGAAAACAAAAATGTAAAAAGTCCAATGAATAATCATTTTCACAATGATTAATTATTGATTCCTAATTTTTTCCAAATACGGGAATAAAATGGAAAAACTTTGATAAATAATTATTTCACAAATGATTATTGATCGTACTTTTTGCATTTTTATAAACGAGAGGAAAAAATGTAAAAGCTTTAGTGAATGATAATTTTCAGAATGATTATTACGTTTTTTTCGTATTTATTTATCCATCGAGTTCTCGTCGAGGCTCTCTTCCACTTCAACTTCGTGGGGGTAGAAAGGTGATTGCCGATTTTGCGGTGTGTCGATGATGATGGAAAAAAGTCATTTTGCGTTTCCGAATTACAATTGCCATCAACGTCGCGCGCGTAAAGCGAATCGACGTGATTTTTATGTCTTTTATTTTTACAAAAACCGCAGGTCATCCATACAAAATAACAAGGCGCCGGGGTGAAGGATTTTGCGTAGCCGGAGAGCAGATAAAATATTGTCAATAAGTCGCCTATTATCGCAGCTCGTCAATTTTTTCCTCTTAAGAAAGAAGCCGAGGCACCCACATAACCACGAACAAACGCGGTTTTGTTTTTAATCAAATTTAACCAGCGAGTAGATTACTCCCGGAAAAAAGTGCAGAGAAAAAAAATATTGAAAATGAAAATTCGCTTGATAAATAAATGATATCAATTTTTGTGACGAATTTTCTTTCGTACTTTTGCTCGTGCCACATTCACGACGAATTTTTAATTATTTTGAAAAGTAATCAGCTCGAAGCAAACGCGCGTGCCGCTATTAGGTATTTTTTTTTAAATCTCTGAGAACGGATACCATAGGCTTTCAAATTTATTTCCTCGCTGCACCGTCCTCCTTCGTTCATTGATAATTTTACAATGATCATAACTGCTCAAAACATTACAAATGATGTTCAGAATGATTCAAATCGTCGCTCTCGCTCGAGTGAAATCTTCAGATTTTTTTTTCTTATCAATCCTTCCTTTACTTCCTCGCACTTTATTACACGTCATAAATATTTCGTATATTTGTATATCGTAATATCCGTCACCGACGAGAACTCGGCCACGTGTAGTCGAGCCACGACTCGCGCGCTGAGTAATTATTGATTGTTAATAATTATCACAGAATGTTTTTCAAACAATGACCGTGAAGTTTATTTCTTATCGTAATTTAATCGTTAATATTATCATCGAATACGAATTCTTTATTTCTCATCGTTAATCTCAGCGGAGCAATTAGCGTACAACAGTAAAGACGAAGATAAATTGAGAATAATTGCACAGATAATTTTCGAAATAATTACAGTAGAATTATTCTAGTATTCTTTTTATTTCGATTTTTCCCCCCTCGAGCACCTATCGAAATTACTTTTATTACAGTTAGCAGGGATAGAATTTTATAGTTCGATTTATTTATTCAGACAGCGTTGAATTATCGCGCGCAAGAAAAATTTATTCGACGACGATTTGCAGAAGGTAAAAAAATAGATCGTTCGCGGCGATGATGGAAAGAAAATAACGAATAAAGTATCACGACACCGGATGTAGAGAAGTTATACAAATATATTTTGAAGCTTTCGCTTGATCAATAAAATGAGCCATCAGAGTATCCCTTGCCTCGTTCTGTCAATGCTCGAGATTGCTCTCGATTAATCGTCAGTCAGTCACACATTTGTAACAAGATCGTGATGACAAAAATAATTATTTCCTGTTTGATATCGATATTACGATTACCGAACATTTGACATTTAAGTAGATAAAAGCGACGGAATGTCAGACGATAAGAGAATGAAGAATGAAGTACCTTCTTCAACAATTTTACCCGTCATTCTTTGACGAACGCGTACATATAGCAATTATTCGGGGATTGTGTAAACAAGAATTTTTTTTTTTTAATAAAAAGGAATAAATGCGTAAATGAATAAATGAATAAACGAATAAATGAATATATGAACAAAATGAATGAATGAAAAAATGAATAAATGAGTAAATGAATAAGTGAATGAACGAATAAATGAATAAATGAATAAATGAATAAATGAATAAATGAATAAATTGATAAATGCACAAATAAAAAAATAGTTAAATAAATATATAAGTGAATGAATAAATATAAAAGTGTTCTATGAAGAAATTCGTTTTTTTAACTCTCACGTCGTTCTAGGATGTATACTCGTAAAAAAAAATTCCCAAGAGGAGGTGGTAAAAACGAAAGTCCTGAGTGGCGTCGCAAGAGGCAACTTCCGGGATTAAGCTGCAGCCAAACTGCTGTACATGGGCACATGGATGCAAGCTAAGAATTAATTGAATGTTAAATAAAATGTGAAGGAGCTTAACGTACATATACCTACTTGTGAAATTCACATTTAGGATTAATTGCGTGTCTTTTATTAACCGTCTCGCGAGAACGAAGACACCCTCGCACAAGTCCACCAATGGACAACGATGCTTCAATCGTTATTTCTATCTATCTTTTTTCGCCTCCCGCGCAATCGTTCGCTAAAGAAGCTCGAAGGCAATTCACATAAAAAGCACACGCTCTTGGCGAATATCGACTAATTATAAATATTCGAAGAATACAGATACATACGATTCAGCACTTGCAATATGTTTCTCATTATTCTTAAATATTACGCGAGTATTTCGTACTGGTTAGAGACACAATTTACAATTACGATGAAATTACGTTCGTACGTTTTATCTGAAAATTGTAAAAATTACTTACGATATTCTTATCAATTTTATCATTCGCATAACATACTTTTCTTCTTTTATCTCTATCTTTTTTTCTAAATACATTTATAACGTTATTTTTTCGCATGGCTTTTTTGTGTACTCTCACTTTTTTTTATTGTTATTTCTTCATATCTCACGGTGGGTTTTGCTCGATAAACTTTCGCTGTACAGCTCCGCCCGCAACGCGAAGTCTCTCGCGCTCTTTCTGAATCCCTGCGATTCTTGTTGTTTCGGCTTTTTGTTCTCCGCTCATTCGAACTTTTCTCAATATTTTTCTCCCTTCCTTATGCCTTGGCGGACGTGCGGCTCCGGCCCGGAATAAATCGAATTCCCAAACCCCTTAAGATTTCTCTCGGCAAGTCAAACTCGAATGTGTATGTGTGTGTGTGTGTGTGTGTGTGTGTGTGTGTGTGCTGCAAACGTACACATATACATATCGGATATTCCAGACCAAGTCAATAGCGTCATCCTTCTTTTTGCACTTTTTTCCGCTTCCACTCTAAATAGCGCGCCCGGTCAATTTTTTGACAAATTGACGCGCCTCGAAAATGGATAAGCTCCGAGACAAAGGCAACGAATTCACCAACACGTACTATCGGATAGTTGAAGATATATATTTAAAGATGGTGTTGAAGTTTGCATCGCTGGAATGCAACGAAAGTTTTTTATTTTTCATGTTCATTTCCGTATTTTCGTTAATACACAAAAACTCTTTTACACATTTATATTGTAAATCTCGAAATGAGTTTCTTAAAAAAAGGAAGAGGGACTATCGTAAACGAAATTCGGCAAAAAAGTCTGAATCAATTCGGGAGTATTCATTTTTATTGGACTCGAACGATGCAAACTTGTGTCTTATGTTTAAAGTGAACATAGTGATTAGGTGGTTTACCTCTCGAACCAATGTTCCACATTTATATCTCTTCGTATTCTTCTAGTATTTTTAAATAATTTTTCGGAGTACGAAATAAACGTCAAAGTTTGGGAAAACTATTTTTTGTTTAATTTTTTTATTGTTATTGAAATCGATTGGTGATAAAAATTGTGTAAATGTGAGGGAAATTCGTAGGAGTCGATTTGGCCTGGAATATCTCAAATATATACGAGGATTTATCAAGTTTCTCTGCAATCCACACGTCCGCAGTGAAGATTGCAGTGCATTTTTTCGTAACTTTTCTTTTGCTCTCTTAATAGATAGGGGTGCTGGTTATTGGTCACGGTCCCCCGAAAGGGTGGTAGATGTTTTCCGCTGCCAAATAACCCAGTAATGCTTTATGCAAAACTGCACCATCTTCGAGATATTACTATTTTCATTATTTTTTTCAAAGCAAGACGTAGGCAACGTAAAAAACGAATTAAAAAAAAAACGTTCATATGAAATCAAACTTTTTAAAATTATTTGCAGTGTAAGGACACAGTAACAAAGAATTATCAACAATGAGATACGAATAATCTGCAGACATTTTTTGGTTAGGGGTCCAAAACCCTGCACGTCTGATAATTATTCTTATTTTATTGTTGATAATTCTTTATTACTGTGTTCCTAATTTACAAATAATAAAAAAGTTTAATTCCATACGACAGGGTTTTTAAATTAATTTTTGAAGTTGCCTACCCTTCATTGAAAAAAATTAATAAAAATATTTCGAACATGGTCCACTTTTGCATAAAACATTAATTTTTTGATAGCGAGAAACATGTCCTGGAACCCATTAACGGGATCGTGATCAATAACCAGTAGCCCTGTAGGTATTGACGAGACGATATAGTTCTTGTGGTTTTCAAGGCGCACAAAACTTTGTCGTTAACATTATTCCAGTGATATATATATATACATATATATATATATATATATATATATATATATATATATATACTGTCTTAAATAATTATTCTTCATGTACCCCGAGGCGCGATCAACAAGAGCGTGAATAAACAGAAATTGCTTTCAGTGCTCTCCTTACATACGAGATATAGCAGCGTCAAGCCGAGAGGCACGATTATTGCTTATTGCTTCGATTAAAGATTGATACTTCATAAAAAAAAATAATAAAGAACGAAAAAAATTAAACGTTTGATCGGGCTTTCAAATTGTACGGAATCGATTTACTGAGATTTCGACCATCGTCTGCGATCCACAACAGTGTTCCAATTAATATACGTAACATTGGAGGGCTATATCCCACATAGAACTGGACGATTCGAAATCAACAAATTTTTTGATCAATTTTTTTCACCAATTTTTCATCAATTTTTTAAAGAATTTCTATCGCCAGAAACTTCTTCCTGCCAAGTGGAAAATCCCATATAACATTTGTGGATAACGGATTTCTTTTTTTTTTTCGTTTTGTTTTTATGTCTAACAAAATTCAACAACTATAGTTGCGGGGGTACGTACCGCTAATGAATTTGTATCGAGGTATCCACGACGAGTTTCCATGCGACGAGAATCTTGGATCAGACGGGTAGGATTAATTATTATTTGTTTAATTCATGGACAAAGTTTGCGCCGGGTGGCATCGCAAAAGCGGATTCTGTGCGTGAAGGAATGAAAATAAAAAGATGACGTCAGTGGCTTCGAAATATTTCCTCACATTAGGCTTAGGCTCCCTTCCCTTTGCCCTCTCGTCGCCCTCCCTCGGCCCCATAAGAATTTCATCATTACAGATCGATTATGTTTTCCATTTCGACTGTATGCGCCCCCCTCCCCGACAGTCCGAGTAGCAAATAAATGTCGTAATCGAGAGAAGGATTTTCGTTAGAAATTTGGCGCTAGATGCTTGCCGGAAAATGATTTTTTTTTTCTTCAAATTTTCAACATTCAAAACGAATTTTCGTTTCGATCCATTTTTTTTTCCATTCTCCGCTCATTCTCCCCTGACCCTTCGATCGCACAATTTTTATTCCGATGTAATTATGTTTATTAAAAATGATTAATAAATTTTTTTTTTTTTTTTTTCGTAAAACCGGACAGCTATTGCGGTCGTGAATATTTATGGAAAATGCGACCTGGGTTACTCGCCGCCGAGTGACAAAGCTTGAACGATTCTCGGGTCGGCCTTGCTGCCTTCCCGAAATTCTTCGAGGGTGAGCTTGTCGTCGTGATTCTTGTCCATCTGATCGAATATCTTGTCGACCCTCTTCTGCGGCGTGTTTTCATCCTCGGCGTGGGGTTGTTGGCCCTGAAACATACATTCGGTTCATCCAACGAGACTCCCAGGCTGCGATAATTTTTTCCGTGAACGAAGCCGATGAGCGCGTCTCGCTGATCGGAGACTAGTGAGGCGCGAATCTCGAGTCATCTTGGGCCTGATGAGCCGGGAGAGCCGAGGTATTGGATTTTTTTTGTTGTGTCAAGGAAATGATCGCCTTGCAGGAATGCACAGATATCTGATGGGGGAGCTGGACGAGACGAAATGCGTTGAAAGCAATTTGAATTGAAAATGATGAGCCACCGACCACTGGCGGTAATGGACCGGGAAATGGATAAAAAAGTCACTTGGATCATCGAAATTGATAATTCACGGATGGCCACATTCAGACGCATGAGATGGAACGCTTTGTCGGCCATATTGGCCATACTGGAGGTGCTGGACGCGCGCTGAGCTCGAGGCTGTGCCGCCCTCCCGAAACTCCCAACGAAGCTCATTTTGACGCGAAAAATCGAGACGAAACCCTTAAATATTTGATAACTCCAAGTATTCGTTACCTCGATGGAGCAAATCGTTCTTAAGGGCGGGGTAAAGTATTAAATTTTTTTTTTTCATTTTTTTTTATTTTTTAAATGAATGCATAATATATCAAGAATATTGTGTTGAAATTTCACGTCGATCGGAGTAAAATTGACGAAGTTATGAGTATTTGAGCGTCTATTGCTCCATGCCGGGTTTTATACCTGGGCGGCAGCTGCGCGGCGACAGTACAGTACAGCGGCGCACGACAGTAAAGAAGAAAGAGTTTTGCGTAGACAAACGCAAAAAGATGCTCTCGATCATCTTGATGGAAGCCTTTTGCTCTACGGACCTGGCATCGACGACTTTGAGTGAGTATAAGAAAATTATCGAGTTTTATTTTGAATTTCTAAAAATTCAAAGATAGTTGAAAAATCTGAAAAAATTCATACGCATTCAGAAAAATGAACGAATCACGAAAAAAAATTGGGTTGCGGGGAAATTTGTTGACTAATTTTTTTTTTTTCATCATTTTGTTAATAACATTTTGGAATTATTATTATGCAAAATTAATCTTTTGAGTACCTTTAATATGCATGAATTTTCTCAGATTTTTATGCAATCGAGAAGTGTTCTCAAACTTATGTGCAATGAGCGCTAAGCGACCAAACTCTTCTGCGTTTTTCAAACCGTTTTTCTGAGACTTGTCATATTTGAAGTCCGTGTGCACGATAACTCAAAATCTACTGGACCAATCGCTTTGAAATTTTGCACAGTACGTCTTCACATAATTCACCAGGTATTGTCGAGAGCTTTTTTGTTTTTTTAAATAATTACTAATTTTTCAACAACAAATTAGCCGATTTTTTTTAGCGAAAATCGGGTTTTTGGCTCCCAAGTGCTACGAAAAATCGAAAAATCGAAAGAAAAAAAAAATCCTCCCGTCATTACCTCGAGAAACATCTCCTTTAACAAATGCATTTTGATTTTTTTGTTTCAGATGATTCTGTTGCGAGTTATGGTGCACACCGCAAACCAACTTTTTTTCGCGGCGCCTCCGGGGTTTAATTTTCACTCGCTCAATTTTGAATATTTTGCAATGCAAATTTAGGAGAATGTTGTTCAAATGTTACTCTATTATATGTAAATTTTTCAATAAACGAGCACTATTCGTTACGCCAAAAAAAAATCGTAAAAACATGCCTTTTTTCGCCGAATTAACTTTACCCCGCCCTTGGAGCAATGAAGAAGAGTATCAAAAAAGTAAGAAACGACAAAAAAACAGTGATCAGCAGCCGGAAGATCATTGGAGTCGCTGCCAATGGAAATGTAGTCGTGCAGCAATAGCTGAGAGGATTGATATCGGTTGAATTTTATGCCGGTGTCTCTGGCGCCGTGACTTTCCGTGATCTGCATTTGTGCGCACGTTGAACAGTCGTTTGAATTACGGCCGAATGTGGAATACGTTTGGACTGTATATCTGTAGAAATATATCGAATCTCCGCTTATAGAGACGTTGAGCAAGGGTGTAGGAATAATTTATCGGGGGTATAGCGGATCCGGTGTAGCGTATAGGGCAAGGAGGGTAAAGGGAGGGCAGGCTCTATACAACGTCGTCACGTGAGCGCCTGCAATATACGACGTCCCATGCCCGGGGGCGGCCAATATCGAAATGAAGATTATACCCACATGCATCTGTCATGTGCCAAAGTTCATATACCAAGAGGGCGGGCATAGATTCGGCACAGAATATCAAACACATATATAGCCAGGGTGACCCTTCCAATCAAGCCCGACGGAACGTCTCGATGCAGGTGTCCAGAGAAATGGGGAGATTAGAGTCACTCGAGAGCCGTAGGTGTTGGAATGGGACAACCAAGGGATTAGCCATGGTTCATACGGACGAAACCCTAAAGAAGATGGCCTTGAGTTCTGCAAACTGCCATTGGTTTGACGTGTTCATTCAATTGGGATTCCTGGGCAGAAGTACCCCCGAGGGTCTCGATGAACCCTCAAGAGTAATCAATCCACCAGGAGACAGCCTGATCGGCAACTGTCAAACGTCATCTGTCAAAGTCAAGACCTACTGCAGCATTGCACGCGTATGATGTTACCAAACGGCGGTGATATTTTAGTGACTCGCCAGTGTAAACTGAATCGAATGGACTGACGATTTGAGTGGCCGAGCGGTCACCCATCCGAGTATTAAACCATGCCGAGTCATTTGAGCCTTCATCATCCTGAGTGCAAAAGAAGCATTCGTCATCCTATCGATCGGCGAAGCAGTACCAGTCAATCACCGAATTAAAGCCTCCATTCACCATTGATGCTTTTCGAATTCGGATCACTTTTATCATCGACACGGAATGGGAATTGAAATCCCCACGCTGACTAGACGCACAAATCAAGCCGCGACTGTTTCATATCAACACCCTGACAATTGTGCGTCACGCGCGATGGAGCGAACCAAGTGGTCGTTGCGATTCGCGTTCCTCCGAACAAAGTTACAAATTTCATTTCCTCTCGTGTTTCACTGTCCGTACGAGCAAACTTCTCGGTCCCCTCGCGCTCGCGCTCAACCCGGTGAATATTCCCAACACACAAGAGCGAACCGCTGTGGTATGCGCGGGCGAAACATTGTTGCGAGAGAAAATATCATAAATCGTGGAGCTCTTGATGGTAATTCCTAGCGAGGGAACATTCACGCTCAGGAGCATTAGGAGCGTGGAACGGAAATTGAAAATCGAGGAAAAAGATCATGGAAAAGTGAAAAGCAAGAGTGGTAAAAGCGCGCTGAGCACGAGGCTGTGCCGATGTCCGCAAACTTTCAACAAAGCTCTTTTTTGCTGGACGCCGAGTTGTGCCAGGGTGTATAATAAAATAACTGGTGTTTTTAGTGCCGTAAATCGTGGCGCAAGTTCCACGGGCTAATGCAACGACGACGCTTAGGGGATGTTTCGGCTATCAACGCCTACCGCGGTGCTGAGCTATTCCACACTCTGAGAAAGCTCTCAAGATGCGTTGCAAAATCGCCGTTGGCACATACTGCTTGTGGGTTTTAGTGACCATTCGCTCTTAATGATGTTGAGTCCCAAATCGCAAATGATGATAAGATTCTGAAAATTTGGTACGTTTTTGTATGAAGTATTTCAGAGGTCGTGTAAAAATTTCACGACAATTAGGAAGCTCGTTATTGAACAATTAACATTCACAAATTAAATGTTGTTTTATGGAAACTGATGTAACTTTGCAATAAGTTTTTTTTTGACCTCTCAATTTTATAATATCTACAATATACTGAAAGCAACGGAAACAAAACGAAGTTTATTGATAAATTTTTTTTTATTTCTTTTAAAAATTGTTCTTAACAAAATGTTAATTTTTTAATAACGAGCTTCCTAATCGTCGTGAAATTTTAACACGACCTCTTAAATACTTCATACAAAAACATACCAAATTTTCAGAATTTTCTTATCATTTTTTATTTCAACCCTTAAGGAGGTTGAAGTAATGATGATAGAATTCTGAAAATTTGGTATGTTTTTACATGAAGTATTCAGGAGGTCGTGTAAAAATTTCATGACGATTAAGAAGCTATTTATTGAACAATTAACATTAACATGTTTCATAGGGACTCAACATCCTTAATTGTACCCAGCTGAAGGACGTAATCGCATTCCGCAATGTTGCCTGAGCATGCTGAGCTCACCAGCGACCAGGAGCAAAGCGAATAAGTTCCACGGTTCACCGCCTGTATAAAAGCAGACCCGTGCTGCGCGCGATACACCGCGTCGTGCTTCGACTTCGTTGGACAAAGTTTAATCGACGTATTTTATGCAAGAGACGCGTAACTTTGAGGTTTTACAATTGTGGCGGTATTTGTGCTACGGGAGCATCTTTTGGATGAAAAAATTCAGTTAAAATGCAATTAGGAGCACGGAGATGGTTTAGGGATAGTTTCAACGCCGTGAACTTTCAGCTGCTACGATTAATCACGGGAAATTGAATTTCGTGGTAACTTCAGGTGCAGGGGTTGAAAGTTGCGGTTGATATGCACCCGGAAGGTTTTTTTCTAGTGATATTATTCAGGAATGAGTTATCGAAGCCATTGTTTAGCGAAAAATGTATTTTTACGATGTTCGACGATTTTTCAATAATCATTAAGGGGCTTATTATTCGTGTACTCACCACCATTTGGTATATCGCGTCGACAATATTGTACATCTCTTCCCGCGTGATGAACCCATCATTGTCCACGTCGTAAAGTCTAAACGCCCCTGTTGAACATTTTTCACGATTATTACTTTAGATACGAACTTTTAACGACGTCAGACTCGAGATCGTCGATAAATTTGTCCATTTGTTAATAACAAACTATTGGAGTTGTTTCATTTCGGTCGAAAATCCAACGTTTTTCTTTTCGCAGATTGCCATTTTTGCAATTGTCAAAATTCGCAAAAATTATCTGGTCATACGAAATTGTCGATGCGCGAGCGCTTTGGATCGTATTCAAATTGTGTCTCGTCGGATTATTCCATCCCCTTTAAGCTTCGCTATTATTTGATTACCTCGCGGTCGTTAAAGCCGAATAACCACTCATTTGGCACAGTTCGCATTGAAAAATTGATAGGATACTGTAGAGGCCAATTTATATTAATTTTATTATTATTGAGGTGGGGGGGGGGGGGGGTGTAAAAGTGGAGTGGGAACCGAAGGAGTGAGGCTGGTGGACGCGATGGAGGAAAGCTCTAATTACGACTCGGACCGCTCGATTCAACTGTGCAATCCCGATGCTCAAGTTTACCCCCACCTTCGTCGCGCAGGGAGGGGGTCGGACGAATGATGCTCGAGGGGATGGCTAGTGAGCGTTTAATATGCATATGATATCTGGCACGGCCGGGACATCCAACGACTCGCATTTGTTTCCGGACCAGTTGCAGAAATTCACGAACGTCATTTTGCTACTACTGCGCGTCGTTTCGACGAGAGAAAAATTATTTTCAAAAATGCAGCGAGGTTACACGCTGCATCGAATTCTCGCCCGGGGCTTTCATTGCCACTCCCACGGCTATCCTCCACTTTGTACTCGGCTGTTGAACGAACGACGTCAAAAAGGACCGCAATTATTTTTATAGGTTAGGTTGTATGGGCATCTGGGAGGTTCAGCTTCTTCGCTGATTTTTAGCACGTCCTAGTTTCTGTTATTTCGGGCTCGAATACCCTATAATCTTCGGAACTATGGCGTCAAAGTTTGCACTGTGGCAATGAAATAAATTTTTTTTACTTCCCAAATTTATTTCACAGATTTGAGCTACGAATACTACGCAATTTTTTTTTTTGGTTTCTTATTTAGTGGCCGATAACCTAAATCTGAAAATACGATTTTGGATGATAAGGAAAATGAAATATTGCCGAGGGTTTTTGTTGCTTTTCAACAATGCAAACTTCAGCTCCGTTCGGAAAGTCAGTCCAGAGCTCAACGTTCTGTGATACTGTTCGATCAATTATTTGTATAAATTTGAAAAAAATCGTCCTACATTCTTGACTCTATTGCTATTTTTCAATACTTATTTTTAGACTCACAGTGCAATTTCTCGTCCAAGTTGCCCCTCGACGTGACGGACAGCGCTCTTATGAATTCTTCAAATTCTATCGTGCCATCCTGCAGTGTGGATTCAAGATTATTAATTGTTTAGAAAAATCGTGGGATGTCATTCATTCGTTCATTCATCATCATCATCATCATCATCATCATCATCATCATCATCATCATCATCATCATCATCATCATCATCATCATCATCATCATCATCATCATCATCATCATCATCATCATCATCATCATCATCATCATCATCATCATCATCATCATCATCATCATCATCATCATCATCATCATCATCATCATCATCACCATCATCATCATCATCATCATCATCATCGTCATCATCCTCTTTTTTTATCTTACGTTGTTCTCGTCGAAGACCTTAAAGACCAGTGTTGCGAATTTGGACGGATCCCCTTGCGGAAAGAACTGCTTGTAAATTTTGATGAAACCCTGCGAAAAAACATAACCATCAAATGGAAATAAAAACTTTTTTTTGCAGAGAGAGAGAGAGAAATTCACCTGTTCCTTTAGTAGGCCATCCGGACAGTCCTTGAGAAATCCTTTGTGCCTAATTATCAAAAATAGCAACAAATATTTACGAACGTAACTATGTGATACTCAACTAAACAATTAATTATCCTCGTAAAAATCATCCCAAAGCAACAAAAAGTAATGTAAACGATAGTGGTGGGATCTCAGGATCTAGAAATCGCACGGTGACTAGTGCGGGTTGAACGAAGGAAATTAAGGGGGTGATACCTCTAAACGAGGACAAAAATAGTTAATTTTCATGATTTTTTTTTTAAAGGCAAGATTGCTTCACGATTTTTGACACTCAGGGTATGTTTTAGTACTACTTTTGGGTGTTACATGATATTTTTTTTAAGCATCTTTAAAAATGGCCGAGGTAAAGCACGGTCTTTTAAACTGCATTTTCAAAACTGCCGTGACGTATAGCTAAAAAACTAATCAAACGATTCTAACGAGATTTGGTATATATTTTTCTAACCTTATTTTCTAAAACATGATCCTTCATATTTTAGAAAATTTGAAAAAAGTATGTTCTCATTACGAAAACAAGCCATTTTCTTTTGGGAAACTCAATCTCTCTGTTTCAAAGTGTACCATTTCGTCGATTTTGAAGATTTCTCACTTTTTCCTGGTACATATTCTGTGTATGAGGGTCAATGAAAGAAAAACGTTTGTTATTTTTTTCCCGATTAATCTCCGCCATTTTTAAGGACGAATAGAAAAATGCCATGTAACAGCCAAAAGTGGTAAGAAAAAGTACCCTAAGTCTACAAAATGGTAAAGATATCTTTTCTTGAAAAAAAATATGAAAAACAGCAATTTTTTCCTCGTCTGAAGGTTATAAAATTTATAAAATGATTACGTTATAAAATTATAAAATTTCTTCACGCGGGAGGAAAAAAAATCGTACGATAAAAACTGCCACCAAAAATTCCATAAAATTATATAGTGATACATCAACTTGTCCACTCACCATTGTCGGATTTCCTTCTCCGTGACTGCGTGCAACAGAAAAATAAGAAACCCCTACAATTATTATCGTGAACTCCTACGAATCTATAAAACAATAATTTCCAAATTATTCCATTGTATATCCGTGAAAAAAATGAAGTGTATTAGTCAGGTGCATACACGCACGGGGATCAGCTGGAGAACAAACAGATAAACTATAGCGGGCTCTCGTGTTCCCGGCGATCTATCAAATTATACGCTCTCCACGTTGAAAAGAGGGAATAACGGTAGAAAAAGAAATGTCATGATTTATAACCGTATGACGAGAAGGAGGAAAAATAATACGTAAAGCAACTGTTATCACGATTCGAGCGTATTTCTTTATTTGAAGCTGTATTTGTAGCCTCGAGTGGGATTGTATATGGACTCAGGGGGGAAGTTTGAGGGAGACAAAAAAATTCCGTCCACTTTAATTTCATTTGCTATTTATTGAAATATATTATTTTATAGTACCTACATATCAAAAATACGTTATCCTTCATATTTTTTGTTTTCTATATTTTAAAAATGTTCATTATATTTAATTATACATTATTTAATATATTTATGACATTTTTATTGCTTCGTTTTATGTATGATTTATTAAAACGTATTATTTTATTCTAGCTATTGAAAATTCGTTATTCTTAATGTGTTTTTGTATATTTTTAATGTATCTATTGTATTTATTATATTACAATATAAATTGTTTGATAGTGTAGTAGTAGTTCGTTTATTCCTTTTATATGCTTGTTAAGGGTGTTTACATAAATGCCCTTTTCCCCCGTCTATTCGGATATTTCCACATCTTATTCTCGCCCACGGTTCTTTTAATTCTCCGCTAATCATCTCATACTTCCAATATTCTTCCCCGTGTATACCGGTTTTCCTGTATTTATATTCCTTGCAGTATGTCGACGCATCAATTTTGCTCCAATCGTATTGAATTTCTCGTTCAATTTTAATTTCAATGCCTCTTTCGATTTTTCGTTCGAACTCCCTTATTGCTTCCTTTATTTCTTTTCCCCATTTTGATGGGTTACCCAAATTGCGTAATATATTTATCACATTTTAAAGATTATATTTTATTTGCATCCTCCATATTTCTTACTTTTTTTCACATTTAGTATATTTTCCGTTGGCTTAAAAAATTGTCGAATTTGAAACGAATTGATCGAAAAAGATAATTCGCTTCTCGAGCTCGAAAACACGAGGAACTTTATTGACTTTGAAATAAAAAAAGTGTCGTAATTTTCGATACGTGTCACCCCTTAATTGAATATTATTTCAATTATTCCATAGTGGAATTTTCATCGCTTGACATCGAAAGAACGTTGGTTTTTGTTTCGTCCAGATCGGTGGACCGTTTGTGGGTAAAACTGCAAAACCACCCCCCCTTCAACTCTTTCTTTGAGGGGTGGTCTCCCCCTTAAAACAATTTTTCCGTAGATGAAAAAATACAGGATAATAGTTTTCAATGCTTTATCAAAAATGTGAGTTTCAACACAGTGGACGAGGAACACTTAAGTGATGTGTCAGTGTGGAGGGTAGGCACTTGGGTTTTTGACACTGGCAAGGAATTCGAGATTGGGAGATTTCAGCGACGATGCGCTGTTGCTCCACGGTGGGTGGAGGGTTGGAGGGGAGTTGTAGAATTCTCATTTGGTCTCCCTTCGCCTCCCTCTCTCTGTCTGGCCCTGCTGATGTTTGCCGAGTGTCTCATTCGTATGCCTCGGGGTTGACGTAGTCCACTGTTGATGGGGTTGCGTGCTCGTTCCTGGTATACGGTGGTGTCGTAGCTTGCGCGTTCATCGTCAAACGCCTTCCGGGGGCACATTTGCGATGCTCCGACTGATGCGTTTCGCATTATTTTGTAGGTGACTTTTTTTTCAACATCCTAATGAAATATAATTTTCAGTTTTTAATATCCTAATCAGACTAATAAATCATCCTAATAAAATCCTAATAAGATTCTAATAAATAAATCCTATGCTAATATCCTAATAAATAAATCCTATCCTAATCTCCTAGTAAATAAATCCTATCCTAATCTCCTAATAAATAAATCCTATCCTTATATCCTAATAAATGAATCCTATCCTGATCTCCTAATAAATAAATCCTATCCTTATATCCTAATAAATGAATCCTATCCTAATATCCTAATAAATAAATCCTATTCTAATATCCTAATAAGTGAATCCTATCCTAATCTCCTAATAAATAAATCCTATCCTAATATCTGAATAAATAAATCCCATCCTAATATCCTAATAGAATCCTAATAACAGCATCCTACTAAATTAATCATTTAGTTTTTAACATCCTAATAAAATCCTCATAAGATCCTAATAAATAAATCTTATGCTAATATTTTAATAAATAAATCCAATCCCAATCTCCTAGTAAATACATCATATCCTAATCTCCTAATAAATAAATCCTATCCTAATACCCTAATAAGTGAATGCTATCCTAATCTCCTAAAAAATAAATCCTATCCTAATATCCTAATAAGTGAATCCTATCCTAATCTCCGAATAAATAAATCCTATCCTAATATCCTAATAAATGAATCCTATCCTATTATCCTAATAAATGAATCCTATCCTAATATCCTAATAAATAAATCCTATCCTAATATCCGAATAAATAAATCATATCCTAATATCCTAATAAAATCCTAATAAATAAATCCTATGCTAATATCCTAATAAATAAATCATATCCTAATCTCCTAATAAATAAATCCTATCCTAATATCCTAATACGTGAATCCTGCCCTAATCTCCTAATAAATAAATCCTGTCCGAATATCCTAATAAGTGAATCCTATCCTAATCTCCTAATAAATAAATCCTATCCTAATATCCTAATAAATAAATCCTATCCTAATATCCCAATAAAATCCTAATAAAATCATTTAGTTTCAACATCCCAATAAAATCCCAATAAGATCATCCTAATAAAATCATTTAGTTTTTAACATCCCAATGAAATCATAATAAGTTCATCCTAATTAAATCATTTAGTTTTCAACATCCTAAAAACCTAACAGTTTTTTAACATCCTAATCAAAGTAGGCTGTCAAATGTTTATGAAAGTCAAGCCCCGCCACCCTACAGTTTTATATTAAGCGTACAACTTTGCTTCCGTCGTTTTTCGATAGATGGCTGCAGCGGTAAGTGCCCGTCGAAATAGGCAGATAAAAAATGTTCCACGGTAAGCTTGGACATCTGTCAATACGTGAACCACATTAGCGAATTTGTCTTTGCATCATCAATTTATTCTCGATCGAAGACGTCAGTTTACGAGCCAAAATCTCGTCATTGGAAGTTTTGACTTTCTGCTTCCATTTGAAGAAAACTGCGGATGAGGCGTATCGAATGCTCTTGCGGTAAGTCTGCTCTTAGCGAAAGAATTTTTCATTTTGATGAAAAAATGTAATATTTTATGCATTATACATACAATTAAATTCAAAACAACGATTTTTTACAATCAAATTGTTATCTTTATCAAGGAAATATTTATCATAAAAATATTAAGTCCCTAGGGTACTATTATAGGTACTTAATCAGTCTTATAATTATCATTGCGACCAAAATCAACTTGAGCATCATTACAATCAACTTTAACAACATTGTAATAAACTTGACCAACAAATTTCAGCAACAATAGAAAAACCTGCGCGCACATTTAAACCGCATTTTGGCGCTCTCTTGAAGTAGCCCCAAAAGCTGTCAAAGTTACCCTCAAGGGAGCATCCCACTTCAGACAGCTGAAAAAATTGGTATTTTTGGGATTTTTTTGTATTGTTCCTCTAAAAGATATTGATGTAAATCTTTTTGGGCTTCATAAAATAACTCTTTTGTCATTTATCTATCTCTGGTAGCAGCATTGAGCAGATGCCAATCATTACTGGATTGAGCAACGAGACGGAATTTGCCAAAAGCAATGGGTTCGTTGCCGGAGACCAGTGTTGGGCGCTAATCAATTAAATTTTCAATCAGTGAATTAATTGACGAAAAAAGTAATCGCAATTATTTTAATTTCAATTAACAATAATTGCAGCTTACTATTAAGCATGTCGCAATTAATTTATTGGGACTCATCTATGTTAATTGCAACTCGCAATTAAAACTATTGCTATTAACTTTTTTAATTATTGTCAGAAACAATTTAAAGTAACAATTAACCTATTTAACGTTACAGATATCAGATAAAAAATGTTTAGATATTGCTTCATTAATCCATTAATTAATTCAATACTACTTTTTGGGTTTGCTAGGGTTTGTTTGTTTTTTTTTGGTCCAAACAAAGTAATTAATTAATTAATTAATTCAATACTACTCTTTGGGTTTGCTTGGGCTTGTTTGAGTCCAAACAAACCCAAACAGACTTGTATACTTATTTCAATAACATGTACATTTGTTCTGACGCAACTCCACGCCCTATACAATCAATTTTAATTGTTAGTTTTTATTCAAATACATTGAAAATATTGAAAATTGATTAGTTTCTAATTGTCCAATGTCACGATCAAAAATTGGTTAATTGTTAATTGCGACTACAGCAATTAACAACTGATGAATTATTAGTCGTAAGTTTTCACAATTACAATTAATTAATTGTTAATTGTTATGGTCGTTATTATCAATTAATTAATTGTTAATCTTTAGTTACCCTAGCAATTAAATTTTTCTTTTGCCACCCTCTCTCTCTCTCTTTTTTTTTCCATCACCCTCGAGAAACGACCCTCCTCGACCTCATTTCCTCCGGCCCGTCATCAAAGTGGCGTGACACTCAGGCTCGACATTTGGCCCTTCGAAATATTTTTTTACCCTTCGTTACACCAATTTCTCACAGCCCCCATAGAGATTCGGGCCAAATCGGATATTATTTTACGCCCGGGTGATTTCTCCCAACTTCCGAAAGGGCCCATTTGCCCCGACTCGTTCGTCAAACGCGTTGCTCCAATCTGGGCCGACGGACGTCCTCGTGTAACGACCTCGTTGAAATGTTTATTCGCGCCACGCCGGAAAAAGACGAAAAAAGAAGATTGTTTCCATGTCCAGAATTTACGGGAGCTTTTTGAGTGCGATGCAACGGTGAGATTTTTGTTGTCAGATTCTTTTGGATTTTTTTCTCTTTTTTCTGGAGTTTATAATTATCGATTTATTTTCAGGTTATATTTATACATTTTGGAAATCATCGTCCTTGGTGTCTGTATACATTCGTCGTGATCGAAGTGAGTTTTAAAAAATGTTTATTTTAGTTTTCATTTTTGCCCTTCGGCTACATTATTTTAGTATTCAACATTTTTTTTACCTAATTCTAATGTTTCTTATGAAACCGAATTTATTTTTGCTGATGACAAGTCAACCCGGGTAGTGCCCCTTACTTTTTTTTCTCTTATTAAAAATTCTCAAAAAATCATTTTTCCGCGTTTTTCCAAAATACACATATTTGTGAATATGTGAAAAAAATGACTTTTCTCGACCTGGTCGGCATCATAACTCTAGCTATGATTGTTTGATCTTCAATTTAAAAAAAAACCACAATTTTCGTAATCGCAGTAGCTATCGTTGTGCATAGCCGTTTTCTTTAATCAGTATTTTTCAAGCCCCCAAATATGAGAAAAAATCTCCCCAAGAATACTCTTCTCTTGAACAATCGCTATTTCGTGCAAAAAATGTTCTTAACAAATCGGCCTCGTACAACGAGAATTACATTTGCATAGATTATTTTAAAAAAATGATTTTTATTTTTCACACCACCCATTGTCAACTTATCGACCCGGCCATTGGGCAACATTTTTTTTTTAATGCAGAGCTTCTATTACATCTCAACAAAGTTGTTAATTTCTAACTTTTTTAAACAAAATTTTACACGAACTTGGTTCGATGTCTGCTTAATAAAATATCTTTTTTCCAAATTTGAAATAAATTATCTAGCAGACAAAAAAAATTCGGATAAAATGACATTTTTTGGCCTCTCACAGTGATGTCCTCCCTTAAATTCGGTTTTTTTAATGGCACGATTTAATGAGAGTCGATCAAGTGTCGTGAAGATGTCTCCTGAGGGGTGGAGACCAAGTCGGAGAGTTTCAGAGTATAATGATGCTGCGGATAGCCGGGGGTAGGTAAAAAGATCGATGGAGAAAACATTTACGAGAACTTCAAGTAGCTCTGTCCATCGTTTGCTCTTTTCCATCGCTGCCCATTCCACTACGTACCTCCCAATTTTTTTCCACCTTGCTAATCCCATTTTTACGACATGTCAAGAGTTTCTGTGTGAAATCGTAAAAATATTGGGTACTCTTAAGGGGGGAGGGCACGAAAGGGTTTTAACCTCCGTGTAATTCGGGAACAACGGTATTTCGATGCGAATTTATGTCCCCAAATGGCAAGATCGAGGAGATACGAAAGATTCACGTGTTCGTCAGGCATTACCAACGAGTCTGATAAAAAAGAAATAAAAGAACGAGGCCACCGAGCATTCGAATACGCAATCTCACGGTGGGCGATTCCTGCTTCGAACAGGTACCTCCAATAGCCCGTGTAGAAACGATGCTACTTTTTCCCTCGAATAGACTCGATCAAATTTACATGTAAGAAAAAATTTAACAGCACTTCGTTTAAGGGGTCTTCTCACTTTAGACGCTAAAAAAGGCTATTATCATGATTTTTTAAATATTTTATGTTATAGATATTGATGTAAAAGTTGGTACACTTAATAAATACACTTTCGAAATACATTAAAAAATTTTTTACTTATTTAAGTCACTATTTATGGACGAGAATGGTAGTTAAAAATGTCCTAAATAATTGTAGGCCTGCGCTGTCGATGAATTTTCGGAGATGGATCATCCGAAACAAAAATATCGAACCGTTTTAGATTTAGTATGTTAATGGCTATAGCGCATATCATATGATTTTTGATATATGCAAAAATCACAAAAGGGCGGACATTTAAAAAAAAGTGTTCTTTTTTCACCGTTCTTGGCAAAAAAAATAGTTAATATGAAAAATAAAAAAAATCCTTGATATGCACTGTAGCTATAGTTGTAAAGAATATATGGCTAAAATTTCATAAGGATCGTAGTAAATTTCATAAGGTGTAGTAGTTTCGAAGATTTTATCAACAAGCCGTCGAAAAACGTTGTTTCGAAAAAAACGCGTTTAAAGTTTGTTTGGGGTACATAAATGCATTAAAAAATTTTGTATGTATTTCGAAAGTGTATTTATTAAGGGGGAATATTCCTTTGTGAGGGTAAAATCAAGGGTCAGTTTTGACAATTTATTTAAGAAAAACAAAACAATATTTTCCAATTCGGTTTTTTATACATGTTAGTACAAGTCTTAAAGTAAAAGAACATTAAAAAAAAGTTATTTGGAAACAAAATGGCGGCGCAGTAGTCGATGAAAGAAAACTCCTTTTTTTCATAGTCCTCTACGGGCGTATTCGCACAGGCCATAATTTTCAAGCTAGAACAAAAAACGAAAAATATTTTGACAGTAGATATAAAAGACTAGTCCAGTTTGGAGGGGTTTTTCAAAATATTGATTTAAAAAAAATGGCTTTCATATGAAAAAAACATTTTTTTTTCGTAAAAAAATCGGTCGAATATGGATCGTAACATTTTTTAATGTCAACTTATCGAAAAAATCCTACGTACTGGACTAGAAAATGTTGTCAAGAAGCTACAGTTAAAATTTCAAGTCCATAGATTGAAAACTCGAGGCGTTACGCATACGCCTGTGTCTCAAACAGGGTTGGGCATATATTTTATGTATAAATATACGAATACGAATTTATTCACATTGTGATTTTCATTCGAATATAAATACAAATTTATTCATACTTCCCTTATTGTAAATACGAATACAAATACATTTGTATTCCCAAATTTCCTGAACATACGAATAAATTCACAGAAAAAATTGTGAATATTCACAAAAAATGTGAATATTTACAAAAAATCCTGTGAATTAAAAAAAATTCACATCAAAATCTGTGAATGCAAATGTATTCACAAAAAATTGTAAATACAAAAAAAATCACAAAATAAGTTGTGAATTTTTTCGTATTTGAGAAAATTTAAAATCATATTCACAATGATTAGATTATTTCTTCAACGTGCGGAAATTCACAACTCATTTTGTGAATTTTTTCATATTTATAACGTAATATTTGAAACTCACAACTTTTTTTGCAGAAATTTCTTTGCCTCGACGCAATGTTTTCTCTCAAAATACGTAAGAACTCATTTTTGGTGCAAATTTTAATCTGATCATTGTGAATTTGATTTTAATTTGTCTTACATACGAAAAAATGCAAACTGATTGCGTGATTTTTTTTGTATTTACAATTTTTTGTTAATACATTTGCATTCACAGATTTTGGTGTAAATTTTTATTAATTCACAGAATGTTTGTAAATATTCACATTTTTTGTGAATATTCACATTTTTTTCTGTGAATTTATTTGTATGTTCAGAATATTTGTGAATACAATTGTATTTTTATGCATGCATGTGAATACAAATAAGTGAAGTATGAATAAATTTGTATTTATATTCACATGAAAATCACGATGTGGATAAATTCGTATTCATATTTATAAATAGAATTACGCCCAATTCTGGTCTCAATACATAGTTTCAAGAAAAACGCGTTTAAAGCCATTTTGTTTCAAAAGAATTTAAAAAAAAACCTTTTATTTTAAGTACTACCATGTACAAAAAAACGAATTTAAAAATATTGTTTTGTTTTTTTCAAATAAATTGTCAAAAATGACGCTTGATTTTAATTTTTCAAAAGACCCTTGATATCATTTTGTTTCAAAAGAATTGAAAAAAAAAATCTTTTACTTTAAGACTTGTACTACCATGTACAAAAAAACGAATTTAAAAATATTGTTTTGTTTTTCTCAAATAAATTGTCAAAAATGACCCTTGATTTTGCCCTCACGAAGGTATATTCCCCCTTAAGTGTAAAAACTTTTATATCTACAATATAAACCTATTTAAAAAATGCACGAAGATAGCCTCTTTTAGTGTTAAAGTGAGAAGACCCCTTAAGCCTCAACTTGCAACCCTTTCGAAATTCTTCGCCAGGAAATTCCTGCTGCTGTGTCTGGATACAAGTAGTGGCCCAGGACGTTACTACTCGACATGAGAGATCGCCAAGGATCTCGAAAAAAATAATTCTCGTAATAAAAACGCCCAACAATAATAGGGGAACGTTTCATCCATTTATCTCCCACCGTGCGAGGGGGAAGATTCATTTCGAAGAGTAATTTCACGAATTTACTCCGATTATTTATTATTATATCACAGGCAACTATTGGGTGTTGTATTCTCGTCCTCGAAAGTCTCGACGACGCTGCTCGTGAAATTGCCCAACAGTGCACGTAATAACGCTGCATCCATATCGCACGCATTTTATCCCGCAATCTCTTTTACCTCGTGCAATATTGCGAGCTACAGTCCGCCATGTTCCTCACTCGCTCCATATTCATCGTAATTTTTTTTCGTCCCTTTGCCGCTGTCATTTTTCATTTCTTTCTCCTCTCCTTCTTCGTGCTTGACCGCGGGGCAATCGGGAAGGAAATCCCGAATGACGAGCCCTTGAGGAAGCCTGACTCTTCAGGAAAAAGGCAACGGTATCAGCCAGGATCGTTATTTTCTTTTTCTTCAACTTCTCTTTTGCCTCGTCTTCGTAGTTTTTTCTTCTCATCAGTGTCCCGTTGCAAAGTCACGGCGGTTTAGGGGTTACCCCCACTTGCAATTTTGAAAAAATCGATTTTTTTATTGCATTTTTTTGAAGTATAAGTATCTGAGAATATGTCCTGAAAATTTCAAGTCGATCCGAACAAAATTGACCGAGATATGAGCGTTGAAAGAGAAGAATCCGTGAATTGAAGAACTGAAATTGAAACTTTAAACGCGTTTTTCTTAAAATGGCATTTCTGAAGTCGGTGACCAAGATTACTCGAACACTAATGAACCGATCTTCTTGAAATTTTGCAGGCTTATTTAATACATAAAAATGTAGTCTTTAATGGTTCGATTTTTTTTTTGAAAAAAATGGCCGTTTTATAGCAAAAAAACGGCCGTTTTTTTTCGTTAAAATCGAACCATTAACTTTGACTGTCCGCCATTTTGTGAAAAATGAATATTTTTTAAAATCCTTCGATTAAAGACTAGTTTATACTTATATTTGACTAAATCCATCCGCATTTTTTTTTCAGATGATCCACTTCGCCGCAATGTTGGTCACCGCAAACCGTGTATATAAAAACATTATTTCATTGACGGCCATTTGCCACTAAACAATGTAATATTTTTCAATAAAAAAATTACTGAAAGTTCTTCAAGATGTGTTCTTTAAGATGGTATATTGATCGATTAAAAAAGTTTTGTAGTTTTCTTTAAAAAAAATTCATGAAAAAGGCCTTTTTTTGCGCTACAAGTGGGGGTAACGCGTTTAGCCAAGCCGATATGAGCTCCCCATTTTTAGGAATTGCCAGTGGAACGGCTTGAGGGAGGCCACATGCCGAGGTACCAGAAGGCTAGGATATGGATTCAAAGGGTGTCTCAAAATGACCTGGCGTTTGCATTTGTTAATAAAACATGTTGTTTATTTGAAAAGTACGAATATTTTCGTTTTGATGTAAGGTCATTGGAGGTTACCCGTGGTTATGTGTGGAATGGGGGTCATGTGTGGAATGCAATATCATATGCATGGCCGCCTCTTTTTTTGAACGGATCAAGGCCTTAGGCCACAGTTACGGGTATAAAATCATGTGCGAATTTAACATTTTTTTTTTCGTATGAAAAAGTGACTCACTCATAAAATTAATTACACATCTACTTAGTATGAATATCAAGCTGTTAGAAAATATATTTTTTTTCCGATGAACAAAGATGGCCGACTACTAATATTTTCTTTTATCTTTGTTTAAGCATTAAGCATCCACAATTTTTGACCTAGAACAAAAAACAAAAATTCTCGTCAACCTACATTAGAATATCTAGAGAAGTACGTACGGGATTTCAAAAACATTGTTTTATTCAAAAGTTGTAGGTATTTGAACTTGAGAAATGAATTTTCAGTGAAAAATTTCGTTATAACTGCTCATAAAATGAAAAGTTTTCGATTAATCGGAAATTCCATACGTACTTCTCTACGAAATGCAATGAGGAATATAAATTTTAAATTTGAAGTAAATCGAGTGAGAACTGTTGGAGTTATCTGTCACGCCTATTGGAAAAAAGCTGTTTCGAGAAGTATCGGGTAGTATTTTGCACATCGAAAGAAAAAAAATTCTAACAGCTTTATATTCATACTAAATAGATGTGTAATTAATTTTATGAGTGAGTGACTTTTTCATGCGAAAAAAAATTGTTAAATTCGCAGCTGATTTTATACCCGCTACTGTGGGCTAAAGCCTTAAAATGTCAGGTCATTTTGAGACACCCTGTATGCGGCTACTCGAAGCAGCTTTTCCTCTCCAGCATCTAACTCTTTCTGTCTTTCACAACCCTCATCTTGATTCCAACCGATTCTAGGCTGCCACCGAAGCTAATCCCGAAATGACGTCGCCCGTCACCCTCACCGGAGTCCGAACAATAAAGTCTCGATATCTGAAGCTATAGGGATAGATTTTCACGAATCTGGATGTCCACCCCCGCGCTCTTTGACTCCCTCGCAGGCGTCTCCCGGTCGTGGTCGTTGTTGGCCACCAACTTGCAAAAGTAATAGGCAATATTTCCTCATGGGGGTGCGCCAGGAGGTCTGGTATTCCGCCGGGCGGTACTTTATTGTCTCCATCGCTGCTACAACTTCCCCCAACAACTTTCGTATCATATTGGGATGTTGAATAAGTTCTGGCTGTTTTTTTTCGTGAAGATCGATGCTTTGTTTTGAAAAGTCATTCCTGGTGCTTTTAAGGATGTTGAGTCCCAAATCGCAAATGATGATAAAATTCTGAAAATTTGGTATGTTTTTGTATGAAGTATTTCAGAGGTCGTGTAAAAATTTCACGACAATTAGGAAGCTCGTTATTGAACAATTAACATTCACAAATTAAATGTTGTTTTATGGAAACTGATGTAACTTTGCAATAAGTTTTTTTTGACCTCTCAATTTTATAATATCTACAATATACTGAAAGCAACGGAAACAAAACGAAGTTTATTGATAAATTTTTTTTAAATTCTTTTAAAAATTGTTCTTAACAAAATGTTAATTTTTTAATAACGAGCTTCCTAATCGTCGTGAAATTTGAACACGACCTCTTAAATACTTCATACAAAAACATACCAAATTTTCAGAATTTTCTTATCATTTTTTATTTCAACCCTTAAGGAGGTTGAAGTAATGATGATAGAATTCTGAAAATTTGGTATGTTTTTACATGAATTATTCAGGAGGTCGTGTAAAAATTTCATGACGATTAAGAAGCTATTTATTGAACAATTAACATTAACATGTTTCATACGGACTCAACATCCTTAAACGTTTCGAAACTGATGTGGGATCAGCTCCTGATGATTCTCCAAGTTCTGCAAGGAGTCTTCTCACTTTAGACGCTAAACAGGCTATATTCATGATTTTTTAAATAGGTTTATATTATAGATATTGATATAAAAGTTGTTACACTTAATAAATACGCTTTCGAAATAGATAAGAAAAAATTATTATGTATTTGTGTAACCCAAACAAACTTTAAACGCGTTTTTCTCGAAACATTTTCGCCAGCTTGTTGATAAAATCTCCGAAATTACTGAACCGATCCTTATGACATTTTAACTACACGTTCTGTCCAACTATAGCTGCAGCGCATATCAAGGATTTTATTTTTATTTTGAAATTTGCTATTTTATTGAAAAAAAAGTTTCTTTTTTAGTTTTTTCGAAAAATGTCCGGGATTTTGTTATTTTTGCATATATAAAAAATCGTATGATATGCGCTATAGCCGTTAACATACTGAATCTAAAACCGTTTGCTTTTTGGTTTCGGATGATCCATCTCCGAGATTCATCAACAGCGCAGACCTACAATTTTTTTAGCACCCTTTTTAACTAACATTTTCGTCTATAAATAGTGACTCGAATAAATAAATAAAAAATTTTTCATGTATTTCGAAAGTGTATTTATTGAGTGTAGAGATATATCAATATCTATAACATAAACATATGAAAAGAATCATAAGAAACCTTAAGATAGGAAAGGTGGCACAAAGTCAAGTGGCCTATACTCGATCATAAATCCCGCACTGATCTTGCCTATAGTACTTCTCCATAGATTCGTTACCATCTCAAACTACACGCACGCAGCTCCGGTAACGCAATCTGTTGAAAAACAGGGAGAACTTGTTCAACGTCGTAATATTTTTCCGTGACTTTCCGCTGTCGTCCGTTTCGACGTGCGACTAGGAAGATGAGCAGGGACGAAGACAGGAAGACGAAAAGTTTCCCGCTGGGTCGATTTCCGGATGGCGTCCTTCACAGGCACGTTCTCATCGGCCATTGGAATGGATTAGGCTGATCGAGGCGCGATAGAAATTGACGGAAAGAGGCTCATGCGGCCACCATCGAATCCATCGACTCATCGGATTTGTGTTGGGGGTTGGTTCTTTTTTGGGTCAGAAGGGTTTCCTTGCGGTTTTCCTTTGCCCACCCCACCCGAGCCTGGAAGCCCGGGATCGAATGTGCAAATCTTGGCAATCTTGGGGATTAGAATCGTATCGGCTCTTCCGAATGCATCAGACTCCGAGTCTTCGCTATCGCGTGCAACATCGGCGATACAGCCTGGTGAACACGAGACGATAAAACGGATGTGCTTCACGCGAGAGAATTTATAGGTGGCGCAAAAACTCGCCATTGGTGCGGACGGAGAATGGACAGTTTGCGAGTGTGTGCGGTTTGGATTTCGTTGATCCAATCAGGCTGAGGGGTTCATTGACCTTGGTGGGTATCGGATGCGAACTGGGCAGATAAAAGCGAGGTATGGGAGGAAGTTTACTGCTGGATCTCTCTCTCTCTTGCCATTTATTGGTCCCTCCTTCCCTCTATCAAACCAGGCGCCCAATAATTGGATTGATACATGGTCCGATGTTTCCACCAAGCATTATGTCACTTTTCCGTGCGTGCTGGTACTGAATATTTTTTTTTATCCACTCGTCACGTCCGGTTGTTTAATCTCGATGATCAACGCATTGTACGGCGATTCGGAACTGAGATTTCAATGCAATTGGGAGAATGCGATAAAAGAAGGAAAAATCAGGTCAGTCGTTCAGGGCTGTGTATATGCTTGAAATTTGACAGATAGACTTTTTTGAATCAAGATTATGCGAAAATTCCACAAATTGACCGTGTTGTGATGATTTTTGGGGAGGGTTAAGGGGTTACGTCTAGTTGTAAAAGTCGAAAAATCACTTTTTTTTTCGAAAGGAATATATTCCGATGGTATATCATGTTGTCAATGCCTCTGAACGTTTCAAGGTGTGATCGGATGATAAATGACAGATCAATGGGCTGATATGTCGACGCCGGGAGAAGCGCACGGAGCGTCGTTCGAAACTTTGAACGGGTGTTTTTCGAAAGTATGTTTTCAAAGTTGGTGAGGGGAGTGTACTCAAAAATTACGCGGAAAAATGATCGAAACTTACTGCATCGTTCTTTATAAAATTTTTAGGACTCTTTTTAGATGTAAAAATATAGTATTTTTTCGAAGAATTTTTTTCCGATTTGATGAACGAAAAATGCCCTTTTTACGCAAACATCAAGTCACCCACTTTGAAGCCGCGCTTTTTTTTATAATTGATATTTCGGAAATCCCTTCCATTAATCATAGGATAAAGTAATATACTATCGTTAGTAGATTACTTTATCCTACTTCGATTTTTTGGGTAAAAGTATTTAATTACAATCGATTATTCTAATATTCGTTTATATTAGATATTCGAATTTATATTAGAATGATCAATTATAATTAAATATTTTTACAAAAAGTATTGGACTTTTCAATTTTAATTACTTTTTTTCTTTTGGGATTTTCTCTATCACTATGTTCTCAAAATCTTCGTCCCCTTCACTCCAAATTCGCACAGAGATCACATTTCCCATGACCGGCTGATTTTCCGTCAAGTTTATCCATTTGTAAATAAAAAAATAAGTAAAGTCGTTCCTTCATCGAAAATTGAACCTTTTTTTTCCAGACGGTGCCAGATTCGTAATTTCCAAAATTCGAAAACAGTATCCGGTCATACGAAAGTTCCATTATTGTACTGAAAGTTCATTGTTTAAGGGGTTACCCCCACTTGCGATTTTGAAAAAATCGATTTTTTTTATTGCATTTTTTTGAAGTATAAGTATCTGAGAATATGTCCCGAAAATTTCAAGTCGATCCGAACAAAATTGACTGAGATATGAGCGTTGAAAGAGAAGAATCCGTGAATTGAAGAACTGAAATTGAAACTTTAAACGCGTTTTTCTCAAAATGGCATTTCTGAAGTCGGTGACCAAGATTACTCGAACACTAATGAACCGATCTCCTTGAAATTTTTCTGGCTTGTTTAATACATAAAAATGTAGTCTTTAATCGTTCAATTTTTTTTTTTTCGAAAAAAATGGCCGTTTTATAGCCAAAAAACGGCCGTTTTTTTCGTTAAAATCGAACCATTAACTTTGACTGTCCGCCATTTTGTGAAAAATGAATATTTTTTAAAATCCTTCGATTAAAGACTAGTTTATACTTATATTTGACTAAATCCATCCGCATTTTTTTTTCAGATGATCCACTTCGCCGCAATGTTGGTCACCGCAAACCGTGTATATAAAAACATTATTTCATTGACGGCCATTTGCCACTAAACAATGTAATATTTTTCAATAAAAAAATTACGGAAAGTTCTTCAAGATGTGTTCTTTAAGATGGTATATTGATCGATTAAAAAAGTTTTGTAGTTTTCTTGAAATAAATTCACGAAAAAGGCCTTTTTTTGCGCTACAAGTGGGGGTAACGCCTTAATTTCCAATTCCCGATGACCCTCATTGCCAGAACCGTCACACCGTCTAGCCATCCATCATCATCGTTAATTTCTTCCAACAATAATAACTCCATTCTTTATCAATATTTCCAATAGAAAAAAACCCCCAACCTCGTCCAGACTATCTATCAATCACGTGTAAAATCCCGACCTCGTAAGCCCAATACATTCACCGAAAAAAAAAATTGAATCTCGACCTGTTTTCCGGGCCACGAGCTTACGCAGGTCCGCGAAAGGAGTTGTACCTTGAATCGGAGCTTTCCGATAGACGGCAATTCGTACACGTAGCTTAAGGCCGGTTTATCCTTTAACCCGGTCACAGGATCTGGCAAACTCGAGCTCTGCAACAATCGTTGCCGATTTAATCGTAAGGCTTGGGTAGACGAAGAAGAAAAAAAGGGAAAAAACCGAAGGGGCATGCGTCACTCAAAGACATCGATCTTTTTTCCACTTCGGTGAGCTTTATCGGGATCACGCACGCTGACACGCGAGCCGAGGTAAAAATCAACCCACATGTCAGATCAGACTCTCGACATCGCGCTCATTGAAAGTCTCTGCTCAACCCCCCCTCCCCCCGCCCTTACCGCAGTCGTGATTTAACTCTCCTAGTAAGCACTTCGTGCGTCAGGGGTTGTTCGCGTGTTAATGATTCTTCAAAGATTTGCGTGGCTCCAATGCGTTAGCGGACGTTTGTCAAGAGAAAGAAAAAAAAAACCCCCCGAGCTTCCGTTCTCATGCAAATGTGCAAAGTTTGCCAACGATAAGTACATTATTCTAACCAAGGCGTTGGACAAATGAAACTTGAATTCCTGGCTGGATAATACTTTCCAGTGGGAGCTTTCGCGTGGAAAGTGGAGGCCTTTCATCCGAGGTGAAATGACAGGGCCTCGAAAATTTTTTCATTTATAAAAGCGCGTTGAAGTCACGTAGGCAGAGTTCCCCACCATGGGAAAAGCCGATGCAAGTTCCGAGATGAAAAAAATAGAGTCTCCATTCGATGGTTAACAGCGGAGAGACGTTTTGGTATTTTTTAATTGGTAAGGTGCCGACCCGCCCCCCCCCCTCCAGTCAAGCTGAAATTTTGCCCAAGCCTGCCTTTAATTTTTTTAAGACAACCCCTAAAGGGATTTTTGGCGACGAGATTTGTGAGTTTCGGATTGGGTTTGTTTGGCTATTTTTGTTTGGACAAAACGGAGAGCGCGATAACATATACAGGGTGTCCCAGAACTGATGGTAGTCCCTGAAATGGGGGGTTGGGGGTGAAATTTCAAGTCGATTGATGTAAGCATGTATGGAGCTTAGATCAACCCCTGAATTATTATTAATTTTTAAAGGCAGGCCAATCAGGTGCGCCCGATGAGCCGGCGATCATCGGGCGCACCTGATTGGCCTGCCTTAGAAAATTCATAATAATTCAAGGGTTGATCTGAGCCCCATACATGCTTATATCAATCGACTCGAAATTTCACCCGCAGCCTCCCACTTCGTGCAACGCATTCCGTTCTGCGACACCCTGTAGATATAAACGACGACGTAGCAGATATAGATATAGTCGACGTGCGTTTAAAAAAAACTAAAAAATTCGATATCTCGAGAACTATTGCGAGTCGCCAAAAATCGCTTTAGGGGTTCTCTTAAAATATTAAAAGGAAGGTTTGCGCAAAATTTCAGCTCGATCGGTGGGAGGGAGTTCGGAACCTTAACCTCAAAAAATACTTTAAAATTCAATATCTCGAAAACTATTGCGAGTAGCCAAAAATACCTCTAGGGGTTGTCTTAAAATATCAGAAAGAAGGTTTGTAAAAAAATACAGCTCGATTAGGTGGGGGGGGGGGGGGGGGGGGGGGGGGGGGGCGTTTAAACCTTATCCTTAATCGATCGATGCCAAAATGCACCTTGTTGGCCATCAGCAGCAACGATGCTGATCGTCATTCACGATTGCCACTTGTTTCGGTCTCCCAAGTTGTGGTCTCCCGGTGAACTCGCCAAGTAAACCCGGCAATTAGTGTCCCGCGGAGTTGTACAGAAGGAGAACGTAAAATAAACTAGAACTCGGTGGGCAATTCGCTTCTCGAGAGCTCTCGCGTGTTAATTGCTTGGTAAAAGCACAATGTCTGTGCTTACGTCAGTTCGTTCATTGTCCAAGTATTCCCAACGTTAATCCGAGTGCCATTTTATTGCCGGTACGATCTTGGAATTGCTGGTGAATGGAGAATACGGTGAAGATGGAATCGGGTGGTTGGAACATTCCCATTACCCGTTTACTTTGTGATGAAAGCGTCTAGTTTGCAGTAATCTTATTGGGATGGGTAAAACACAGCCTTAAGGGGAGATAAATTTAAGCGCAGAAAAATTGGCTGATTTCAATGATTTTTTTTAAACCGAACATTTTTTCACAGTTTTCAAGACTTACAAAAAACATCGCTTAAGGATGTTGAGTCCCAAATCGCAAATGATGATAAAATTCTGAAAATTTGGTATGTTTTTGTATGAAGTATTTCAGAGGTCGTGTAAAAATTTCACGACAATCAGGAAGCTCGTTATTGAACAATTAACATTCACAAATTAAATGTTGTTTTATGGAAACTGATGTAACTTTGCAATAAGTTTTTTTTTTGACCTGTCAATTTTATAATATCTACAATATACTGAAAGCAACGGAAACAAAACGAAGTTTATTGATACATTTTTTTTTATTTCTTTTAAAAATTGTTCTTAACAAAATGTTAATTTTTTAATAACGAGCTTCCTAATCATCGTGAAATTTTAACACGACCTCTTAAATACTTCATCAAAAACATACCAAATTTTCAGAATTTTCTTATCATTTTTTATTTCAACCCTTAAGGAGGTTGAAGTAATGATGATAGAACTCTGAAAATTTGGTATGTTTTTACATGAAGTATTCAGGAGGTCGTGTAAAAATTTCATGACGATTGAGAAGCTATTTATTGAACAATTAGCATTAACATGTTTCATAGTGACTCAACATCCTTAAGTGTTCGCCTCCGATTTTGTTGAACGTCATATATGTGATGAAGCATTGAAAACCGTTTAGAAGACCGTGCAACACCTCTGCCATTTTCCAAACATTATTAAATTAATAAATTCCATGTACCAGTCTAAAGCAGTAATAAAACATACTCTAAGTTTTGAAAAAGGTGAATAAATCTTTTCTTAAAAAAGAATATGAAAATTCGTAATTTTTCCCTCGCCCAAAGGTATGTCCCTCTTAAGGCTTTTGTAAAAACTGGTCGAACTAAGATTCAAGTGAATTATCGGGCAATTCCTCTTTTCGGATATTGTCAATCGCACGTCCACGTTTTCGTACGTGTGTATAATGGCAATTAAGCGAAAGGCAATCTCTTGTCATCTGCATTGCTCACGTAACACGGTATGAGATTCGATTATCGCGAAACTTCATTTTCCGGTTGTTTCGTTGCGCAACCCTGAAGGACGAAATATGAGAAAGAAAAAGAAACACAGCGATGGGGGCGGGGGGTTGTAATTGAAGTGATGGCATGGAGAGGTGAGGTTCAGTTGGAGAAATCCTCAAGAGAGAGTCCTTTCCAATGACGTATCGACTTCATTTCCGGTTTATTCGAGCGTCGCCCCAACGATAATGCACAAAACAGCAAGTCTCGTGGCTTGAATCTAATGAACATCGTGCTGCTTTTCCACGCAAAAATCATTCCATTTTTAGGGCTTTATAAACCTTACGAAACATCGCTTTTGTTTTGCTTCAATGTCGTATAAACATTTTTAGAAAATGATATGGTTGATATGTATAAACCTCCATAAATTATATGGCTAGAAAAAAATGGTTTGAAATTATAAACGTCTTTTTTTTCTGGTAAGCATTTTTTCAAAATCAGGCGGACTCGTAGCCTTTACAATTTTCAATCGATTGACTCCAAATTTTAGTTGTAGCTGCTTAGAAAGATTTTTTGGCGAAGTACACACGATTTTTACCATCTATTAACAATTGCGGTTTTTATTTTAAAAAATGACCATTTTTTAGTCGAAAATACGACTTTTTCTTTCAAATTGGTGCCAATTTCGCAAAAATCAATATTTTGTAATAATCGTGTGTACTTCGCCATCAAAATCCATGTAGATTTCGCAAACTAATATTTTTCGTTTTCGGTGCTCACGTGGAACGCTTTTTGGAAAATGAAAAATTAATTTGAGCGTATTCTTCCCTACAGATAAGTAAAATGAACCCTTTAAACCTCAATTTGATTTCTTCATCAGAATGTTCAAAGAAATCCCAAAAAGGCCTCGTTTTCCGACCACCCACAGGTATATAAGGATCTTCGTCGTTTGGTTTTTTCCCTCAAAGATCAAGGACGCCATACATTTTGCTCGCCGAATTTTCCGACCGCTATTTTTCATACAATCAAACGCTCCATGATCTCTGACGATTTACGAGAGACCCTCGATTTTTTCGATCCAGACGTTACTCGCGAAATTTAAAGTTGCTCGAGTCAACAGAAAAAAAGCAGTGCCATAAATCGCGAAGGTACGAGCAGAAAAAAATATACGAAGAAAAAGTGTACACTGAGATTATGGGACAGATGGTTCGCGATGGGGAACGAGAATACATGAAGCTTCTTTTACTTGTTAAATAAACCCGCATAGCTCGGCGCCTGGGGTTTTAACTACGTCGGTGAGACGTAACGAAGGAGATAAAAATGAGGGTGTACTAATCACTCTCTTACGGTATGCAGACATTGTGGCACATAATATTATATATATACGTCAATATATATATATATATATATATATGATGGGGCGTTAATAATATATTAATAATATTGATTGAAATTATTATAATATTAATATATCAATTATTAATAATAATATAATGGGTAATAATATCAATATCAATATCAATATATCAATATATATATATATATATATAAAAGTATATACTGTCTTCAGAATCACGATGAGGTAAATGTAACCCTATTTTTGGAAAAGTACTTTCTTGTATTATATACATATATTTTACTATAAACGACATCAAATACTATATTTGATCGAACGATTTTTTCCCCATGCAGTATAGTATTTTCGTAGTAAAATATTTTTTAAGTATTTTTTTCCCCGATGTATACTTCCGATTTGATGAACGAAAAATCCCCTTTTTTTCGTAAACATCAAGACTGTCACTTTGCACACGCGGCACTTTTTCAAATTTGATATTTCGGAATTTGCTTCGATTAATCGTAGGATAAACTAATACACTACAGAAATCTGTTTGATTTTTTTAAATATCAGACAATCCGGTTCAAAAAGGCTCACCGCAAAACAGATTTTTGACAGGTGCTGCCCGGACATCGGCTGTAAATCGATTATGATTCAATATTTTTATACAAAAAGTGACAGAGTGTTTTTTATAGATATTTATTTAATATCTATAAAAATTTTAATAATAATATAATATAAAATAAATATAATTAATAATAATAGGTAATTTTTGTATAGATTTATTATCACGATTTTCCAAAAAAAAAAAATATCCCAAAATCGAGCTGTTCTCGACTGTTGCAACCAGGCATAACCCGTTAGTTAAGATCGTGGTGTTTTGGTTATCGAGGCGACACGTGGCACCCGTGCAATATTATTTTTCCGATGAAAAAGCGTCTGTTGTTTATTGATGTTTCGAGGCCTCGATCGAGGCGTTATTCGCGTTTTTTTCAATCGGATTCGCCAATAATGAAAAAAAGATGGCGAAGGGGTGGAGGGTGAGTGAGGATTTTCCGAGTACGTTGTTTTGTCCTGTGTCTATGTGCGGTATGTGAATAAAACGGTGCACCTGTCGCCGCGACGCTCGCGCGTCTGGGGGGAGGCAGGTATAAATAATAATGGAAAAGCGTACAATGAAAGAGGGAGACTCGGATGAGGGAGGGGGAAACGAGCCGCAATGTACGTATGCACAATGGCAATAACTATACGACGCTATGTACGTGCGTTTTGCATTCAGAACGAGTATGGGGCATCCCGTGTCACATTGTTTCAATCATATTTTACACTCTTAAGGATGTTGAGTCCCTATGAAACATGTTAATGCTAATTGTTCAATAAATAGCTTCTTAATCGTCATGAAATTTTTACACGACCTACTGAATACTTCATGTAAAAACATACCAAATTTTCAGAATTCTATCATCATTACTTCAACCTCCTTAAGGGTTGAAATAAAAAATGATAAGAAAATTCTGAAAGTTTGGTATGTTTTTGTATGAAGTATTTAAGAGGTCGTGTTAAAATTTCACGACGATTAGGAAGCTCGTTATTAAAAAATTAACATGTCGTTAAGAAAATTTTTTAAAAGAAATTTAAAAAAATTTATCAATAAACTTCGTTTTGTTTCCGTTGCTTTCAGTATATTGTAGATATTATAAAATTGAGAGGTCAACAAAAAAAACTTATTGCAAATTTACATCAGTTTCCATAAAACAACATTTAATTTGTGAATGTTAATTGTTCAATAACGAGCTTCCTAATTGTCATGAAATTTTTACACGACCTCTGAAATACTTCATACAAAAACATACCAAATTTTCAGAATTTTATCATCATTTGCGATTTGGGACTCAACATTCTTAAGAGGTCTGCATGCGCTTGAAATTTCGAATATAAGTTTTTTTTGCACACTCCAGCACCTGGGGTCTTAGAGGGGGCTTTGAGCTGCAACAAAGATTTCGCAAAAATTCCAAACATCAATTCACTGTTGTGAGCAATTTTGTGACATGTTGGCCCACTGCGCTACGACAAACCGCACTGATAAAATAATTCATGTTGATCTTGAAGATTGAGTAACAAAACATTTTCGGGAAGATTCTTTGCATGCTGCAGAAATGCACAAAAAAATGCACTGTAGAAAATAATAATTGCGATAAAAGATATTGTGTTTTGTTTTAATATAATTCAATTTGAAAATCAAGAATTTATAGAAATAAAAATAAAAGGAGACAGGACTATGACGATTAAAATTTGGCTCGAAGATTTGGCATATAAATGAAAATACTATTTTATTTGATGAAATATTAAGAATTATAGAGTATGTATTGAAGAATTAAAAGAAATGGCTCAATACTATTAAATGTAAGTTGTGGTTAATACGAGATTGATTCTGTCGAAATAATCATCTGTCAGGCACGTAACTGTAAAACAGATTTTTCATCTATTTTTATGGTATGTACGCTCCTCAAAGTTTTATTCAGCTTATTTTATACTTCTAAAAAAACGATCTTATATTTGATTTTTTTTTCAATGCACAATTGTGCCACTTTCAATAATTGATATTTATAAACATAAAATTTACAACTAAATTCATTATTTATTTTGATCGATATATATTTTTATAAATAGCTATATAATTATGAGTTTTTCTCAAACACTACGTTTGACGAAACGGTGCAGATCGCATCTCAAAATCTATTTGTCCAACTCCCTTCGATTCCAGGCAGAGCAAAGTTTACAACATTGTATATCTGATGACCAGATGATTCAATACGTCTATCCATTAATTAACAACAAATGCTCAAAGCTGTGTATTTGTCGAGAATCGACATTTTTATTTCTACAGCTCGCTATTATCGTAATTTTCAAAATGTCCCAAAGACTCCAGTTTCACTTCCATTTGCGATTGGCTGGGCGAAAAGTTCAATTCCTGATCCCACGCATGCGCAGATTTCCGTAGAACATCAACCTGTCATTCCTCATCACCACCAATATCAGCAAGGCACCTGCCCTTCGTCCATTCTCCATACTTGCTCTTTTTCCCTTCTCCCTTTTCCCTTCTCTCACGCATGGACAATGGACGCATGGACCACCCCACCTTGCTTCTTGCCCACAGACCGGATTTTACGTAAGAGTCAATGGTATGAAGAATTGAAAGTGTTTCCAAGACATAGAGCATGCTCGATGACTTTTCTGCAAGGCTGCACGGTCGTAGTACATCCTTAAAACGATATGCACCGATCGATCCAACGGTTTTGTCATTCCGGCCTTCCGTCTCATGCATTATAGGGTGCACACACATTCGGACGTGCACGAATGTCACGCGTGGTCGATTCCGCCCATGTACGGGCAGAAAGACCGAATGAGAGAGAGAGAGAGAGAGAGAGAGCCAGATGGACGTAGAGAAAAGTGGACTTCACCACAAACGCGAACATTATATCCATGTACGTTTCGTCCATCGCGAGTTGGCGCGTCAATGGGATGAATAATAAAAAGCCGCCAATATATACCTCGGCTCTAACGTATGCGCGTATGTACATACGTTCATCCACGTCGACTGGACTGGCGAACAAAAGGCCACAAACTTGCGCGATCGCGACACCTACAAAATGGTGGGTTACGCCATTTTGTTGGCGAACGTAGGGTGACGAAGGACGGGGGAAATGCATGCGCGAGTTTAAACGGAACACGAGTAACGCGAGGATCGTGGGAATATCAGAAAAGAGCGTCCAAACGCGGCTGGAACTAAAGCTGAAATTCCTGGTCGAAGCTCTTTTTTCCCCCGCATGACCGACTGCGTGAAAAGCATCGTGGAAAAAAAAGTAGAGGAAAACCTTCGGCTGTGCCGCACACGGATGACAATATGGCGGAAAAGTACGAAACAGAAGGTCTTAGCGGTGAATGGAACGGTGCAGTATCCGCGAAGCGCGTCCACCCGGTTGGATGTATCCATGCATCAGAGGATGCCACAAAAGAACCTTTTAACGGACTTTTTTTTGCCTTCCGTTCTATCCGTTGCTCGACTGCATGAATGCGTGAAATGATAGGGACGTGCGAACAGTCGATAAACTGTTTATGAAAAGGATGAGTGTGTGTCTTTTGTGGAGACCTGCTGGCTAGGAATGTGAGTTGGAATCAAGAGGCCTGCTTGGGGCACAAATGTACTCTCCATATGGACGAAGTAGTCATCCCTTTAAATCCGCATTCCCTTTGCTTCATTATCTTCCATCAGTCTTCAGCTCTCCAATCTTCCTCAGAGTCACCGGTGACAGTTCTGGATTTGCCAATAGGCCCTATAGGCAGCTGCCTAGGGGTGGTAGACTTTAAGCGGATTTTAGAGACAGCTGAAAAGGCCTAGGTCGATACAAGTGATTGAGATGGAGAGGCGGCACAAAATCAAGTAGCCTATACTTCAGAAAAGTATGAATCCAGCACTGACCGGTGACGATCGTTGGTGGTCATTGGTGATTATCGTTAAACTCAATCTCTGTCCACTTTGAGGCTGTTACGTGGCAAGGCTCATTAGAACGCCGAGAACTACTGGCCAGTTGTCTTTTTGTGGCTGGTGCACACTTCGAGTTCCCTCGAGTGCTCGGGTTGATGACAAATTGGCGCGGAAAGGCAGCGGGCAGTGGCAAGAGATTCCCTGTCGATGCATTCGTGCGAGACAGGCTCTGTGCACACGAACAACACACAGGCCAACCTTCAACGATGCTTTAACGAGCTTGTAATTCCACCTTAGTCGCCTTTCAGTCGCTACAAGGGCTTGTGGTATGAGAGCCGGGTGGAAGACATCGGTGACGCCCACCGCCTCTGGCTCGTACAGCATCCGCAATCTTCTCCTCGGGATGCTGACCTTTTTCCCTCTTCTTCCGCTATTTATTTAGTCGTTTGCTTGCAACGGCTATAATGGTAACAGCGGGTCAACGGTGAGGAGATACTTATGGATCGCGATGAGCCGGAGATTCAATCATCCGAATCAACTTGTGGTCGCTCTATTGAAGAAGAAGAGTCTGCTGCTTGCAAATAAGACGGACCTGAAGCTTTTCGAAGATGAATTTCTCAGACGCTAGGTGACCTCAAATTGCCCGAACCTATCCAAAGTAACGATTGGCCTGGTGGGATTGCATTAATACAAACTAGTCCAAATAGAGCAGCAGCTCGTTACATCAGTCTTGAGTCTCGGATATCTTCCTCTGCTCTCATTCTGCAGCATCATCTGTGAGAAAGTTACTACCTTTCGCAACCCAAGGGACCAATGTCCCATCATTCGCCTCTCACCCCAACCCTCATTGAAATTCGGAATCTTGAAGACGACGAACATGGAGCTTTCCATAAATCTTTAACTCCCTGTGTCTGGTGAACTCTCGATCGAGTTAGTTGGCGGGAATGTTGGCATGGAAGGATCGCATTGATGTACCAATCGGTCCAGATGGCGCACCGGTTTGTTATCTCGATCTAGGGCCCTGCCGATCCTGATCTCTGCCTTCTTAAGCCTTGATCCCTACGAGGAAGCTGCCTCGGGTCCGTTCGCAGATCGGGGCGAACGTCCCACTATTCGTCACGTCCTAATCCACCCTCATTGGAGGTTACAGGCATCCTCGTAAACCTTCCTTAAGCGCCTGTACGTCGTTTCGGGGTGTATCAAGTCCCTGGTAATTCGGCGGTTAACCACTATACACCGCTGAATCGAGAAGTGGCTGCGGTCTTTTCTCCGGCAGTAAAAGGCTAAACAGGCTTTTGTGACTTGTCCAGACATCCCTGCGTTACAAATCGACAAACTACATCCCTCGCCCTGCTGCCCTTCTCTCCCTTCCTCTCTACCTTGTCTCCATTCTCCCTCTTTGGTTCCTACTGGTGGTCAATTTGCCGGATCTTGTTACGTCAGGTCAATCGAAGAAGAAGCATCTCCGTAGGTGAGATAGCGCCCTAGGGGTCTCCAACATCCTGTCCCTACGAGATACACTCTATGTATGTCGTCCATGTACAGAATCCTCATCCCACCCATCCATATCTATATACCTCCACCCGTGTTATCCTGATTCGACCCAACAAGCTCGTCGCTACGTGACTCCTGGCGGAAAAAGGTCGGAAAAAATGACTGTTCCAAGCTTCCAGCTGCTGAAAGCTTTGAAATTGAAAACAACGGAACATAAATCTTTCTACATGTTTTTTACAACTTTATCTCATGGGGAATCACGATCCATAGGGCTTGGGTTATATTCAATTGGTCCGCCATTGCGGCTGTTCAGTATCTGAGGATGCAGACGTAATTCCCAAAGGGTTTGTACACACACACACACACACACACAAATATATATATATATATATATATAGATACATACAGCGTAGCTGCTGGCTCATACGTGGTAGCCACGTGTGGGGGCATATTACGAGTCGCATTTCGAAGCACGTGAGGCCAGAGCCACGTGGCAGTGTATGCGCGAAGAAGAACGTGTTCTGAAGGGTTAAGGATGTTGAGTCCCTAAGAAACATGTTAATGTTAATTGTTCAATAAATAGCTTCTTAATCGTCATGAAATTTTTACACGACCTCCTGAATACTTCATGTAAAAACATACCAAATTTTCAGAATTCTATCATCATTACTTCAACCCCCTTAAGGGTTGAAATAAAAAATGATAAGAAAATTCTGAAAATTTGGTATGTTTTTGTATGAAGTATTTAAGAGGTCGTGTTAAAATTTCACGACGATTAGGAAGCTCGTTATTAAAAAACTAACATTTTGTTGAGAACAATTTTTAGAAGAAATAAAAAAAAATTTATCAATAAACTTCGTTTTGTTTCCGTTGCTTTCAGTATATTGTAGATATTATAAAATTGAGAGGTCAAAAAAAAAACTTATTGCAAAGTTACATCAGTTTCCATAAAACGACATTTAATTTGTGAATGTTAATTGTTCAATAACGAGCTTCCGAATTGTCGTGACATTTTTACACGACCTCTGAAATATTTCATACAAAAACATACCAAATTTTCAGAATTTTATCGTCATTTGCGATTTGGGACTCAACATCTTTAAAACGCGAATGGAACCTCACAAAGAATTCGCCCGCGCTAAAAGTACTGAATTATATGATGTGCGGACGGAAAACACTTTGTCGGGTTGAATGGCACCATCGGATGGATGGATCGAATGGAAATATGATAATAATACTAACGGTAATAATGATAGTGAAAAAAATAATGATAATGGCAACTGTTACTCACAAAAATAATAATAGCAATAATATTATTGACGAAAATAACGATAATTAGTAATAATATTAATAGATTAATTAATTGATAAGTTTATTAATTATTAATTGATTAATTAATAATCAATAGTTTCATTATTAATTAATTGATTAATTAATCATTAATAAACAATGATATTAATGATGTTAACAAGTAATAGTTAAATAGACTGTTGGTTATAAATATTTGCAAATAATATTGCAATAAATGATTAGCAATAGATATTTGTAAATAATATTAGAAGCGAATAATAATGAGCAATGATAAGGTTTATTATAATGATAGTGGCAATAGTATAACTAATAATACGAATAAATCATAACAATAATAATTGGCAATAATATTAATGGAAATGATGATAATAACAACAAATAATAGTGCAAAAATACAGTTTTATCGGTTTTTTATTCCAATACGATTATTTGCGAAGAATGAAGTAAATTTGAAATAAGCATAGTTGAGAACTCACAGTAGGTGACGGTCGTGAGACGATCGATCGTGTCTTGCTTCAGCTTGCTGTTCTTCTTTCCCATTTTTGCAGCCGAGAGAACTTAACTCCCGAATTTTCGTTTCTCTTTGTCTTTGTTTCGCAATGTTTTTCTTTTCTTTTTTAATTAATTTTATACCTTACCCCGTCGAGCACACGCGAATTCACGAGGAACACAGCGGAGAGAAGAACAAAAAAGGACACTTACGGAGGCACAAACACGCGACGAGCACGATTTTAACTCTCTCGGCTTTTCGCTCGAGTTGCGATACTCCAGACCGTAAATTTCTCGGGGTTTATACGTGTGTATATATAAATATATATAAATATATATACATTTATATATATATATATATATATATATATATATATATATATATATATATATATATTCGTTGGCCGTATCTTTTGAAGCAACTTGGAAAATTTCTACGTACGTTAATCACGAGGGCAAAGTGTTCCCTATCGAGAGAAACAGACGGCGGAAAATTCTCGTATCTTTCTCTCGCCTTCACTCGCTCTCTCGGCAGAGCTTTTACACAGCACACATTTCTTCTCCCCTTTTCACGTGTCAATTAACTTTGTCCTTATTCGCCAGGAATTGTGAGATAAGTTTTTTTTTTAAATTAAAAATCGGCCTTGGCACTCGATATTTTCACTCGTGGAATTTGTTTTTTTTCTTCGCTGGCCCGGAAGTGAATCTACGGGAAATTTTCGTCCGCCAATATTGCAAGTGTAGCTAGCCGAAACTTTGGGCACGCGATGGAAGATCTCGACGTAGTCGTACGATTCGAGAACTTATCAGACTCATAATTTCCGCACAGTCGATGCGCACACACGCGCACACACTCCCGCAAGATCCCAGCGAGGAAAAGCTCGAGCTGCTTTTATTTCTCTTGCTCGGTGCCTCGTGGGCTATCGAAAAAGCGTTAAGCTTCGAGATAGGACGAGACGCTGAGGAGGAAATCGCAAGTACGTTCTTTCGAAGCGATCCTAAATTCAGTCAGCTGAAAATAGAAAAAAAGGTAAAATGTATTGGAGTAAGACGATTATTTAACGACAGTGGTGGGGACCTGGACCAATACTCGGATGGGTGACCGCTCAAAAGCGCTGACTCGCGCACCCACTACCTACCGAGTCGAAGGCAGTTTTGCTGAGTTTCCAAACAAACGCACAATCAGTAAACTATGCATGTAAAGGCACGAGCTTTTAAGTTTCCCCGTGCCCTCCTGCTGGGATATTCGGAGCGAAAATGGTGGGATGAAATAAAAAAAAGCAATTATTCGCTTTTGCATCTAACTCTTCCCACTTTTGTAATTCGATCGTCACCAGAAATGGAACGTTCCCAACACGTTTCACTTCCGGTAGCGAAATTGTGCCGTTTGCTCTTAATAAATACACTTTGGAAATACTCGAAAAAAAAATTTATTTCATTTAAGTCACTATTTATAGATGAAAATGGTAGTTATAAAAATGTCCTAAAAAAAATGGTAGATCTGCGCTGTTGATGAAATCTCGGAGATGAATCATCCGAAACAAAAATCAAACTGTTTTAGGTTCAGTATGTTAATGGCTATAGCGCATGTCATACGATTTTTGATATATGCCAAGAGAACAAAATGGAGGACATTTTTCGAAAAAAACATTTTTTCACTGTTTCTGGCCAAAAAAATAGTAAATATAAAATTTTTTTTAAAACCTTGACATGCGCTATATTTATAGTTGTAAAGAATATGTTTAAAATTTCATAACGATCGGTTCGTTAGTTTCGAAGATTTTATCAACAAGCTGTCGAAAACCATTGTTTCGTGAAAAACGCGTTTAAAGTTTGTTTAGGTTACATAAATACATAAAAATGTTTTTCTAAATGTATTTCGAAAGTGTTACAACTATTATATCAATATCTATAATATATAAAAAAAATGATATATATAAATATATATATAAACTATATATACTATTATATTTTATATATATATATATATATATATATATATATATATATATATATATATATATATATATATATATATACTAATATATCAATATCTATAATATATAAAAAAAATTCATGAAAATAGCCTTTTTTAGCGTCTAAAGTGAGACGTGCCCTTCAGCTTGTCAGTTTCCCCGTGCCCTCCTGCTGACGAGGGAAATGCGTCGTGAAAATTGTGGGATGAAGGTGAACGTACAGCTGCGTAAAAGCTCGCGAATTGAAGAAACAAAAAAAGTAATTATTCGCTTTTTTAACCTTACTTTTTCAATTTTTGTAATTTGATCGCCACCGGAAATGGAATGTTCCCAAAGCGTCGCACTTCCGGTATCGAAATTCCGGGGCAAAAAAGGTCTCAGGAGACCAAGGGCGTGGCGACAATTGCGGGTGGAAGGGGGGGCTGGGGGTGTTGAAAAAAATGAAGTTTTCCACGATGACGAGGGTCCGGGCTGTCCCGAAAGCGCTATTTTACAGGGGAGATGAGAATGAAAAGCAACGGGATATATATGGAGTAGAAAGAGGCCGGGAGGGAACGAGCTGGTTGATCGCCTACGCCCGCGTATGAGCGGAAGAGGGCTGCGACGGGGGTTGTATATTTCTGCTGGTATTGCTGTTGCTGAGGGCTCGAGAAACTTTATCGCGCGGAGAGTACCGAAAAGTTTTCCAACTCGCTCGGTGAATTTCCGAACACGTGTGCTACTCATTGACGTAGCAGAAGGGCCTTCAAGCTCTTGGAGTACGACCAGAGTCGCGCGAATAAAGTCCTTTTCTTCTCTGGCTTGATGGAAATATTCTGGCACAGCTTTTTTCTCCAAACTGACGAAATTGCCGCCTTCCTTCAATTTTTCCACACCGTCCCTTTTCGAAACGGCCAACCATGTCCCATTCCTTGACACACTTTTTCCACTTTCCCCGAGATTAAGAATGTTGAGTTCCAAATCGCAAATAATGATAAAATTCTGAAAATTTGGTATGTTTTTGTATGAAGTATTTCAGAGGTCGTGTAAAAATTTCACGACAATTAGGAAGCTCGTTATTGAACAATTAACATTCACAAATTAAATGGAGTTTTATGGAAACTGATGTAACTTTGCAATAAGTTTTTTTGTTGACCTCTCAATTTTATAATATCTACAATATACTGAAAGCAACGGAAACAAAACGAAGTTTATTGATACATTTTTTTTTATTTCTTTTAAAAATTGTTCTTAACAAAATGTTAATTTTTTAATAACGAGCTTCCCAATCATCGTGAAATTTTAACACGACCTCTTAAATACTTCATACAAAAACATACCAAATTTTCAGAATTTTCTTATCATTTTTTATTTCAACCCTTAAGGAGGTTGAAGTAATGATGATAGAACTCTGAAAAGTTGGTATGTTTTTACATGAAGTATTCAGGAGGTCGTGTAAAAATTTCATGACGATTAAGAAGCTATTTATTGAACAATTAGCATTAACACGTTTCATAGGGACTCAACATCCTTAAATATATTAGAAGGGACAAAATTTATCGAAAATCGGTTCAACGAAAATTGGCAATTATTGCATAAAATAGAAAACCTGTGTCCATTTTTCAATAGGCACGACTGTTGACTTCGAATCACGGGGGATCGACTTTGAAGACACAAAGTTTGAGCATTGAGAAAAGTTTGATACAAAAAAGTGTATTTTCATTAATTTTTTTGGATGGGTTTATATTATAGAAATATATTATATTATATTATAGAAATAGAAATATAGGTTTATATTATAGAAATACATTAAAACATTTTTTTATATTTATTTAAGTCACTATTTACACACGAAAATGGTAGTTAAAAAAATGTCGTAAAAAAATTGTAGGTCTGCGCTGTTGATGAAATCTCGGAGATGGATCATCCGAAACAAAAAAGTGAACGGTTTTGGATTCAGTATGTTAATGGCTATAGCGCATATCATACGATTTTCCATATATGCAAAAATAACAAAATCGCGGACATTTTTCGAAAAAACAAAAAAAAACGTGTTTTTTCACTCAAAATTCGCTCAAAACTACAAAAATCGTAAATATAAAAACTTTAAATATCCTTGATATTCACTATAGCTATAGTTGTAAAGAATATGTGGCTAAAATTTCATAAGAATCGGTTCAGTAGTTTCGAAGATTTTATCAACAAGCCGTCCAAAAACGTTGTCTCGACAAAATTGCGTTTAAAATTTGTTTGGGTTGCACAAACACACTAAACATTTTTTAAATGTATTTCGAAAGTGCATTTATTAAGTGCAACAACTTTAATATCAATATCTTTAATATAAACTTATACAAAAATTGATGAAAATAGCCTTTTTTAGGGTTTAAAGTGAGAAGACCCTTTAAGTATGCAGGTATAGATAAAAAGTTTACTTTCATCATTTATTATTTACTATTTACCATTTTCTTGTTACCACTTATTATTTACTATTTACGGCTACCATTATTCATATTTTGTATATTTTTAAAAAATATTAAGCAAACTGGAAAAACCCTATATTATTTTTCAACTTTGGACGACACAAAGTTTAAGTATGATTAAAAAGTATAGTACGTTTGCTATTACCATTTATTATTTGCCATTTACGGTTGCCATTATTTCATTTTTTATATAATTTTTTGATATTTCGAGAACAGGCGGAATTAATTGGCTAAAATTTCGATAGTTACTCGTTCGATATTGAATTTCCCATATGTATAGGTACATATACGATTCTGCATGATTCTCACGTTTTCGGAGATGCTGAAAACTTACTTAGAGTTACGTGTGTCCTCATATATGCATGTATACATATATGCAGCCGAAAACGTGACCACCCAACCTCGTCTATATTTATGTACTCGTTTCTTCTTCCCTGTTCCCTCTACCCCTCTCGTTCTTTCTCCTCCCCCCCTCTCTCTCTCTCACTCTTGCTCGACACCGGCGGAGACTTACGACCTAAATTTTTCGAAAGTGTCGTTAAATCGAGATTGGTGCTTTCAGTGGTAAACAGAGTCGAGGGGTCGAGGCGTACACTCTTTGGGATCGATATATCCACAGCTCTGAGTCCGAGATCTTTTTCGTGAAGATATATTCTTTGCTGCCCCCTTCCCAGCCTCACAGGGTCCTCATGGGGGTCGTTGGGGGGGGGGGGGGGGTTGAAGGAACCAAATTTGTGAGCCCCTTGCGAATTTTTTAAATTCAATAACTTGGGCCTATCACGAGGGGGGTGGGGGAGGGGCAGTGAGAGATACGATGGTTTATTTATTATTATCTTTAGAGAAAAAGGAAATTCCCTCATCGTTTCTCTTGAAGAGCGATTGAAGTTTATCGAGGAATTGATTCAAGCAAGAGATTTCTAAAATTCAAATTCCTACCTTTTCGAAAAATGTTTTTCTCACCCTTTTTTCTTTTTTCAATTTTCTATACCCTGTTTGTGTACGATAATTTTGTTCATTTATTTTTTCTCTATTTCATTACTTTTATTCCTATTTATTTTTTTTCCTAATTCCCTTTTTAATTTTTTTTTTTCATCGATATTTTCTCCATTTCCCTTTTTTCATTATTTTTTTCCCAATTAAATGATTTTTCGTTCCTTTTTCTCCTATTTCATATTTTTTCACGGTTCGTCGCGATTTTCTTTGGATTCTGGCGAACATGAAAAATATTTGTTCAGGCTTGGCTTTGGGTAATCAGAGTGGAAGAAACATACGAAGCTTTTGTCTCGGGCTGACGTGGCTCGATCGATTCGTCGAGAAACGCCGAATGGGCTCGGAAGCGTAGACGAAAGATCAATGGCGAAATCGCTTATTCGCTTTTATATCGAGAGCCGTAGAATCGATGGAGGAAAATGCGTTTATTTTCATTCGCTCGAAACCAAGCTCCGAGAAGAAAATAAATAAAATTATTCGATTGCAAGGGAATTTTCCCGGTGTCATAAATCTCGATGGACAAAATGCTGCTTCGAATTGTTTTTTCAAGCGAAAATTCTTTCGGGAAAAAGTAGAGATATTGGGATAAAAGAGGGAGATGAAAGATCGAGAGGAGCGTGGAACGAGCTCGCGGCGTTTTACTCGGGACTGGAGAACTTCGAGTTCTCTGAGGCTCCAGAAACTTGAAACTCGCGGATTCGAGAGACTAACACATATCAGAGTGAATCCTTTTCTTCATCGCATCAAATCCGGCTGCCCGAGAAACTTTCGAAACATTCTCGATCCCTAAAGGATTTCAAGGAAAAAAAAACGTTTGCAAATGAATGAAAAAAATACGTAACATTTTTCGAGTCACCGTGCATTTTCGAAACTCAAAAAAAAAAATTGTACCTTGCAGTTTTGAACCTTGTTCGACGGAAACGTTTTTTTATTTTTATTTTCTCGTCTGAGAAGTCTCTCGTTCGTTTTCCAAGTGCGATGCAGACCGTTGCATCGTACTCGAGAGTCGACGAGAGCAACTCGTAAAACACCTGCAGGTATTTTCGAGTTGCACGTCGGTGGAAAAAAAACTTCTCTCGCGTGCCAATAAATAACTTGCACGTTTGTGAAGCAAAAATAAAATAAGAGAAGAATTTTAAGAAAAATTGCAATATTGGCAATTAAAAAATCTCAAAATAAAAGTCTGATGAAAAATTCAAAAATCTTCTCCATGAAAAATGTCATTCCGGTTCGAGTGTTCCAGAAGCTCCAGAAGCAAATCGAGTTGCACGTCGGTGGACAAAAATAATTCTCTGGTGTGCGAATTGCACGATTCTGAACCAAACATGAAATGAGGGAAGAAATTTTAAAAAAATTGCCACATTGGCAATAAAAAAATCTAAAAATAAAAGGTTGGTAAAAAAAATTCAAAAAGTTTTTCCATAAAAAATGTCATTCCGGTTCGGACGTTCCAGAAGGTCCAGAAGCAAATCGAGTTGCACGTCGGGGAGAAAAGAAATTCTCTGGTGTGCAAACTTGCACGTTTCTGAACCAAAAAAAAAATGAGGGAAGAATTTGAAGAAAAAAATACCACATTGACAATAAAAAAAATCCAAAAATAAAAGATTGATTTAAAAAATTCAAAAAGTTTCTCCATAAAAATAAAATGAGGGAAGAATTTAAAGCAAAAATACCAAATACAATAAAAAAAATCGAAAAATAAAAGACTGATAAAAAAAACATTCAAAAAGTTTCTCCATAAAAAGTGTAATTCCGGTTCGAGTGTTCCAGAAGCTGCAGACGTAAATTTTGATTGAATTACATAACTCGTGGACCCAAATTTCAAATTCAACCCCTGCGTTGTCCCGTGCCCTTGTTTCCTTTGATTCGTAAATGTGACAATTATGCAAACTTCGTTGCCGCTATGATAGGAGTTGGAGCTCCGAAATTCCAGCCGAGAACACGAGCGTTTCAACGCCTCGCAGAGCTTGCGGACTTAATTTTCCATTCCTCTTCCCTCCTTTCTCTTTGACCTAGGGCATCTCTATGATGAGAGAGCGATGCGTGGCCCTCTCGTATCTCGAGGGCTTTCTTAACGCTCTTTCGTAGCCTTTTCTCCCTTGGCAGGAAATCCGAAAGCTCCGGATGAGCCACCGCGAGCCTCCTCCATTCACCGTGATAAATCTTCGTATAACGAGAAAGCGAGACGATTGGAGAGGAGGGTTGGCTTGAAATTATTTTTTAAAGAAGCGAGAAAAGCTTTGTAATGAACTGAGCGAGTCTTGCACGAATATATGTATGGAAGGGTGCTTTTGAGGACGTTAGACTTCAAGGACCGTCTTTGAAATAACGTTGAATAGTGTAAAGCATAGTCATATTTATATTTATATTTAAGCATTTTTATATGAAGCTCATTTCCGTCGTTTCATTTTTAATGATCGCCCGTCCTTATAATCAATACTTTGTGGAAATTAATTTAAAATACCGTCCTCAAAACAGCCATATGTGCTCGTATCCTGTTGCATATATATTTCATTTTGGCTAAATGAATTGAAAAATTATTTATTCAAATAAATTCAAATACTTCAAATAAATTATAAAGTAATTTTTTCAACTTATTTATCGAAAAAAATGTATTCAATTTATTTACCTAATAATTCGGTCAGATCAATTACAAATAATAAAGTCGAGTCAATTTAAATTTAATTTAATTTTGAAATTAAACATGACGTACTAACGGTTGGAAAACTGCATTTGATGGCCCATGGGCAATCAAAATCCTGATTAGGATTGTACAGGCAAACTAAATAGATATTTTTTTTCCCAGTGCAATTTTTTAAATACTTATTGCCAATAAAGCACGCATGATAAAGTACTACCACTATTGCGATGCGCAAATATAGCCCCTTAAACCCATCGCTTACGTACAAAAACATATTTTAACATATTCGTTGAAGTACGTTTTTGTACAGTGAGGGAAAAAATAATAAATAAAGCATATCCTCTTTCCGGCACTTTAATCGCGCGAAAGCTCGAGCCATTCACGTTTTTTGCGGGAGGCCCAAGAATAAACGATCGAGAAAAGGCCACTTATGAATAATGACACACGGGGGACGAGAAGTAGACTCAAAATTGTTATGCCAATCGAATTATTTTTTGGGACTTTGAAAAAAAAAAAATATGCGCAATGTCAAACGAATTTTTTTTTCCCCTCCAAGTATCTAAGAAAGAGGAAAAAACAAATTACACACGACTTTCGGAATGACCAGAGACTCTTTTTGTACATTCAAAAATGCTGATTAAAAAAAGCGACGGGCTCGGTTCAGCAAGAGATTAAAAGAGGTGAAAAAAGCTCAACCGACACGCCGATCACTCGAAAGCTTTCGGCTTTTTTTTTCCGGTCTACCGTGAAACAAACAGCTCCAGCATCCACAAGAGCGAAAACCTCAATTTTCCATTAAGCTTTCGAGTGGTAAGGATTTTTCGCCTGGCATTCTGTGAAAAGCCCCATCAGCGCGAGCTTTACGAGGGATCATTTCGAATTTGTTTTTCTTTTCGCTCTTCCATCTCTTGTTGCCTCCACCCTTTCGCTCCCTCAGTGAAAATAGCTCCGCACAGATCGCGCACATTGATCAATTGCAAGCTCGCGTAACGCGAGTCGTACGATCCGTCGAAGGGATGAAATTCGACAGGGTGAAGAGCATTCGTGATCAAGTTGTCACTGCTGCGTCATCTCGCTGTCACCACGAGGCCGAAGGAAAAAAAAGTGCAAACTTCACCCACGCGTCCAACGGATCGACCGATAAAAAATTGTCAAAGTGTCGTCGACCCTTTGTTCTCCTGCCCAAAGCAAAACATCTCGAAAACGCTCCTCGACCTTACCAAAACCTTACTTCCGGTTCACTCAACCACGTCCTCGTTGTTTTTTTCCAATTTTTCAATCGACTGAAACTGAAGAAACGAGCAAGGGTCGCAGGAGCTAAAAATCACGAGCTAAGCTTGAGGTACGAACTTTGGGATTGATGCTCGTGATGTTTCCGTTAACGAAGGACGCGACGGGACACTGTGACGTCATGGCTTAACGGGCCCCGGCGTCGGACTGCCTCTACTCGCTTATTCTCGCGTCCGTCGTTACACTTTTCCAACCCCCTCCAAAAGCCACCCCCAAACCCTCTGCTTCCGCCTCCACCATCGTCAACCCCTTGCCCTCCGCTCTTCCGCGCGAAAGCTCGGGCTGGTGTTTTACCCCGCGGGGCTGGGGGACTCCGCATCGTCGGGCGCAAGCGCTTCGCGCGGTTACCAGCTTCGCGAAAAGACGCCAAACGGACCACATACGCTGTCGTATTCGTGTACCACTTCGAAAGGATACACCTACCCTTTGCATCCGTGTGACGTTGCCCACCGGCACTTCCGGTTGTCTTCGGGCCTTTTTCGTTTTGTCACTCCATTCGATGACTTTGATGGCCAATGATTGTGACACGTGGCGAAGGAGGCTGGACGGGAGAAAAAAAGCTCGATGGACCCTTCGCTTCATCCCGGACGCAAGCTCGCTGCGTTTCCGGTGACCCCAATGACAAACGAGACGTCCAACGTAACATTGCGTAACTTGACGATGACGCTCTACCGAAAGATACGTGGGAATGTTTACTTTGCGCTTTTTATTTTTCGATTCTTTTTTTTTCCCGAATCGATTTATTCCGATGCTCGATTCTGGATCAGCAACAAGTATCGGTGAATATACGCGTATCTCCAAACGTTCGTCTAGGGAATTTTAAATATCGGGAGTAGGCGAGGCTTTGCGAAAGGAGGCGATCGCTGGCGATTCGTTGACTTTAGTTTGGGGAAAAAAATGGGGTAGAATTCGAGAATAAAGGTTCGGAAAGCCCATTTCGATGGTTAAGTTGGAATTTTGGGTACCCAGGTGTGTACTGACTGGCTAATCATGAATGCGATAGTAATCATACCCGCAAATTTGATTTTCGAGATCAAAAGTTTAAAAAACTGGTTTTTTTTTACGTTTTTCTATATTATTTTGATAAATGTTGATCTTGGAGAAAAGTGCTTCGTACAAAAGTTGTAGCCTATAAAAATATTGATCTTTTATGTTATGATCAAGTTTTGTGTAAAACCACTCTGTTTCGAGAAAAATGGGATAATGTTCCGATAAGCACATTTTGCTAAATTAGTTTCGATATCATCTACTTACGCACTTTACCGCGGAAAGTTTGGAGTTTAGTCTTTAAAGTGCTTTTTAGTCTTGAACCCATACCCAAACAAAAAAAGCAAAAAATGAAAGACAAAAAAGCCACAAATAACATAAAATACGAAAAAGCAAAAAATAAACATGCACTTTACAAACCGAACCATCCAACCTTCCGCGGATAAATCCGTAAGTAGTAATATCGAAAGTAATGGAGTTTAGCAAAATGTACTTATTGGAGCATTATCCCATTTTTCTCGCAACACAATAGTTTTAGACAAAAATTGTATAGAACATAAAAGATCAATCTTTTTATTGGCTACAACTTCTGTGGGGAATATTTTTCTCTAAGATCAACATTTATTAAAATAAAATATAAAAACTTTTAAATAATGAGTTTTTGTGAGTTTGTTTGCGTTTGCTCAAGTTTGCGGGTATTTTCACTATCACATTCGTGATCAGCGAGTCAAAATACATGGGTACACTAAATTCCAAATTGATCGGTGATCCGGGCTTTTCGGAGCTACACACTTAAAATGTTCTAATATGTTCACAGCATATCAGGTTAAAATTTTCTAAGTACTTTTGTATTCACAGCATATTATATTTCAAATTTCTGAGTAATGCTTTTTCACATCATGATGGATTAAAATTTACTAAGTAATCTTGTCTCCACAGCATATTATATTTATTAAAAACTTCCGAGTATTTTTTTCGCACCATGAAATATAAAAAAATTCCAAGTAATTCTAAGTATTTTTTTTTTCTTCGCAGCATTTTGTATTAGAATTTTCTAAGTATTTATTTTCGCGGCATAATATATCGATAATTGCTAAGTGATTTTTTTTCGCCGCATAATATATCAAAAATTTCTAAGTAATTTTTCGTCACAGCAGACTGATATTTTCTAAGTAATTTTTTCACAATTTTTCTGCGCTCGGGAACGAAGCTTGGGTTGTCGAGTGCGCGCGAAGGCCAGGAGGATTGCGATGATGAACGCCGGAAAGAAAAATCCCATCCACGCGAACACCGGAAAGTCCTGGAGACACGTAGAGCCGGGCTTTTTTTTCGTTGAGTTCTCTGGTCGCGTTTCAACTGCGAAGTCGTTTGTTATTTGCGTAGACGCGATGGTATACAAACCAAGAGAGCATTAGAACGAGATAGTGTTGCGCATACGGAGTGCACCAAACTTGTACTTCCGGTAGGATCCCCAGCTCACCGAGGGGAATTGCGAACGAGCGAGCGAGTTCCCGGGATTCTGTGTACATCTCCATTAGGCGTGGTATTCGCGTGCACCGGAGTACGATGTGTGTAGAGATGCGGCCGAAAGTATCGTGCATGCTCCTTTATTATCCCGTCGTCTCGCAATATCTCGGTGCTGGGGAAAATGGGAGACCGGGACGGTCGAAAAGCTCGAGTAAGCTTATCGGAACTCTTTTCAACCTATTTGCCCTTGACAAAACATTAAGGCGTTACCCCCACTTGTAGCGCAAAAAAAGGCCTTGTTCATGAATTTTTTTAAAGAAAACTACAAAACTTTTTTAATCGATCAATATACCATCTTAAAGAACACACCTTGAAGAACTTTCATTAATTTTTTTATTGAAAAATATTACATTGTTTAGTGGCAAATGGCCGTCAATGAAATAATGTTTTTATATACACGGTTTGCGGTGACCAACATTGCGGCGAAGTGGATCATGTGAAAAAAAAATGCGGATGGATTTAGTCAAATATAAGTATAAACTAGTCTTTAATCGAAGGATTTTAAAAAATATTCATCTTTCACAAAATGGCGGACAGTCAAAGTTAATGGTTCGATTTTAACGAAAAAAAACGGCCGTTTTTTGGCTATAAAGCGGCCATTTTTTTTCGAAAAAGAAAATCGTACGATTAAAGACTACATTTTTATGTATTAAATAAGCCTGCAAAATTTCAAGAAGATCCGTTCATTAGTGTTCGAGTAATCTTGGTCACCGACTTCAGAAATGCCATTTTGAGAAAAACGCGTTTAAAGTTTCAATTTCAGTTCTTCAGTTCACGGATTCTTCTCTTTCAACGCCCATATCTCAGTCAATTTTGTTCGGATCGACTTGAAATTGTCAGGACATATTCTCAGATACTTATACTTCAAAAAAATGCAATAAAAAATCGATTTTTTCAAAATCGCAAGTGGGGGTAACCCCTTAATGGGTTATGCCTGGTGGTAACAACCGAAAACAGATTATTTTCGAAGTTTTTTTTTATAGAAAATGTTCAAGTTGATTTTCTGCAAAAATGTTGCGTTTGAAAAAGTATCATGTAAAGAACGATCTGTAATTTTTTTACGTAAAAATATTCAATTACGACCGATTTCGACGTTCGAAAACGTCTTCTGCGGTGGGCCCTTCTCAGCCGGGTTATCTAGTATCAAAAAATCTAAAGGATTTCGCTGGTATATTAGTTTACCCTATGATTAATCGAAAACATTTCTGAAACACCAAATTTCAAAAAATGGCGCGTGTTTATCGTAAGAATCTTGATTTTTGCGAAAAATGGGCTTTTTTCGTTTCTCAAAATCGAAAGTATACATCGGGAAAAAATCTTCCGATCAAATACTATATTTTTACATGGAAAGTATAGAAATATGTTTAGAAAAATCTTTAAAAATTTCAGAAAGCTCGACGCAGTACTTTAGAAATATTTTCATTCACGAGATGATATATTCATGCGATATTCACGAGATGATATATTGTCAAAATATCCTGGTCTTGATGAAAATAATTTTTCAACTTTTATAACTAGGCCGCTTTAAGCGAAACAAAAAAATACTTGATTTTTCAAACACGTTTTTCAACAAAAAAACCCCTATTGTTATTAATATTTCGTCAATAATGTTAATGATAGCAATTTTCTAAGAAAATACTCCAGCTGGAAAAATATACTTTAGGAATAAACTTCGTTTCTCTTGTCTCAGAACGATGGGCAGATTTCGGTACCCCATTTGACAGTTCGATTTCCGCGCGATTATTTATAAATGTACCGATTATTTTTTTTTGCAATTTTTATAAATACCTTTCCTTTATCCAATGACTGCATCACAGTGCCAACACTTTTGGTCCAGGCTACCTATAACATTGTCGAAAAAAAAAATCCTTTTTCGACCTCTTCGTACATTGGCGGTAGGTAAAAAAAAATCTCGGCACATTTGAGCTCTCCAACTCAAAACTCACCTGCGTGACAGTTCTGAACGATTTTATCCCATTTTTATTTTCACGAAAACTTTTCGCCCACTTTGCTTTGAGAAAGTGTCGCAAAAAATATCGTCGAAACTCGTCGAGTTTGTCTGGACTGACTTGTACATTTAGCGCCGTATATACGTATGCGAGCACGCGATGTATTTCTCCCGGAGTAAATTCGCAAGTACATGCAAGTCCTTGGGATACGTCTGGAGCGCGCTATACACGAAGCACATAGCCGGCATGCAGATATTACCGCGATGAATGGGAATATCGTTGGGCGCTGGTGGTATTCGCCAGCGAGAGAAAGATTCAGCAGATATTTCATTCCTCTATTTGTGCATCGTGCAAACGTGCAAGTGCTTCAACGCGAAAAAAAAATCACGACTGCGTTACGAGTGGGGCGAAAACAACGCGAATACACGTGTGCAAGAAAAAGCTGGAAAAATAACGATCGCCAAACCGATCGATTTTCAAGAATTTTTTTCTGACCAAAATATGGGGATGATGAGGTCAGGATTTTACACACAATTGATTGCCAAGCTTGAGGTTTTTTTTGAAGTGGAAAAGACGGAGAAAAAGAGTAGAGAAAAAACAAGGAAACGAAGCCACCAAATAGGTCGATTTTAAATATTGTTTTTTTGAAAAAAACGTATGAGGAGGACTAGGTCAGGATTTTACACACAATTGATAAGTCTTGCCGAGCTTCGGATTTTTTTAAACGAAAAAAGGCAAAGAAAAAGCTTAAAGAAAAAGAAACGAAAAAAAGAAGCACCACCAAACAGGTCGATTTTTAATATTTTTTTCTGACAAGAGTATGAGGACGACCAGGTCGGGATTTTACACACAATTGTTACACAGGCTTGCCAAGCTTGAGGTTTTTTTTAATGCAAAGGAGAGAGAAAAATAGTAAAGAAAAAATGAGGAAAATCAGGACCACCAGACAGGTGAATTTTCAATATTTTTTTCTGACCAAAGTATGGGGATGATGAGGTCGAAATTTTACACACAATTAATACACAGTCTTGCCAAGCTTGAGGTTATTTTTAATGGAAAAGAGGGAGAAAAAGAGTAGAGAAAATCAAGGAAAAGAAGCCACCAAATAGACCGATTTTAAATATTTTTTAAATAAAAAAACGTATAAGGATGACTAGGTTAGGATTATACACACAATTGATACACAGTTCTGCCAAGTTTCAGATTTTTTCAAATGAAAGAGAGGAAGAAAAAGAGTAACGAAAAAACACGGAAAGTAAGCCACGAAATAGGTCGATTTTCCATAATTTTTTCTGACACGAGTATAAGAACAACGAGGTCAGCATCTACACACAATCGACACGCAGTCTTGCCAAGCTTCAGATAAAAAAAAATGAAAAACAGCGAGGAAAAAGTTTAAACAAAAAAAGAAAAACCACTAAACAGGTCGATTTTGAATATTTTTTCTGACGAGAATAGAAGGACAACGTCAGGATTTTATACACTGTCTTCCCCAGCTTAAGATTTTTTCTACTGAAAAAGAGCAAAGAAAAGACAATTTCTCTGCTGGACACGAAGCTCCGCGCAAGACCTATGCAAGTGGAACAATAAATTGGTTCTTGTCTCTTTGGTAAAGCTATTTATTTCCCGTAGCTTTGTGTTTCTCGATTCTCTGGCACGCATCGTAAAGAAACAAAGGCTTTATTCGCAAGAAGCTATTCGTCTGTAAAATCCAATGGAAACGAAAAGGCCAGAAGTCCCGAGTCCGAAGAGATCAAGAATTTTAATATCGTTCGATGCTTTTTGTTTTATCGGTTTTTACGCGATTCAACAACAAAAATGCATCACTGGTCGGCGTGCTGCGATTTTCATTCCAGCGGAAAGCTCTTTTGTTTAAGGGGTTACCCCCATTTGCGATTGTGAAAAAATCGACTTCTTTTATTGCATTTTTTTGTAGTATAAGTATCTGAGAATATGTCCTGAAAATTTCAAGTCGATCCGAACAAAATTGACTGAGATATGAGCGTTGAAAGAGAAGAATCTGTGGATTGAAGAACTGAAATTGAAACTTCAAACGCGTTTTTCTCAAAATGGCATTTCTGAAGTCGGTGACCAAGATTACTCGAACACTAATGAACCGATCTTCTTGAAATTTTGCAGGCTTATTTAATACATAAAAATGTAGTCTTTAATCGTTCGATTTTTTTTTTCGAAACAAAATGGCCGTTTTATAGCCCAAAAACGGCAGTTTTTTTTCGTTAAAATCGAACCATTAACTTTGACTGTCCGCCATTTTGTGAAAAATGAATATTTTTTAAAATCCTTCGTTTAAAGACTAGTTTATACTTACATTTGACTAAATCCATCCGCATTTTTTTTTCAGATGATCCACTTCGCCGCAATGTTGGTCACCGCAAACCGTGTATATAAAAACATTATTTCATTGACGGCCATTTGCCACTAAACAATGTAATATTTTTCAATAAAAAAATTACTGAAAGTTCTTCAAGATGTGTTCTTTAAGATGGTATATTGATCGATTAAAAAAGTTTTGTAGTTTTCTTTAAAAAAATTCATGAAAAAGGCCTTTTTTGCGCTACAAGTGGGGGTAACGCCTTAATTTACGCCTGAATGGAGAGATCGAGTGAATGTGTATCCCCGCTGTATTTCCTACACAGGATGATGCGCGCGAGGGTAGCCCACATTTCCATGGAGACAAAAAGAGACGAGAAGAGCAAGAGGGAGAGAGGGAGAGGGGGAGGGAGAGAGAGAGAGAGGGGTGGACCGGAAGCAGAGTGCGTAAAATGCGAGAACAAAATGTGAGCACAGTGTTGGAGATGCCTCGTGCACTTTAATGGGCGATTCGCTAATCGGCGGGCAAATTGTTCTTGGTCGTGTGATGCAGCTGACATCTCGTTCAGCTCATTCCTCGTTCACTCCATTCTACTGAGTTACAAAAAAGCGCAATCCGCTTTCTTCTCTACTGCTCACATGCAACACCTGTCAGTTAAGGGGGGAGATACCTTTAGGCGGGGGAAGAATTGCCGATTTTCAGGTTTTTTTTTGAGGAAAGATTTTTTCACCATTTTTGAGACTTAGGGTGTGTTTTATTACTACTTTTGGCTGTTACGTGGTACTTTTTTTTTTAATTTGTCTTTAAAAACGGCGGAGGCACGGTCTTCGAAACGGGTTGCGGAGGATGTTGTTAGATAGCGTGACACGTAGCAATGGCGGGATTAATTTGAAAAAAAAACCAACGAAGATTTTTCCTTCATTAACACTGATACGCAGAATATGAACCAAGAAATAGTGACAAATGTTGAAAATCTATGAAATGGTACTCATTGATACAAAAAGATTGAAATTTCCGAAAAAATTCCTGAATTTTGCAATAAAAAAGACTTACAAAAACTTTCGAAAAGAAATTTCAAAAACATTTACGGTCATGTTTTAGGCAATAAGGTTAAAAAGATTGATAGCAAATTTTATCGGAATCGGTCGATTAGTTTTCAGCCCATAAGTCACGCCGATTTTGAAAATGCAGTTTAAAAGACCGTGCCAGATGTCCGCTTTTTGAAAAAATTAATAAAAAAATCATACCACGTAATAGCCAATGGTAATAATAAAACACAGCTCAAGTCTCAAACGAAGTGAAGAAACCGGTCCTTTAAAAAAAAATCACAAAAGTCAGGACATTTTTTTCTCGCCCAAAGGATAAAAAATGAAAATCGATGAAATGGTACGCTTTGAAACAAAGACATGAATTTTCAAAAAAATGGCTGCATTTTGCAATCAAAAATACTTTTTTTAATCTTCAAAAACTTTTAGATGTCATGGTTTAGACAATAAAGTTAGAAAGATTTATACTAAATTTCATCAGAATCGGTCGATTAGTTTTTTCGCTATAAGTCACGCCAGTTTTGAAAATGCACTTTAGAAGACAGTGCCATACTTCCGCTTTTTTAAAGCTTAATAATAAGAAAACCATGTAACAACCAAAAGTAGTAATAAAACCAAACCCTAAAAAATGATCAAGAAATCTTCCCTTTTGAGAAAAGTGATGAATAGTGATCAGCAAATGTTTTCCTCGCCTAAAGGTACCTTCCCTTTTAAGCGGCTCCATTCCCCTCTATTTTCATACACGTTTTTCGCTACACATTTTTTCTACAATTGTTTATTTTATCAATCCGATATTTTTATTTTATTTGTCAACCCCTTAAGCGGCAAGACCAATTTCGCCCATAATGCCCGAAATGCGGGATAAAAAAGTATTCAGATTTTCAGAGGGCGGACTCGTAATCAGCGACGCCAAAAACCTCCGAGTACCAAATTTCATGCGATTCGAATACATTTTTGCATTTTCGGCCGACATATTGGATCCGCCATTTTTTATTTCAAAATTTTGAGGGCGGAATCGTAATCAGCGACCTCAAAAACCCCCGAGTACCAAATTTCATGCGATTCAAATGAATCTTTGCATTTTTGGCCACCATATTGAATCCGCCATTTTTTATTTCAACATTTTGAGGACGGAATCGTAATCAGCGACCTCAAAAACCCCCGAGTACCAAATTTCAAGCGATCCAAATGAAACTACATTTTTGGCCGCCATATAGTTCACCATTTTGAATTTCGAAATTTTGAGGGCGAAATCGTAATCAGCGACCTCGAAAACCCCTGAGTACAAAATTTCGTGAAAATTGATTGACTGAATCACGAAATAATTTATGTGCGCCATATGGCGTCATTGCCGTTTCGGGCACGGAAAAAATGTGCGCCACATGGCGTCATTGCCGCGTAAGGGGTTAAGAAATGGGGTGGAGAAATGATCAATTGAGACTCGAGTTCCACTACTTGAGGTCCACTACTGACGGTCAACATTCGGCAATTATTTTCATCGCCTGAGAGACGAAATCGTTATTCGAATTTGGTTTACAGTGTAGAGTGGACATTTCACACTCCATTTGAGCCCGAGGGTAAACTGAGTGTAAATTTTAGTCACACGTGATTGTAATACTTTGTCAAGGGAATTGCCACTCCTCTTTTGGCAAAGATCCCCGCCGGATGTCCCCAGACATTTCGCGTTCGATTGTGAGAAGCTCGGCCGAGTAGTAGCGGTCGTGTGTGGTCGGACAATTTTCGAGGGAAGAAAGGTGGCAGGACCAGGCAAATCACTGCGGCCCACGCGCGCGTGACCGGAAACGATTTTCATTTCTCCAAATCTCCGCATCATTGGCGAGATACCCTTCGGTAAATAATCCCGAGGGAAACGGTTCGTTGATTTTTCTATGATTCGATTAGAATGCGCGATTTATTGGAGTTCGGAATTTTTCGATGCATTCGAATAGATTATTTTTTCGAAAATCTCGGAGAATGAAAATAACAAAAGGACATCCACGCATCAAAGAATCGTTGAGCGTTGGCCTGTACTTGGATGGGTGACCGCTTCAAGGCACGAAAAAATATTTTTGTTTTACACAAAAATACATTTTTGAGTAATGAAACTTTAAACGCGTTTTCCCGAAAACCACTTTTTCCGAATCTCGTACAAGATAACTCGTAAACTATCAGATCTAACATTTTGAAATTTTGCACATTTTCAGATAACATAACTACCGTCTATGTGAATCTAAAATTTTTAGCATATTATACTTTCAAACTACTTTTTCACTGACAAATACTATAATAAAAATTTCATGAAAAACAGAACATATTTTTTAAACATGTACTATTTCTCGAATTTTTACTTTTCTTTGGATGTTTTAGGTTCACATAGAAAGTATGGATCTTAGAAATCTAAAGATTTCTGATTCTGGTATTTCAGATTAATGCACTGGACGCTAGGTCTCACGCCGTCGAACAACTCAGGCGGCAATCTTCTTTCAAGCAAGTGTTGTACAGTCGCCATTTGCAAATATTTAAAAAATCGAAAATTAAAACATGTAATAAATTAAAACATTATATTTCAATTATGTTAAATAAATAGTTTCGACCTAAAAAATCCTCTTAATTATCCCTTAAGGGGTCTCCCTTAATTGACATACGACTGATAAAAAATGAAGGGACAGCGTATGCTCCAATTACAAATCGCGCCGCACGAAATAATTAAATTACCGGAAGTAGTGAAAATTTCACAGGTCAATGAAAGCGCACTCGCGCGTTCGAGATACACCCTTCCGTGCAATGTAAATGTTCCGTACGCTTGTAAATGGGCGTCCCTTAAGGTTCGTTCTCCCTCCCCACAATTAAGTAGCCACAAACGTTCCCACGAGCCTGCGGCTCGCAAGATCAAAAAATAAAAAAGCGTACGTACACGTGACAATTTTTATATCTTTGACTTTTTGACAATTTTCACAATTTTACATTCTTTTTTTTATTAACCTTTGCAAGAACCTGTTTTAGACCGGGACCTTAATTAATATACGTTCGCAGTTGGGTCGAATTTTCCGACTCACGAGAAATATTCTGCTCGTTATTTGGGCTCTACTCTATTTTCGAATCAGCCAATATTTGAAGTAACGAGCGGAAGCAGGAAATACAGGCTTGAGCCTTTTATATTATATCCAGTACACAGCTACGTAAGTTTACAAAATTTTATGATAATTTTTGTATAATTTATATAAAAATTACATAATATTGTATCATTTTTATTATGATTTTATATCAATTTCATAGACTACCATAATTTCAATCATATACAGGGTGTCCTGTTATGGATGGATAATACTGCAACTGTCGATAGGTCGAATCATATCCTTCTATATGCTGGAATTTCAATTTATTAAAAGCCCACGGTTTTCGAGACTTTGGCCTTTGTGGTATTCTTTGAAAGAAATCATCTGCTTTTGGTTTTTCGCGCGCTATTTCGACAAATGATATGAATCGACAATACCCAAGTAACTTTTTTATGTAATTGGCACGATATGCGTGGTACATTAATTTTTACACCGCAGGCTATCAAAGTCAGATTTTCGAATTGGTTTGTATGAAATTTCTGCATATCTTTTTTCATGAAGTTTCCATAATATTTAAGGTTAAAAAGAAGACCTTTCTAGTTGAAACAAATAACCAAGAGTATTTTTTTTAACAGTGTAAAAAAAGGTATGAAAAAGGTGTAAAAAGGACCTTTCTAGTTGAAACAAGTAACCGAGTGTATTTTTTTTTAACCGATGATTTTTATATCGGTTTTTTTTTATTTAAATTTAAATTTAAATTTTTTTTCAAATATATTTTTTAAAAAGCAGATGATTTTTATATCGAAAACCGTGGGACTTTAACTAAACTGAAATTCCAGCATAGAGTAAAACATGATCTGACCCATCGACAGTTTCAGGATTATCCATTCACAACAGTGCACCCTGTATAGTTATCAAAAAATCTCCCCCCTCCCTACATATACACTACCGGTCAAAAGTTTTCGGGCACGTCAGATAATTGCACAACTTTCTACCATTTTGGATAATGGCAAAATTACATTAGAAGAATATAATTCATTATATATAGTATCTTCGTGAAATAATAAATGCAATTAATTGTATTATTTTAACATTATTTGGCAATTACCCAGCGATCGAATATTTTTCAAGTATCTGAAGTGTCCGAAAACTTTTAGCCGGCAGTGTATGTCCATATTGTTGTGCAAAAGGCATAAGCCTTCTGGCACTCAACGTAGAAATTCCCTTACCGGAATTTTCCGTTCCCCGTTGCTCTTGAATACTTCGGAAATTGTAGTCTATCACAAAAAACAAACAAACAAAAATCATTGGCAACGGACTGATGAAAAAAATCAACAAACAGCCGCGGTTTTTTTAACGTGATGGAATTTCATTCGCATTATTGTTGTTGTTCCCAGAGCTCAAATATGAGATGCATTCGATCGAATAAAAAAGTTGGCGGGCTTACAAAAAGCCTCGACGGAGCGACGGGAGAAGAGCTTGGAGACGATATCGAGAGTTAGCCTCGTAGGAAGAAATATATTTTCAAGCCGCATGCCGATAGAGCCTATGCCTGACCTCTCAAGTCATCGATTCTTCATATCGTACTTCCAATTAACAAAGCTACTTTATTCTGCGGTTTTTTTCATCTCCTCTCCTGACAGAACTGTAGTTCTGTTTTTCTGGGAGAGGGGGGGGGGGAGAGAGAATAATTCATCCGATATTTTGGGAAACGTATTTTCATTCACCCAGAAGGGAATGAAAAACATTCGGACGAGAACATCCTGATTCGAGGATGTTAAGGATGCTGAGTCCCAAATCGCAAATGATGATAAAATTCTGAAAATTTGGTATGTTTTTGTATGAAGTATTTCAGAGGTCGTGTAAAAATTTCACGACAATTAGGAAGCTCGTTATTGAACAAGTAACATTCACAAATTAAATGTTGTTTTATGGAAACTGATGTAACTTCGCAATAAGTTTTTTTTTGACCTCTCAATTTTATAATATCTACAATATACTGAAAGCAACGGAAACAAAACGAAGTTTATTGATAAATTTTTTTTTATTTCTTTTAAAAATTGTTCTTAACAAAATGTTAATTTTTTAATAACGAGCTTCCTAATCGTCGTGAAATTTTAACACGACCTCTTAAACACTTCATACAAAAACATACCAAATTTTCAGAATTTTCTTATCATTTTTTATTTCAACCCTTAAGGAGGTTGAAGTAATGATGATAGAACTCTGAAAATTTGGTATGTTTTTACATGAAGTATTCAGGAGGTCGTGTAAAAATTTCATGACGATTAAGAAGCTATTTATTGAACAATTAACATTAACATATTTCATAGGGACTCAACATCCTTAACGGACGGGGGATGAAAGGGTCGAGAATTGGTCATTTTTGGCTCGTGCATAGGAGAGAGAAAATAATTAATGAGAGTTATTGAATGCTGCGGAGGCCAGAGTAAAATAGATAGACCAGAGCTGGAGAATCTCTATGCTGGCCCTCGGGGTGCTCTCCCCGCGGCTGTCAGTAAAGCCACCACCCTGTATCGACCCAGAAACGACGCCCATCCAAAGTGAACAAGAGAGAGAAGGGGGGTGGAGAGAGAGAGAGAGAGAGGGGTAGGAAGGAAGGGGTAGGAAAATTTCTACCCTTTACTCCCTTTCTCTCTGTCTCTCTCTCTCTCTCCCTCTCTCTTTCTCTCACACCCTCTCCCTCTCCCTACAATTTCTCCTTCTCTATTGCTCGTAGCACACCGGTGTCTCTCACGACTCTTCTCTCATATTACAGTTCTCATAGCCCCTCGTCGTCCATTCCCGAGAAATTTCGAAGGCAGTGTACCAAAACCCTCTTAAGTACGTACAACGAGCGTGAAGCAGAAGAACGCTGAAACTTGCACTCGCGTCTAGCCACCAGGCCAGAAAAGCGAATGCCACTTTTCCTTTTTCATCTCCCAGCCCTTTTTTTGGTTCAAATCGTCTTCAGACATAAAACCCTTCTTCTCGTACCAACCCCTAGCCTCCTGGATGAAAGGGCCGATCCATGTAAGAGCTTGCAAGAAATTTGGAATAGTGCCTGATCTGAAAGGCTTTTTCGTGCGAGCGAGTAAATTGAATTGATGATGGACGTTCAAGTATAATTTCCAATTATATTTTTGCAATAAGTACTCAGCGGTTGTTGGTCCAACAGGTGAGTCGAAAATTGGGGATGAATAGTCTCGTCTGGGGACACGAGGACTACTTTTTGCCCTCGTTCATTTTAGGAGGCTGGGTGGTCCAGCTTAGTCCAATGACCGTTCATGAAGTTTCTGTCCGACGAATCTCAAAAAATGTATACGAGGTATAGATTATTCTGTAGCTAATTTTTCTTGAAATGTGATGGGTGTCACCAAATGGCCGGATATTTTGAACTGGACGCCATTTTTTTTTGTGTCGAACATAGAGTCTAATCTTTGGCAACTGGCATCAGGAAGTATTGAGGTCATGGAGAATTACACGATCGAGCAACGCATAGCAATTTTTATTTGCTGCATTTCATAACTTCTTTCTTTGGGCTTTTCTAAAAGGAAATGTGTATGCCAATGATGATAAATTAAAATATCAGGTTTTTTGAGACACCCTATACGATTAAAGGGCAGAATTATGTATTTTCCATATCTTGATAATGTAGATAAGAAAAACTTTTGTTTTGCTACCAACTTGAAAAAGTATAACATTATCGATGATTATTATTTTTAAAAACTGCGTCAGCGAATGTTTTATACAGGTCAGAATGGAATTCTGAGTCATTTTTCTTATTATGCCTATTAATATTTATGCCACGAGATTGTTTATTATTACTTCGAGAACATTGACGTTGACAGCAAGGTTCTCCATTCGCCAGTCAAGATTCGTAATCTTCCATCAAACCTCGATGGTTCAATATTGAATATATATGGCTTACGATGGGCAAGATGGGCTTTTTTCTAATTGTTTACAAAGATTTATTTTACGTTCATCCGTTTTTAGAATTGCTTCATCTTCTTGCTAAATGGCCAAAAAAATTACATCACCCGTAGCGTGAACGTCTTGCCCACCTAATCGCACGTAAAATTCCGTACGTTAAACTTTTTTTTATCTCTGGTGTTTTGTGGTGAAAGAATTTTTAAAAAATCGTAATTACTCAGTACAGTCTAGACATCAACATATATTTTTTCTCAAATTTAATCTTAGATTATGGCTGACGCCTCGGCCTCCTCAAGGTGCCCATCGCCAAAATTTCTCACGCCGGGGCCTCGTCAACACCATCGTCTCGTCTGCCTAACTGGAGCCCAGAAAGAGAAGAGTTGCTTGAACGTGATGAGTCTTTATTTTTGCTCATAAATAATATCCCCTCGCTGGGCACACACAGCTTTTATCTCATGGAGTGTAAGCAATCGGCAACCGCCAAGTAATAGCCGTTTGTGCCTCATTTTCGTTGGTAAATATTGTATTTATATCAGCCAGGCTCCGAAACGATCCATTGAATAATGCATCATTGATGCCCGTTATCGTTTTGTCAACCACGAGGACACGATGAAAATTGGACATTTGAATCCGACAAGGTTTTCCTCTCTACATTATGATGTGTTTTGTCCCCCTTCAATTTTATTTTCCGGCTATATGTGTATATAATAAAATTGTAACGTTGTCTGTAATTCATAAAATTCACGAAATTCTTTGCAGATCCTTTGCATTAAAAAAACAGCAAAATCGTATTTTGACAGAAAAAATACGAGAGAACAATTAGTATTGCGCCGAAGAATAAACGATGATTGAAATAATTAAACGAACGAATAAACAAGATATTCGAATTAAACAAAAGCATGCTACGAATGAAGAAAAAAAAAGAATTGACGACGAATCAATTTTCACAATTTAATTTATCGATAATTATTTTCAACGAGCAAACGTCAACCGAATAAAAATATTTCATAAAATAAAAATAAAAGCAGAGTCGAACGAAATATTAAAATGGAAAGGATGAATGCGAGTCGAGTAATTGTAAAAGTAGAAGGGTCCGGGATTTAAAAATTCTGGACGGGGATAAAGAGGAAAATCGGAAATATGCATATATATTCTTTATTTTTTACATACTTGACGTGGCAGTTTTTTTTTGTTCATTATAGCTATAGGGTTTTGTTGAGTCGATAATTCGTTGCTGAACATAAAATCACCTGCAATTTGCACCCTTTGGAAGAATCTTTTTCTCCTTCATCGGTGCAGCGCGCAAAATCACAAGATCGTCCTAAAATCGCGGGGAGGATCACATCGAGATAAAATCGCGTGGGACGTATCGTCGCGAGCACCCTAATTTTCGTTCGAATAAAAATAAAAGTGGTGTCTCGAATATATTACACGTACTTTTTCTCTATCCAAGAGGCAAAGGGAGGACATTGCTTTGGCTACATCGTCATGTCCGAACAATTCGCGTGTATTCTCATCCCCTTGTCACAATGGTAATGCTTCGTGGGATCGATACAAATTTCTCGTACCATCCTCGATAGGGGCTGAATATTTCGTATGTACATACGCTGACGGTCAAAAGTACAACAATAAAAAGACAAATTAAATACTCTCGTTTCTCTCGAGAGTGAAACAATTTTGACTAACGTTCTTTTCAAGATTCAGACAACTTTCGAAAACATTTGACCAGACACTTTTCGAAAAACAATATCGTAAAACAAACACCTGAAATTCCGTATCACCACGTTGCCTTTTTTCGAAAATTTCACGGACATTTTGGCACCTGTAAAAAAATTTGAAAATAATTTGAAGAAAATTGAAAAAATTGAAAAAAAATTGAAAAAATTGAAAAAAAATTGAAAAAATTGAAAAAAAATTGAAAAAATTGAAAAAATTGAAAAAATAAATTAAAAAGGTACACAAAAAATTAAGAGCAAACCCAATGTCTGGGGACAAAATAAAAGGAATATTTTTGACCGCGAATGCGCGAATAAATTGTAATATTAGTCGTTAAACACTGGCACGTGGTGCGTGACCCGGTGTCGCGACGATGGTCGTTGGTGGCGTGGTCGTCGTAGTTGTTGGCCTCGGAATCGTTGATCTTTTGATCGGGGCACGTCTTGCGTCGCCAACGGCGCCCGCCTTTCTTCTGCTCATGGTCCAAGGCCACTGCACCGTACGTATAAGGGTATTACGAAAGTCCTCGGAGAACAGGCAGTAGATGTAGAACGTTATCGAGTAATATATGACCTCGAGTAGATTGGCAAGGGCACGGAAGACCTGTTACCAAAATTGAATGCGACGAATAAACAAACGAGGAACTAGAGGAAGACGAAGAAGAAAAGGTCCTGAAGGAATGACAAAGTGAACAAAACACACATTTATATATATATATATATATATATATATACACATACACACACACACACATATATATATATATATATATATATATATACAGGGTGTCCTGTTACGAATGGATGATCCTGCAACTATCGATAGATCAGATCATGTCCTACTATATGCTGGAATTTCAGTTTAGTAAAACTACCATGGTTTTCGAGATTTTGGGGCTTTGTGATTTTTTAAAAAAGTCATCTACTTTTCGTTTTTCCCATGCCATTTTTACGAATGATATGAATCGACAATAACTACGCAACTTTTTAAAGTAACTGGCACGATATGCGCAGTACATTATTTTTACACCGCAAACTATCAAAGTCAGATGTTTCGACGTGGTTTGTACGAAAACTCGGATAAACTTCCGAAGAGGGCATCCCACCGATAAATTTGGAATTTTGTGTACCCATGTATTTTCACTCGCTGACCATGAATATTATAGTGAAAATACCCGCCAATTCGATTTTCAAGGTCAAAAGAGAGAAATTTATTTTTTGAAAAGTTTTTCTATTTTATTGTGATAAATGTCTATCTTAGAGAAAAATATTTCTCACAAAAGTTTTAGCGCATGAAAAGATTAATCTTTTGTGTTCTATACAAACTTTGTGTAAAACCAATCTGTTCCGAGAAAAACGGGATAATGTGTCGGGGAGTACATTTTCCTAAACTCCGTTAGTTTCGATATTGTCTACTTATGCACTTTACCCCGGGAAACCCAAATAACATAACATACAACACAACGAACAAACCCAAACACACAACACAATAAAGAAAACCCAAACAGCATACAACACGAACAAACCCAAACACACAACACAACAAACAAAACCAAACAATAAACAAGTCAAATAAACCCAAACGATATACAACACCACGAACAAACTCAAATACAGAACAAACCAAACAAACCCAAATAAACTTGAACCTTGCCGCGGTAAAGTGCGTAAGCAGATGAAATCGAAACTAATTTAGCAAAATGTACTTATCGGAACGTTATCCCATTTTTTTTGTAACAGAATGGTTTTAAACGAAAACTGTATAGAACATGAAAGATCAATCTTTTCATAGGCTACAACTTTTGTGGGAAATATTTTTCTCTAAGATCAACATTTATGAAAATAAGATAGAAAAACTTTAGAAAACTCATTTTTGTGAGTTTGGACCTTGAACATCGAATTTGCGAGTATGTTTATTATCATATTCGTAATGAGGGGGACATAATACATGGGCACGCGAAATTCCGAGTTAATCGAAGGTACGTCCTTTTCGGAACTACACCCGAAAATTCTGCACAAGATCTTTTTTCGTAAAGTTTCCTTGACATTTGAGGTTAAAAAGAACACTCCTTAGATAAAACAAATAACCAAGAGTATTTTTCGAAAATCCGCGTCAGAAAAATGATACGATGAATGAATAATGACACGATCTGCCCTATGGATAGTTGCAGGATTATGCATTCGCAACAAGATACCCTGTATTTACATAAAGGAAAAAAAGCTTTTGAGGACATTTGACTTCGAGGACGGTCCTCATAGTAGCCCGTTGTCCTCAAACCCTACGTTGTTTAAGTCCAAAGTCTTCGTAATCACTTTTAGGTACGTGGAAGCATGTCCGAGGACAGTTTTTCAATCAGCCAGATGTGCTGATAGTCACCAGTAGGCATAACAAATCCAAAATAGCCTTTCCCCATGAATGCCCGCAGAGTTTCAGCGGCGCAGGGACGAAGAGCGAAAGAGAGGGAGAGAGAGAGGAGGAGAGAGACGGGGGAGGGGAAGTATTAGATTCGCAAAAACAGAGAGACTCGTGCGATAAAAAAAAGCCACCGTAAGGGGAAAATGAAAAAAGGGATCAGACGAACGACGAGAACGATTGGAAGTAAATGCAGCGTGTGTGACTGGCTTTATTACCGAGCTCTCGTTGCCTCCTTCTCGAGATCGATCTCCCGAAAGATCGTAAATGGATTGGCGCACGTGGCCGAACGGATCAGTAAGAAGATGAAGAGAGACGAAGGCACAAGCGGGAGGGGTCGTGGTATAAAAAAAAAATCGAGAAAAAAAGAAAAGTTAATATGAAGAGAGTCCGGGTGTTGGAAAGATTTACAGCGCGAAAGTGGCTGCGAGGGGGTTGAAAAAGCATCGACGATACAGTGGGCACGATACGAGACGTCGCAAAAATTATGAAATTCCAAATGGTCCTTTTTTCATTTTGTACAGGGCTCTTTGGAGTATTAGTCGATTGAATTTGATCGGGGCACAAAGTAGCCTCGAACGATTTGTATCGCGTGGGAATTACAGGGGTGGAAAAAGGAATGAGGTCTATTTAGCAAATGGAAGATGATTTTTTATTTTTTTTTGGCGGAGGAAGACAACGAGAGGATAACGACAGAGGGAAATGTGTTTGTTTGGGGGTGTACAGGATGACGGGAAAGAGATAGAGAGGGAGGGTCGTGAAGGGAGGGGAAGTTGGGGGAAAAACAAATCGAGGGTCAGACTCAGTGCTTCATTTGGCTTTCCGTTCGTTCCGTAGTCGCGCAAGCTTCGTCCCCTTCATTCTTCCTCGACGAGAACCGTTTTGTACGGGATTGACACGAAAACCTTTCACTTATCTCCGATCTGGTATACTTCGCCCTATCGTGGCGGTGTTCCAGTCTCCTCCCTTTCTTCTTCTTTCACTATCTTTACAATCATCCAGCAATGGAGATTACCATGAGAGTTTCTTTCCCCAGGAGTGCTGACGAGAAATTGAACAAATTTTGAACGTCCTTAAGGGAGATACCTTTAGGCGAGGAAAAATTTGCTGATTTTCGGGATTTTTTTAAAGGGGCTATTCTAGCCCGACGGTATGAAAGAATTGATTTTTTTTTTTGCATTTTTCAACTCTGTACGATCATAGAATTGATATTCAATTTGTGGTAAAGTCGACTTTCACTTTGGCTACTCACAAGGAAAGGTTGCGAGGTCGAACTCTCCGATTTCGATGAAATTTGGCATGCTTGTAGAATAGGTAAAAATAGGCGACACGTACTTTTTTATATCTGCGAAACCCGATTTTTGAAGGGTGAAACGGACCCTCGAAAATAAGGGTGTTTTTCGTTTTTTGTCGATAACTTTATCGTTCTCATCTCTAATGGATAGTACATGGGAAAATAAACATTGTTGCAATTCGAAAGATTTTCATATCTCGTGCCGTTAAAATGCTATCGACGAACAACGAAAAACTACCCATTTTTGAGGGTGCGTTTAAGCCGTTAAAAATTGGGGTCCGCAGATATAACAAAACACGTGTCGCCAATTGTTATCCGTTCTATAAGCATGTCGAATTTCACCGAAATCGGAGAGATCAACCTCGCAACCTTTCCTTGTCAGTACAGCCCTTTAAGGGCCCTTTAAGGGCCACAGTAACGGATATAAAATCGTTAAAAAGATATCGTCAGACATACTGGAAGGCTGTAATTTTTTCAGCCAAAAAAAATGGCCGTTTTTGAATAAAAAACTAATTTCCCCCTTTTTTTTGTAAAAAATCAGCGTTACCGAAGCGTAAAAATTATTTCAAGCCGTCCGCTCGAAAGCTAACACAAAACTACAACTTTTATGTACATACATTTTTTTTCAATTGCTTCTAGTTTCTGAGATATATTCATTTGGAAAAAAACGGCATTTTCTAAAATGTTGAATTAAAAAATGTGAAAAAATTCACATAGAATGCCTTTTAGTAGTACTTTGATATAACCAATAATGGGGCAGATCTGAGATGGTCGAAAAAAAGTGGCTGAATTGACGGAGAATCCCTCATACACGGGTTAAGGATGTTGTGTCCCAAATCGTAAATGATGATAAAATTCTGAAAATTTGGTATGTTTTTGTATGAAGTATTTCAGAGGTCGTGTAAAAATTTCACGACAATTAGGAAGCTCGTTATTGAACAATTAACGATCACAAATTAAATGTTGTTTTATGGAAACTGATGTAACTTTGCAATAAGTGTTTTTTTTGACCTCTCAATTTTATAATATCTACAATATACTGAAAGCAACGGAAACAAAACGAAGTTTATTGATACATTTTTTTTTATTTCTTTTAAAAATTGTTCTCAACAAAATGTTAATTTTTTAATAACGAGCTTCCTAATCGTCGTGAAATTTTAACACGACCTCTTAAATACTTCATACGAAAACATACCAAATTTTCAGAATTTTCTTATCATTTTTTATTTCAACCCTTAAGGAGGTTGAAGTAATGATGATAGAATTCGGAAAATTTGGTATGTTTTTACATGAAGTATTCAGGAGGTCGGGTAAAAATTTCATGACGATTAAGAAGCTATTTATTGAACAATTAACATTAACATGTTTCATAGGGACTCAACATCCTTAAAATACCGGAACCCATGGTCAACAAATCCATCGTGTGCCTACTCGCATCATACCACATCATCATAATGTATTTCGAAAAAACAACGATCAAAACTGTAAATATATCATTTACTTTATAATTAATATAATTAATACAATCAACACAGCGTAATGTATAAGTAATCTCCAATAAATACATACATTTTAACGACGAAAAGCTTCGTCATTGAATTAATTTTTCCGACGCATCCCACGTGTATGCAGTACTGCAATAAGAAGTGTGTTTCTACACACTTCGAGTGTGTAAATGACTGCAGGCATTTTTCGCACGTTTTAACGTGCGTAAGAAAATAGCACACGAAAGTGTTTTATTTGAAGGCATCCCTGTCATTTTGACACCGTCATTTTCTTACACACGTTAAAACGTGTAAAAAGTGTCTACCGCCATTTACACACGTAAAGTGCATTAAAACAACACACTTGTTTTTGCAGTGAGTGCAACAGCAAGAACCAACGACAAAAAAAACGTAAAAAGTACCTTTGATGTTTACGGTGGGGAATTTAGTCTCGAGTGCGCAAAAGCTTGCCGGGGGCGGGAGGGGGGGGGGTGCGGATAACGCAAAGTGGCCAACAACTTGTGGCCAAAGAGGAGAGTTGGCGTGTGTGGTGCGTTTACTTGCTCGGATCCGAGATACCGCTGAGGATAAAGCTCTCGTGGTTTAAAGCACATCGCGGGCTATGGGATTAAGGTTGGCAAGGGAGGGATGGAGGATTGCGTAGATCCGTGGATTCGAGTCGGGTCGTATTTGATCCTGACTAATGAACGATCACTCACCTGGTAGGGATAATGATTCAGGTTACTCTTGCTCAGAGTCACGTTTAGTACGACCATAGGGCTGATGCAAACGAGAAACAATATACTCGTGCTGCCCAGCAACAATACCAAACGTCTCTCCTCGGCGAAAGTTCGAGGATCCTCGTCGCTGCTGACCGTCCTCGATAGGGTCATTCGTCGCCGTCGCTCGCACGATTTTCTGTACACTATCATTATTCGTAGATTCAAGCCAGCGAGCAAAATCGTGGGTGCCACCTTGAACAATACTTCCAGCCCGATTTTGTAGGTCTGCAATACCGAGAGGGAGCAAGAGAGAGAGAGAGAGAGAGAGAGAGAGAGAGAGAGAGAAAGAGAGGAACGTAGCATTGGATACCGATCGATAAAAATTCATCTTCATCCCATGACGAATTACCAACCTGATAAAATATCGAATCAAGGAACCGCTCGTTATCACGTTTCTGGTAGATCAAAGGACCTCCGGGTGCTACGAGGCAGGTCGTGACTTCGCCGCGAAAGACACTCGGTAGGTAGAGCAGAAATGTGGCAATCGGTATAAGGCTGACAGTCACGTGGGGAGGTCCGCAAAGTGGCCTCGTGTGTTGTCCGGGATGACATACGCTCACGTAACGCTCCACGGTCAGTGCCACGAGCATCATTACACCCACACCTGCGATGGAAGCAAATTGGATACACCAAAAACGAAACGAAGATATCGCCTTGATTTTTTTTTTTACGAAGATATCAACTTTTTCTATAAAATGAACCGACGTCTATGTAAAAAAAATGCATTTATTAGTGTTGTTGTTACAACAAGTGTCATCCGTTTTTCGATGTTGCTCAAATTTTAGACGCCGTTTGAATTTTTTCAAAAATTTTAGGTTCGGTCTGTGGAGGAACATGCCCTGAAGAGAATGGCGTTTGGGAATTGGCGAAAACTTCAACCGGCGACTCGGAATCGTGGCAATGAGGGAGCAGTGCATGAGACGGTCTTCTTTATCCGCTCACATCTTCCTCAAATATTTATATTTTTTAAACGTCAACCACTGAATTTGATAGCCAAAATTCCAATGAAAACGTTGCAAAAAGGAAAATTTATGTATGTTGTTTCGGTTCTTCATAAATGCCATTTGAATTTTATCCCATATTCGGCCTATTTTCGTTGCCTAGTCCCCTCAATAGTATTTGCGATACAATTACCGAGACATGCGTTGCCGAGATAGAGCTCGAGATGAGCGTAGTAAAAAGCCTGGGGCCAGTTGCTCCATCGTCCGGTCTCTTTGTGGATGAGAACTCTCAGGGCGAACGGTATGCAGAATAGTATGGCGAGGAGCGCCGCAGCCGCGTATCCTGCAATATCGATATGAAACGTGTGAACGACAAAACCTAAGAATCCAACGTACCGTGGAGTCAAAGAGAAATATCGGGACTCCGGATACAAGGGGATGGAGAAGGGGGTGGAGAAGAGGAATTTAATCAATATTATTGAAACGTTATTTTGTAGCTATCGTGCGTCAGAGAGAAACTTCAAAATCTGTAAGACTTAGAAATAGGTCATGTAGTTTCGATAACGATAACAGTATTCATAGTAATCGTAATGTCATCCAATATCAAGGATAACATCCGTGGAAAACGTTGGAGAACATTTGAGGACATTGAACAACATTGGAAAACATTGGAGAACGTTGGCAAATATTGGAGAACATTGGAGAACATTGAAAAATATTGGAGATAATTGGAGAACATTGGAGAACATTGGAGAACATTGGAGAACATTGGAGAATATTGGAAAATATTGGAGAACATTGGAGAACGTTGGCGAACATTGGAGAACATTGGAGAACATTGGAGAACACCAAACACAATTGAATGACCACCCATCTTTATCAACGGAATATCCTTCCCAATAGAAGAAGAGCTTACCGAAAACCAGCTCTACAAAAAAGCCGACGAACTATTTTATAGCTCCAGAATCGCAGATTAATCGGCAGATTATTCAGTCACAACATTTCTGAGTCTTGTATTTTTTTACGGATTTTTCATGAAAACGACTTTTTTGTGAACCTCGTACGAGATAACTCAAAAACTGTTTTATCAATTGTCTTGAAATTTTGCACAATTTTAGACAACATAACTACCATCTATGTAAGCCTTAAGTTCGTTACAAAATATCATGAAAAACGATTTTTCACTCACAAATACTAGAGTACAAATATCATGAAAAATATAACCTCTTTCAAACTCGTGCCATTTTTCGAATTTTCACTACTCGTTGGAGTTTTTAGGTTTACACAGAGCGTCTGGGTCTTATAAATCTAAAACTCCTTGCCTCTGGTGTTTCGGATCAATGCACAAGACGCTAGGTTACACGCCGAGGAACAACTCAGGCGGCAACCGTCTCTGGAGCAAATATCGAACAGTCGCCATTTAAAAATATGTTTAAAAATCGAAATTTAAAAGATAATACGTAGATAAAATTTTGCTTATGTACAATAAATAGTTTTGACACGGAAAAATCTTGAAAATTCCCTTATTTTCGCCTGCCCAAAGGACGCCCCTTAAAAAATTTTGGAGCAGACTTCTTTTATGGTTAAAATGCGATTTGCATCGGAAAAAAAACTCTGCGTTCTACGTCAATTGGCGGATACCTAATGTGGCTCATGAGGAAATTTATATCGTCTCATAGCCGCGAATAAATTGGTTGAGTATGGTGGCTCCGTGCCCCAAGTGAAATATCAAACATACGGTGGGGGAACGAAGCAGCAACGTAGGCTGCACCGAGGAGGCGATACTATTATCAGGGAAAATTAATTAAATTCTTGAATGCGTTAAGAGCACGTCTGTATATACTTATCTACATGTGTTGAACTTCGTCGCGGTGAAGAGAAACCCAAGTGTTTCGAATTAACGTTGTACACTATCTCACATAATGACATAATCGATTTTCCACGTGGCCAGGCCGGATCTAGCTCTAATGTGTTGAAAAAATGTCAAATTCAAGGGATCGTAGCCTTAAGGGGCGACATCCACCTAGAAGCCGAAAAAAGCCTACACCGAAAAAAATGCCAAATTCCGGATTTTTCCTGAGAAAGGGTTGGTGAAAAAAAAAAGCATTTTTTTAAACGAAAAGGTACATATATTAAGAGCATTGAAACAAAATTACCAAAAAATACATAATAACAAAAATGAGTTGAATGATAATTTTTTTTCGCATCGTTTGGCGGTGGACACTCTTCAGCTTAAACGGTCCGTCTGAAATCTTAAAACTAAACGGGTTATTCGAGTTAATGATAAATACGAGTCATTGACGATCGCCGATTTTTTAAATCATTTTGATTTAACAAAGTGGCGACGAATTGAAACTCGAGCACACAAAATGTATGAAGAAGTCGTCATTTTCACGTAATTATTAAAAAACGAAGATCGATTTGAAAAAAATGGGATCGTCAACGATCTTCAAATGTTTTCTGTCGTATCTCCTGTAAATTTGGCAATAATCCATCTAGTGGTTCTCGAGATGTCATGTCCACTGACTTTGAAAATAGTATCATCTTCCGGCGGCCATGTTTTTGTTGTTCTTCTGTATTTTTTTACGATATTTTTTTAAATCCCCGCAATATATGTACCTTTTTGTTAAAAAAGGTAAAAAAATTTCGAAATTTGGCCACTTTTTCGGGTCTCCAGGCAGCCTTTGGCCTACGTTTGCATTGCTTGTTGATTCGCTAAAACGAACTGTTCAAGGCGGGATACACATTTAGACGGGAAAAAATTAAGCGATTTTAGGGAATTTTTCAAACTAAGAAATAATTATTCTACATTCATCGAACTGTAGGTATACTTTAATATTATATTTAACTATACAAAACATTTTTTTTCCATTCAATTATTATCAAAATGGCGAAACTGTAGTAGAGTTTTACAGGAAGGTTGTCCGGGAGTTGCGAATCGGTGTGCAGGCTTCCCATAGACTTTGGGTTACAAAAAAATTCAAAAGTGTCTTGAAAATTGAAATTTTCTTAAATTTTCCTTTTCAAGAAAGTGCAAATTTAAGAAAATGGCACGCATTTACAAAAAAAATCAATATTTCAGGCAAAATTTCTGTAAAACATGGATTAAAAAAGGAGTTTTTTTTCGAATTTTTCATAAACAATTATCGTCAAGTAGAAGGTAGCAATCTTATCAATATTTCTACCAAGTCCCAACGCAATCAGCTTAATAGTTTTTGAGTAATCCTGCACGTCAATTTCGAAAATGCAGTTTTGAGAAAAAAGTTTTTCAAATTTCGCCTTGAAACTTCAAGAAAATAGTCTACATTTACCATTATAAGATATATCGTTAAAATATCGTTAAAAGAATAATATAATATCGTTAAAAGAATAATAAAATATAGTTAAAATAAAAAAAACAAGAAATCGATTTTTCGATCGTTGTACTAAATGCATAACCCGCCTAAATCCTGCGAGGGTAAAAGGATCAAAAAAATTTTGTATCATTTACTGAAGCGTCGAATAATGCATCAAGTCTATAGCATCCGATAGATGAATGAATTTCGCAAAATCTTCGACCTCTGTCAAAGCTGACAAAAAACAAAAATGGCTCGTCAGAGTTCAAAGTATTCCGCAGCTGAGAAAGCTCTGCATCGAGATTTCCTCTTTACCAGTGACCAGGCGATGTTCCAGAGGCGAATACTTTCCTGCCTGATCGGCAGTCCACGAATTTTCCGCACCGAGGGAGAGCTTTTTCCCCAAGGTCGATAAAAGCTCCGCTCTCGGTCTTACCGACGCACGGTAATCGCAAGGCCTAATGGTGCGTCCTTACCGATCCGAAAAAGCTCTTCTCGCGACGAGTTGTCTTTGGGAGCAACAATTCACCCCGCGATGCTCCACGTGGCCGAAAGCTTCGAAAGCTTTACCATTCGTTCGCGTTGAGCCTTGCGGCTTCCCCTCGCCCTCCGCCGCCAATTCGATTTACCGATAAAAAGCTTTTCGATCGCGAGTCATCCCCCGAGCTTATTTTTTTTCGCCGGTAAACAGAGGCTCGTTTCGGCGAACCTCGTAAGACCCAAGGAAAGTGGGTTTCCGCGGGACTTCGAAGGATTTTCCATGCTTTACGAGAAAAAAACGAAAATTGTCGTACCGGAGGGGGTGGTTCGCCGAAGGGCAGGATCGTGGAGCAGCGAGAAACAAAAAATAGAATGGCAGTGCGTGGGTGTACGTCTGAAAGCTGCGAGAAACTTTTTCGCACCCGAGAAAGCTCGTGGGCCAATGTTGATCTCGTAAAATTTTTACCTCCCCGATTATTCCCCCTCTCACCCTTAAAACCTTCCTTCGATGGCTTTACCCTCCATTAGGAGAAAATTGCTCTGACCCGCGTTGGCTTCGCGCGAACTTTTCCCCGAGCTTGCGCCGCGGTACAAGGACTCGCCGGAAACATGTAAATTACGATCTTCCGACTATTTTCACCCTTTGCTCTGCTACCCCTTTTCGTCCGCACTGCCAACGGGAGCACTCGCTTTTCACGTTCCTTCGCCCTTCTAATTCGAGGACACGGATCTCGTAACACAAACCCCCACGCACACCCCTCGTACACGAGTCCGAGAAAAGTCATTTTCCGTCGTATCTATGCAATGATCTTTATGAGCACGTATGGCTGTTTTGAGGACGAAACGTGTATTTTTTTACGGATTGGCGATTTCGGGGACAGAACTGTCCTTGAAATGTACATTGTATGAAAATGTGTAGATTCGGGTGGAGGTGACTTTGAATACAATTGGACATACACTATGTTTAGTATAGGGACAGCGGGCTATTATGAGGACGGTCCTCAAAGTCGAATACCTTCAAAATATGGGTGCGTATATATACCATATGTACCCATATTCACACACACACACACACACACACACATGTATGTGTATATATATATTAGATAGATAATACTGCAACTGTCTATTTCTATTTAAAAAAAATTCTATTTAAAAAAATTATTAAAAGGCAAATGTTAAAGAGTAGTGCCATTTTAGAATCGGAAATAAATGCGTAGTACATTTTTCTTACACCGCAGGCTATAAAAGTCAGATTTACGAATTGGTTTGTACACTGAGAAAAAGAAATCGTTGAATGTGCAAAATGCATTTTGCGGTCTCGAAATTTTGTTGTTTTAACAGTTTCCTCAGACATGCTAAATGAGCTACAGTCCACACCACTATAATGTTTTACCACCAACTATACTGTTTTGTTATGCCAATCAAAAATCAAGTTGAGCCTATTTAAAGATACATTTTGTTAAACCAACTGACTTTTGGATGGATAAAAGATTTTTTTTTCAGTGTATGGAAATTTTGCATAAGATCTTTTTTCATCAAGTTTCTTCAAAATTTAAGGGTAAAACGAAGGCTTTTCCAGATGGAACAAATAACAAAGAGTATTTCTAAAAAAAACTAGGTCGAAAAAGTTATTATTTGTAAAAATGTCATATGAAAAACCAAAAGCAGATGATTGTTTTTCAAAAAGTAAAAAGAATCCCAAAATCTCGAAAGCCATGGGAGTTTCACTAAACTGAAACTCCAACATATAGTGTAGGACATGATATGACCTATCGACAGTTGTAGAATTATCCATTCGTTACAGAACACTTGTATATATATATATATATACAGTGATTTAAAAGAGTTTTTGTACAAGTCGTCTTTTTCAAATTATCCTATGAAAAAAATGAAATGCTTTATTAAGTTTTTGTGTTCGATAGCTTATCCTAAATATATTTGTCTGTTTACAAAAATCTTGGGAAAACACGAACAAACAAATAAAGCCAAATTAAGAACCGAGTGACTATTTTGTGTACAGGTGCGATGTACAGGTACATATATACACACACAGTGGCTAAAAAAAGTATACGTGCGTACCGAAGTACAGTCCCCATTCCCAGAATTGTTAACATTTCAAACATTCCAAACACTCATTGTCATTGTCGTTTGTTTTTCCTTCCACTAGACTTTCCCAGAGCCCCGTAAAAAGTAAGTATGCATTCCGCACTTTTCCCCGTACGTTTTTCGTTCTGACGCGAATTTACCCGGGAACAAATTACCCCCACCTGGACCGGCACGTATCTGCGAGGGGCGTCGAGTCGATTAAAGGTTACCACTAGTCCGGAGGCTCCGAAGAAGATACGTCAAGAATTTTTGCTGCCAAAAAAGCGAATGAAAAATCCATCCGAAGAGCTTTGGTGTACACGTCTTGATGTGTGTGCTCCATCCAACATTCTTTCCCATGAAAACTCGGGGTGGAGCTGTTAAAAATTAATCAGAGGTACTGTACTTTTTTTACAATTGGTTGGTTCACTTGTATTCTTAGCTCACTTGTGTCCATTTTTTTAAACGGCAATGATTTTTCTTCCGGGGCGTATGACTTTCCAGGCTTTGGCTGCCTAAAGACAGGCGGAAAGTGAAATAAAAATAATTTTCGGATTGATTTGTCGCGGAGAGATTGGCCACCGGATCGTGTCGTTCTATCGATTAGGTCAACAGAGCCATAGCCAAAAGCAAAAAGCCTCTGCATACACGGATTACTTGGCTCCGAGACACTTTCACGTCTCGCGATACTGCCACGTTTTATCGTTGCCTCCGTGAATTTAGCAGGCTTTTCCTTTTTTAAATCAGCCCTGCCGTGTCCTTTTTTAAATCAGCCCTGCCGTGTCGAACAGCCTCGGCCCGGGGCTATACCTGGATGGGCGACCGCAAACGATACACTGAGGAAGCGCCATTTCTACAGACTTCCCAACCGCCACCCTAGAGCATGGATATCGGTTTTCAATGTCAACTGTCAACTGTCGGGTGTCAACTGTCAGGTGTCAACTGTCAGGTGTCAACTGTCAGGTGACAACTATCAGGTGTCAACTGACAGGTGTCAACTGTCAGGTGTCAACTGCAGGTGTCAACTGTCAGGTGTCAACTGACAGGTGTCAACTGTCAGGTGTCAACTGTCAGGTGTCAACTGTCAGGTGTCAATTGGCAGGTGTCAACTGTCTGGTGTCAACTGCCAGGTGTCAACTGCCAGGTGTCAACTGTCAGGTGTCAACTGTCAGGTGTCAACTGTCAGGTGTCAACTGTCGGTGTCAACTGTCAGGTATCAGGTGTCAACAGTCAGGTGTGAACTGTCAACTGTCAACTGTCAACTTTCAACTGTCAACTGTCAGGTGTGAACTGTGAACTGTCAGGTGTCAACTGTCAGGTATCAACTATCAATCACAGGTTATCTCTGAAAGACGAAACTTCAAATGCCCTCTGTTTTTTGCGGTCATTGTTTCAACCATCGCAATCTCGTTAATTAACGTGACCGTGCTGTTTGCGTGCCTGCCACAGGCTATGCCATTCGTCTGCATTCTGGTAGCTACTACCACCCTCACTTGCATTAAACTTCCCCATTTGAATTTTGCTTTTTTACTACCTATTTAATTTGCATAAAAGTTCCTATTTTTTGTTTGCTTATTTCTTTTATGTTGGGTTACATATATTTAGGAACATGGCAGAGTGTGTTTGAAAACGTATAATGTTAGGACGCTGAATAAGTTCTCGCTGTTTTCTGACAGATAGCGTTACCAGAACTGCGTGCGTGTACTTCAACAGGGTATCTCTCTTTGGAAGCCCAATTTGAAGGGTCACAATGATGATTTTCTTTTTTTAGCAACACATTGGATGCAATAATTTGTTTGTGGTTACGATGTAATTTTTTCGGAAGAAAATCTTTCCAAGTGTTCGCGGTGGTGCACTTGGCGATGCAGTCCTCCAGCGGCGAGGCCCGAAACAGTAGGATCTCTACCAGGCTCAAATGTAGTTTGAAACGGAAACAAGAAATTTTTCTTCAAATATATCCAACTGGCTATGGATTAACGACCCACTTTTCAAAATTTCGAAAAATACGAAGAATGACAGCTTGTCCAAAGAAAACCTCATTTTTCTCTTGAAAAACAGCATGCCGTAAACCGAAAATGATCGGTTTACGGCATGCTGTTGATCGTAAACCGAAATTACTACTGTTTGAATGCTGACTGTGCCAATTCAAGTCAATAGTGTGAATGTTACTCAAGATATCGTTAAAATGACGTTAATATGAATTTTTGATAATTTGAAAAAAAAATTATTTCACTTTAAGACTTTAAGACTTGTACTAACATGTGTAAAAATGCAAATTTAAAAATATTGTTATGTTTTTCTTAAATAAAATGTCAGAAATGACCCTTGATTTTGCCCTCACAAAGGTATATTCCCCCTTAACGGTTAGGCCACAGTAACGGATATAAAATCATTTGCGAATAATTACACATCTGTTTAGTATGAATATCAAGCTATTAGAAAAAATATATTTTTTTTTCGATGTAAAAAATGGCCGACTATTCGAAACTTCTCGAAACAGCTTTTTTCCAATTGGCGTGACCAATAACTTCAACAATTTTCACTCGATTTAGTTCAAATTTAAAAATTATGTTCCCAATTGCATTTCGCAGCGAAGTACGTACGGAATTTCTGATTAATCGATAACTTTTCATTTTATGAGCAGTTTATGAGCAGTTATAACGAAATTTTTCACTGAAAATTCATTTCTTGAGTGCAAATACCTACAACTTTTGAACAAAACAATATTTTTTAAATTCCGTACGTATTTCTTTAGGTATTCTAATGTAGATTGACGAGAATTTTTGTTTTTCGTTCTAGGTAAAAAATTGTGGAGGCAAAATATCGCGCCGCGCAGCGCCTAAAAAAAAAGAAGAAAATATTAGTAGTCAGCCATACTGTATAGCGAAAAAAAATGCTAACAGCTTGATATTCATACTAAATAGATGTGTAATCAATTTTATGAGTGAATCACTTTATCATACGAAAAAAAAATTGTTAAATTCGCACATGGTTTTATACCCGTTACTGTGGCCTAATTCCTTAACGCGTTACCCCCACTTGTAGCGCAAAATAAGGCCATTTTCATGAATTTTTTAAAAGAAAACTACAAAACTTTTTTAATCGATCAATATACCATCTTAAAGAACACATCTTGAAGAACTTTCAGTAATTTTTTTATTGAAAAATATTACATTGTTTAGTGGCAAATGGCCGTCAATGAAATAATGTTTTTATATACACGGTTTGCGGTGACCAACATTGCGGCGAAGTGGATCATCTGAAAAAAAAATGCGGATGGATTTAGTCAAATATAAGTATAAACTAGTCTTTAATCGAAGGATTTTAAAAAATATTCATTTTTCACAAAATGGCGGACAGACAAAGTTAATGGTTCGATTTTAACGAAAAAAGGCCGTTTTTTGGCTATAAAACTGCCATTTTTTTTCGAAAAAAAAAATCGAACGATTAAAGACTACATTTTTATGTATTAAATAAGCCTGCAAAATTTCAAGAAGATCGGTTCATTAGTGTTCGAGTAATCTTGGTCACCGACTTCAGAAATGCCATTTTGAGAAAAACGCGTTTAAAGTTTCAATTTCAGTTCTTCAATTCACGGATTCTTCTCTTTCAACGCTCATATCTCAGTCAATTTTGTTCGGATCGACTTGACATTTTCAGGACACATTCTCAGATACTTATACTTCAAAAAAATGCAATAAAAAAAATCGATTTTTTCAAAATCGCAAGTGGGGGTAACCTCTTAATCAAGGTGTCTCATAAATATCGGATAACATCGAAACACCTGTATATTCCGATATGGCAACTTGTTGATATCGAAATAACACCGGCGATAGAGAAGTTTCGATAGTCCAAGCTCTGGGTTGTCCCTCTCGTCAAAGCTGCCAGTCTCGCAACGGGTTTTCCCCAGTTTCCCGCTGCCCCTCTGCGAATCGAACGCGGCAGTGCCGCGGGCAACGTCGAAGCATCCACTCGCGAGAACGACGAGTTTGACCTATCTCCCCGTGGCGATAGGTCAAAGTGTCGGGCTGGTCGGCTGCGCGGGACATTGCGGGTCGAACGCCAGGAGGGCGGGGAGGGGGGTGGGGGGGTGTAAAGCGAGTTACGACTCAGCCAGCTTGGCAGACGGGATTTTCGCCCACACGCGCGCTAAGAGCCAAGAGTCCCGGGGACGGCCCGGAAAGCGTTCACTCACCTCTTGAATTCGCAACCCCTGCACGCCGCAATTCTCGCCCCGATGCCCGAAGAGCACCAAAAGCGCGCCAAGTAGGAGACGACCGAGAGCCGCGGGTCCCGAGAGCGAGAGAGAAAAACCTGTTGAAACCATAAAGACTTCTTCCTTCTACTCCCCTCCCTCGTGTGTGTGTGCAAATGCCCGACAAACCGAATATGCGGTAGCCCTCGAAGTATCCTGCTCCATTGTTGCCGAATAACTTTTGAAATAATAAAATAACATTTTGGTCTTGCTGTGGGTTGTTTTTCATCAGTGATGACAGATGCTGGGAAAGTTTTTTCAATAGGGCAACATGCGCTTCAGCTGATCGATCTGCGATTCGATATTCTACTTGTTTCCAAAGTAGCATTTTGTTTGGATTTTTCTTTGGAGCCATCCACAGATCGAAAAATATTTGCTCGGAACGATTCAATTTGATCCAATTTTAATTGATTTATCTTTTTGGAGATTTATAATTTTGTATTTATCAATCTTTTTAAAGATCGATCATTTTTTCAATCATTTTTTTTTGAGGTTTTTTCTTTTTATTTATTGATCTTTTTGGAGATTTTAAATTATGAGCACTCAATGGCATTTAAATGGCACTATTTACTAGTGCAACTAATTGTAAGTCTGGATCCATCCGCATGTGTTCTAGGATCTTTTATACTTTTCGAGAAAAAAAAGGATTGAAAAGTTTTGTTGACACTTTTCCTGTAGCATATATATATGCTAAACGATATATATATATATATAGAGGTTCTTCTTTTTTTGTATGTATTTTTCTTGTTAAATGTTTTGTGCAACAATTGGAAGCCATTCAGACTAGTAGAAGTATTCTTTTATCATCATTTGAACTACAGTGATTGATCCTGTCAGATCTATTTGTGGAACTTTTGATTGAAATCTAGGGCATAAATATTACTGTTCAAATGATCTATTCATATCAATAACAACAACAAAAAAAGATAACACAAGTAATACATTTCTTTTCCTCGAAAAATGAAAAAAGATCGTCAAACATGCATAGGGACGATTGGGCCAGGTGCTTACGAGAGGCATCTAGATTTTTCTTTTCACTTTTCCGGCCACCCTCCATAAACGTACTTTCACCGTAAATACAAGAGGAAATGTCAAAAAGCTCTTTCATTTTCACTTCCTCGCCTAAAAATTCATAATGCGAACGATTCTGAAAAGAAAATAAGGAAAACGCTCGAAGGAGCGTATTCTTGCCGAAGGGTGTTACTGACGTTTGAAAATATTTCCCAACGATATTATTATTGTGTGCTTTTCCACGAATCGACGATAAGCGCATTATTTTTTTTTTATTTTCGTATTTTCATTCGGGCTTGTTTTTGCATTTTACTTTTCGACTGTTACGACTTTGCTTTCAGGCTTCAATTGAAAAACACGATGTTCTCCTTCTCCAGCAAAAAAATCAATTGAACTCGGACCAGGAAAAACAAGGAGTCCTTACCACGAAGTTTTTTTTCTTTCCCAATCGCTGATAATGAAGAGTAAAGTTTGCCCACGCGCGTTAATTATAGAGCTACGTAAACCCGAGGTTCGCTAGTTACGGAGGTTCGTACTAGCCGGACAGCTTAATTTTATCTGTTTACATATATGTGTGTGTGTGTGCGTGTGTGTGTGTGTGTGTGTGTGTGTGTGTGTGTGTGTGTGTGTGTGTGTGTGTGTGTGTGTGTGTGTGTGTGTGTGTGTGTGTGTGTGTGTGTGTGTGTGTGTGTGTGTGTGTGTGTGTGTGTGTGTGTGTGTGTGTGTGTGCGTGCGTGCGTGCGTGCGTGTGCGTGTGCGAGTGTGTGCGAGTGTGTGTGTGTGTGTGTGTGTGTGTGTGTGTGTGTGTGTGTGTGTGTGTGTGCGCGCGCGCGTGTGTGCGTGTGTGCGTGTGTGCGTGCGTGTGTGCGTGCGTGTGTGTGTGTGTGTGTGTGTGTGTGTGTGTGTGTGTGTGTGTGTGTGTGTGTGTGTGTGTGTGTGTGTGTGTGTGTGTGTGTGTGTGTGTGTGTGTGTGTGTGTGTGTGCGTGTGTGTGTGTGTGTGTGTGTGGAGAGAAAGAGAGAGAGAGAGAGGAACGAGGGTCGTTGAGAAACCGATGATAACGAAGCTCGCGGCTCTCTAATACTTCGTCCTTTTTTTTCGACCGAAGGATTTCTCGTGTCGAAGGATTTGACTCACCGAATGATCCGCTGGACCATAAACCTCCAGTCGCGACAGGCAACCCCCACGTTCTCGAACGTGCCCAGAATCATCCTCTCGCGTATGAACGGGGACCGAAAATACAAGATTAGATAAATTTTTGCGGAAAAAAAAACATCGATCCAATTTATCGGTGACGTAAAAACAAAAACGCGCACGCACACCCACCTCGCCCCAAGCACATACGAGCAAACGGCAGTAAAATTTTTTTCTCCAAGTTCAATAAATTTTACTACTCGCTCGACATTCCAATTTTTATCGTATCCATACGTGAAATCTCGAGGATCCACTGTGAAACAGAAAATTTTATCTCGGAAAAAAAAGAAAAATCGATAGGCCAGCTAAAATTCTTGGGGTGTAAATTCGCGCTTTTTATTGCTAGGATAATATTATTCTTTGTCTCGAAAATTCGTAAAAATTCTAACGACACACGTCGAGGGGAATAAAAATGTGTCTTGTTTATAACGGTGTGTTCGAAAGTGTCAATATGAATGTTAAAGGACGCATATCGCATTTTTGTTATATTAATAGAATTAAAAAAAAAATAAAAGTAAATTGTTCGACAAAATATTGTTTGTAAGGATTAAGAATGTTGTGTATAGATCTAGTTTACTTGCGTAGTACCCTATTGTATTTGGCTATTCTAAAAGCCATTTTAATTCTTTTTCGTACATTTGATTCATGTAAGAGTACAGTAAAACGATTGATTGTGGTAAAACCAAAAAAATTCTTCTTAAGGTTAATCAGAATTTTTTCAAAAGGCAAAGCGCACAGTGAGGACAATTTTTAATTACCGAGAGTTTTTGTTTAACTTTAAAAACAATTAAGGATATTATAATATCCTTTTGAATAATATAAATAAATAATATAAAAATAATATCGATATAAAATTTAAAAGAACTGTCGAAAAAATTATTTTCTTCAAAATATTCACCCACCCCATAGTTTTCGATACTTTTTTGCCCTTTACTGTTTCCTATTGTAAATTCCCTGATGATATTTTTCTAAAAAACTAATTTAAAAAACGGGACGTTCTAGTCATTTCTAGTCTCCTGTACTCATTTCTTCATCTCTCCTCTAGTAATGTCAATTCGCTTCATCGTTGTTTGCGAAAAATTCTCCGCCAACGAATTACTTTTATCGAAGTATCGAGCGATATCGGAGGGACATTTTTTTCGTCACACATTTTACGGTCCATTTTGTTCGGTCAAAGGTTGAATTCCATATGCTCGTTTTTCCTCGTCCCGATCTTTTCCCGGGGGACCCTTTACACAGTTCAGCTGCGACTTTTCTTCATCGTTTTATTCCCTTTTTCTTTCTCGTTCCTTCTAGTTTTCCTGCGGAAAATATTCTTCGCGCAAGCTTCGCGAGCTGGTATTTACAAGGATCGGACACCGAGTGCGTTTGCATACAAAGTGCATTTACGAGCCAGCTATATAGTGCACGATTCTCTCTCTCTCTCTCTCTCTCTCTCTCTCTCTCTCTCTCTCTCTCTCTCTCTCTCTCTCCCCCTCTCCCTCCCGCCCTCAGAGGGCATTATCTCTCCCTTTACGTGTGCTTCTCCAATGAATTCTACTCGGGCATCGGAAAAAAACTTCGAGATTCCATCTCGCTGAGTACCGAGTCTTTTCTTGGCGTCTTCTTCGTCCTTATCGTTTCCTAAGCGTGCGCGCACGATAATACATTCCCACAGGAGCGATCAACGTCCCGTGGTGTTCATCCGAATCTCCTTCTTCCGTTTATTCTCTATTTATACATTTTTCCTCCGTCTCCTTGTCGTTTTTCCATTCGCCTCTCTCGTCCTTTCGTCCTTTTTCTTCCGTGCATTCGATGTAAATGACATATTCTTTAAGTTTTTTGCTCTCCATCACCTGCCCATGACGTACAGCTCGACGGAAGGTGCAGGACAGGTGTCGATTATATTTTTTTTGCCGCTGAACAATTATTTTTTATCAAATATCATTTGGGATATTTTGAAAAACGATTTTTTGGAATATTTTGAAAAACGAATAATTTGGAATAGTTTGAAAAACGATTTTTTTAAATACGATTTAAAAATGTTATATCGATTTTTACATAATTGATTTTGGAATTTATATTTCATATTGACATTATTTTTGTATCATTTATTTTATATTGATATTATTTTTATATTATTTATTTATATTATTCAAATGGACAGTTTATACTTAATTTTTTCTTTCGTCAAGTTAAACAAAAACTCTAGGCAAATAAAATTTTTTCCCAAAAGTATGACTGTTCCGTTGACCTTGTAAATAAATTGTGATTCACCTTACGAAGAATTTTTCATCTCCTTTAATTCTACCAATTGTTTTGTATTTTTGCCAAATAGTTTTTTTTTAAATCCGCCAAAACAACTCCGTGGCCAGACACTTTTTTATTCTCATATTTTTCTTTCAAATCGTGCGGTTCAATTTTTTTTTATTGCTCGGTGCATTAATTTCTAGGATCTTGCGTGCATTTTTTCGCACTGCGGAATGAAGTGGACTCTCGACAGGATTTTATCAGGGTGTTGGAAAATTCGCGAAAATCTCGTCTTGTTATTCGGCGTCAGTGTATCGCTCATACGAGGCTTTATTTTCTTCGCCCCCTCTTCGCCTTTCCGACAATATTTCTTTCACGTTTTTTCCCGGGCCCTGCCTCGCGTTATTGAGGTCTATATATTGGCCTCCGGACTCGTAAGGAGGACAATGGACCTGAGGAAACGACACCTGGTGCGTTTCCTCTAAGGATCTTTCTTTCTCTCTGCCTCTCTCTCTCTCTCTCTCTCTCTCTCTCTCTCTCTCTCTTAAAGTGCTCACGAAGACGTAAAACTTGCCTCGAACACACGAGGCGCAGAGCGAAAAGGGTCGGTGGTCGCATACGAATTGCTCGATCTCTATCCTTACACTAGTTCAGCGTTGGAACAAGCCCGAGATTCAACCAGAGAGTTGGTTACGTATGAAATTTAATATTCTTTCTCTCTCGCCGTGTCTCTCGGAGTGCAGGGCAGTGAAGGATCGTCTTTACAACGCGATGTGCTTCGTGAATTAATCCTATATATATATATATATTAATTAAGCTACACCAGGGTAAATATTTTTTCGAAACAGGATCCGAAAAATTAGAAAAAAAAATCTCCATGTACTTGATGATATTCACCATCTTATACGGCGTTCGAAAATTGTTCCTAGAACAATAACTGCATAAAAAGGTACTTTTAAAGGAAATATTTTTTAAAATGAGTAAAATAAAAAAGTTCTTTTGTATTTTTTAAAATTGGTGAAAGTGAATCCTTATTTTTTTGTTCTTCTAATTCGATGGCATTCTATGGAAATATTTTTCAAAATGAGTAAAATTAAAAAATTCTTTTGTATTTTATAAAATTAGTGAGATTGAATCCTTATTCTTTTATTCTTCTGATCCTATGGCAAAAGAGATGTAGCCATTTTAATCGGGCAATTGATTTTCGAATGAAGTCAGGTGGAAGGGCAGAAATCCCAATATTTCGTAAATTCCCAAATAGACTTAGGGGGTCGAGATTGAAAAAGAATGTACTCATCAACTGAAAATAAATCCAAAGAATTCTTTGCTGTAAGAATTGTACAAAATACGATGAATTTAAATCAACGCTGTTCCTGCCCTTAATTCGATTGCAAAAAAAGTGTAGATATTCCGAAAATTCCTAGGAATACTTAAAATTCCCTAAAATGTCAACGGTAACTCTGAGGGTTGAAAGTGAATGACTAAAAATAAAAAATAAAAATAAAATAAAAGAATGCTTTTTGTTCAAGTAAAAAAAGGATGAAATTGAATCCACGCCTTTCCTGGCCTTCATTCGATTGCAAAAACGTGTAAATATTTCATAGGGCAATTGATTTTCGAATGAAATTCGGTAGATGGGAAGGCATTCCTAAAATTCCTAAAAGTTCTATATATACTATAAAAACGTAACTATATACTGTTAAAATAATGTTTACTTTTAAATAAAAGATTTCTTGTCAAATTTGAATCAACGCTTTTCCTGCCCTTAATTCAATTGCAAAACAAAACGTGTACATATTTCGAGAGGGCAATTGATTTTCGATTGACACTCGGTAAAAGGGCTCAAATTCCTATAATATTTAAATTCCTAAATTCATATAATTCCTAAATTCCTGTAATCCCTAAATTCCTCTAATTCCTAAATTCCTTTAATTCCTTTAATTCCTATAATTCCTATAATTCATAAATTGCTAAAACTCCTAAATTCCAATAATTCCTAAATTCCTATAATCCCTAAATTTATATAATCCCTGAATTCCTATAATTCCTACAATTCCTATATTTATATAATTCCTATAATTCCTAATTTCCTATAATTCCTAAATTCCTAAAATTCCTAAAATTCCCTAAAAATCTCTGACTCAGACGGTCAAATTTCCCGGACAAAACGACTGCAAACAGCCATGGAACGACTCAAGTTTGGAAGTACTTCGGTTGGTCGAATAATTTCTTTAAGCTTTCAAATTTATAACCTGAAATTGGGGAGATTAAGTCCTTACGGCAAAACCTCGAAGCATCTGTCTCATCAAGATAAAGGACGGCGTAGTTATTCAGCCCCTTCTCCGTCCCGCCGCTCCTCTCACCATCGATTCCTCTTGTTCGGGTCGTGGAAATAAAAAAGTTCGCGCAGAAGGACGAAGATCAGCGATAAGTCGGGTGAGACGAAAAAATGAAATAATGACAAGGCCAGGATAATCAAAGGCGTCCTTTCTCCCTTTCTCCATTAGTACTCATCGTTGTTTGATCAGTAATCACTACCGTGCGACGAAATCAATGAGACATCGATCCCCGTCGAGATAGCGACTTGCTGAGCCCAAACTTCGCAAATATTGCCGTTCGAACTTTGCCATTCCCTTTTTCTTTCGTGACTTTTACGTAGAACGTGGCCGCTCACTTCGCCCACTGTCCTTTTTCTTTTGTACGTCCTCTCGAAACAAATAAAATAAAAGAAAAATCATAAAGTCAAATACTAGAAGCGGAGGGAAAAAAACGTCTCTTTCGTGACGAGAAATACAAGTGTAACGATATTAGAGCCAAGCCCTCGCTGCGGAGTCGTTGCTTGCCCGCAACATAATCTGATACTTTTAAAACGCTTTTTTTGTTGTTTTTTTCCGACCCTTTGACGTTCGATAGGGCCAAATCAATTTTGAACCGGTAATCCCACGTGACAGGTCCAAAAATTCGTAAAAAATATTTTTTGCACAAATGGCAAAAAAGAGCAGACTCATGGTGAGTCAACATTTTTTTGCAATTTTTCGAATCGTACTTAAACTTTTAAACGCGTTTTTCTCAAAACTTTATTTCTCAAATTCGCTTCCACGATATCTCGAAAACTATTCAACGGATTTCACTCAAATTTTTATGGCATAATCAGCACATCTATAGTTCCAACCAAAAGTAGAATATTTCTGACATCTGCCATAGTTTCTTTTTAACGGGTCTTCTCACTTTAGACGCTAAAAAGGCTATCTTCGTGAATTTTTTTGGTAGGCTTATATTATAGATATTGATATAAAAGTTGTTACACTCAATAAATACACTTTCGAAATACATTTGAAAAAAAATATTTATTTATTAAAAAAATTTATTAAAACCGTTTATTAAAAACCGTTTATTAAACCGTTTATTAAAAAATCAAACGGTTTTAGATTTAGTATGTTGATGGCTATAGCGCGTGTCATACGATTTTTTAAATATACAAAAATAACAAAGCGGCGGACATTTTTCGAAAAAAAACAAAAAAAACGTGTTTTTCATCGTTTTTGGCAAAAAAAATATCAAAATAAAAAAAAATCCTCTATATGCGCTCTTCCTCTAGTTGTAAAGAATATGTGGTTAAAATTTCAAAAGGATCGGTTCAGTAGTTTCGAAGATTTTATCAACGAACCGTCGAAAAACGTTATTTCGAGAGAAACGCGTTTAAAGTTTGTTTGGATTGCATAAATACATAAAAAATTTGTTACATTTATTTCGAGAGTGTATTTATTAAGTGTAACATCTTCAATATCTATATCTATAATACAAACCTTTAAAAAAAAATCATGAAAATACCTTTTTCTAGCGTCTAAAGTGAAGAGACACCTTAAGGGGTGACCCCCACTTGCGATTTTGAAAAAATCGATTTTTTTTAATTAAATTTTTTTGAAGTATAAGTATCTGAAAATATGTCCTGAAAATTTCAAGTCGATCCGAACAAAATTGACTGAGATATGAGCGTTGAAAGAGAAGAATCCGTTGTTGAAACGGATCCGAAATTGAAACTTTAAACGCGTTTTTCTCAAAATGGCATTTCTGAAGTCGGTGACCAAGATTACTCGAACACTAATGAACCGATCTTCTTGAAATTTTGCAGGCTTATTTAATACATAAAAATGTAGTCTTTAATGGTTCGATTTTTTTTTCCGAAAAAAATGGCCGTTTCATAGCCAAAAAACGGCCGTTTTTTTCGTTAAAATCGAACCATTAACTTTGACTGTCCGCCATTTTGTGAAAAATGAATATTTTTTAAAATCCTTCGATTAAAGACTAGTTTATACTTATATTTGACTAAATCCATCCGCATTTTTTTTTTCAGATGATCCACTTCGCCGCAATGTTGGTCACCGCAAACCGTGTATATAAAAACATTATTTCATTGATGGCCATTTGCCACTAAACAATGTAATATTTTTCAATAAAAACATTACTGAAAGTTCTTCAAGATGTGTTCTTTAAGATGGTATATTGATCGATTAAAAAAGGTTTGTAGTTTTCTTTAAAAAAAATCATGAAAAAGGCCTTTTTTTTGCACTACAAGTGGGGGTAACGCCTTAATGCTTCTTAAAAAAAAATCGCAACAAGAGCGAAGAAAGCTGTCACATGGGTTGACCGCGTTAAATGCTGCATACATTTATATCATTTTAATAAGTATTTGATAAAAGTAGATATATAAATTCTTCAAAAGTACGTTCGTATAGTTTCGTAAACATCAATCATTTATTCGTGTGCCTGAAAATCCCTTAAATCCCGTCTATGGCGCCATACACTTTTCCATCGATTTACGCCAAATTCCAGCCACTTCCCACCCCCTTCGAATTTCCTTAAACTTTTCACGTGCCTCGTTCCTTTTTTTTCGGTACTCTACTCGTTTTCGATTTTTGTCCCTTGTTTCGCGCTCGCAAGGGCTTTTGATCTCGTCGCGCTCGTCGTTTCTCCGGCACGATCGTCCCTCGCTTTCTCCCGTTTTTGGACTTTATGAATATCGATTACGAGCGCGGGGACGTCAAGCGAGCTCGCATACCGAATACACGTTATTAAGTACATATAAAACTTGCGAGGCTGAGGAGAGGGGCGACTTGTTGAAAAGGAACGGCACGAGGCGAGGTGAGGCGAAGGGAAAGGGCCGGGGAGAACACGCAGGATTTAGTAACTCATCACGGCTTACTCCATAATCTCGCCGCATTGCTCAAGATATTTTCTACCTGAAGAGCGCCACGGATGAGTACGGATAAATACGAGTGAAAAAAAAAATATTCGGGTGAAAAAATTTTGCGTTTTAAATTATTCGTAATAATTAATTTGGAAGAATATTTTCTCTTTGTAAATTATCGAGCGGGGACACCACTGTAAGGGGTAAAAAATATCGATTTTTTTTTGCATTTTCTTCTGTAACATGTTTTACTGTATGCTGGAATTTCACTTTAGTAAAAGTCCCACGGTTTTCGAGCTATAAATCATCTGCTTTTGGCGCCACTTCTACAAATGATAACTTTGTGGCTGGTTAAAAAAAAAAACTCTGGTTGTTTGTTTTATCTAGAAAAGTCTTTTTTTTAACCTTAAATGTCGAGGAAAATTTATGAAAAAAGATCTTAGGCAGAATTTTCATACAAACCAATTCTAACATCTGACTTCGATAGCCTGCGGTGTAAAAAAATGCCGAAAAATAATATCGTGCCAATTACTTTAAGAAGTTGCTTAGTTATTGTCGATTCGTATCATTTGTAGAAATGGCATGCGAAAAAACAAAAGCTGATGATTCTTTTTTGAATAACGCAAAGCCTAGAATCTCTAAAACCGTGGGACTTTTTCTAAAGTGAAATTCTAGCATATAGTAGGACAAGATCTGACGTATCGACAGTCGGAGGGTTATGGATTCATAATAGGGAACCCTGTATATTGAAGAATATGTGAAAAAAAATTAAAGTTAAAATTTTGATTATTGACCAAGTTTGAATATTGACCAAGAATCATTACTCTATTGTCCGATTTTCAATTTAAAAAACCAAAATTTTCGCGATTGCAGTAGCTAATGTTGCACGTAGCTGTTTTTTTTGTTTGAAATTTAGTATTATTTAAGCCTCTGGATATAAGTAAAAATTCCGCCAAAATTACACTTTTTTGTAAGCACCCGATATTTTGTAAAAAAAACATTCTTCCAAAAAACCGCTACTTACAACGAGAACTGAATTTGTATAGATCATAAAGCTTTTTTATGTTTCTTTTTCCGAACAACCATTCTCAATGTATCGATCCGACCGTTGGACCACATTTTTTATACAGAGGCTCTATTAGACCTCGATAACGCTCTTGATTTTGAACGTTTCCTAATAAAAATTTGGAGAAACCAAGTTCAATGTATGCTTAATCACATACTTTTTTTCCAAGTCTCAAATAAATGATCTAGTAAACAAAATTTATTACGAAAAAACGAAAATGTCGGCCTTTAAAAAATATTTCTCGTATAACGTTTTGACACCTGTATCCATTTGTTCAAAACAAATGATTGAAGCTACACTTTTCGGTCAAAAATCGATTTTTTCTACACCTGGCCATTTTCACGAATTCTAAAAAGGTATCCAACATTCGGTTGCACAAAAGTTTTATTGTACTAAAAGTGCTTTTATTATTTTTCATTTTCGTCGAGTCTAGTTGCGACCTGGACCAATTGCCATGCAGCAACTTTTCATTGAGCAGTAATAACTCCATTGTTAATCAATATATCTCAACGAAAAAAAAACTGCAGCTCGGTACGACTAGACATCGATCGTCCGTAAAATCTCGACTTCGCCATCCCGCTACTGTCGCCAGAAAAAAATCTTGAAAATCGCCTTGTTTTTCGGGTCCAGATATTCAACCGAGTTCCGGTCGTTTTCGCTACCGGAAGTTGGATAAACCTGTCTTCGGCTTTATCGGCGCGATCTCTAATGGCCGGATAAGCGGTCACCCATCCGACTATCGACCCTCCCCTTCCGCCTCCGTAGTCAGGTTCCATAATTTATTCTTATCGATTATTCTCTACATCCATTACACAAATGCTCGCCGCATGAATTATTCTCGAATGAAACTGACCTCCGTAATCCTACGAATTGCGTCGGTGTCGAGTCCCCGAACAGTTGTTTTCCGAAAATTTTTATTTCGGGAGCGTCGTCGCAGCTGCCAACTCTTATTTCATCGGCATCGATTAGCCTCATTTTTCGGATTTCTATTTATCGTGAGTCGAACTTTTTTATTTGTCGAAACAACGGAGCTTCTCGTGTACCGAATAATGTCACGAGCTACGTAGATTCCGGCTGAGAAAGGGACGAGGGGAAATAATGCACAGCGTTCTTCGTCGCTTTGGGAAATAGAAATTGGCCTGCGACCCCCAGGGGCAACGTATCGAGAGATTTTCGCGAGCGTTGGCTAAATTCAGCAAGACACAAAAAGAGAGAGAGAGAGAGAGAGAGCGACAGAGAGAGAGAGAGAGAGAGAGAGAGAGAGAGCCATTCAGTTTCAAAAGGATCGGAGAGCAAGATGGGCGAAAATTCGAAATCGAATTACCGATAGTAATTTCCTCCTAATGCAGTGCGTCAGACGCGGTCCACCAGTTATACGAAAAGCGAACGCTATTTCGTTTCTTCGCCAACCCAAAGTGCACGAGAGTATTCGCGAGGAGACGCTTTCATTTTGCCGTTCCACCTCTCCCTCGTCCCTCCGCTAGCCGCAAATTCATTTCCCCGCAAACAGTCGCTCACGTTTTCGATTAGACGTAAAAGAGCAAAAGGAGAGATCCTTCACAATTCCACGGGTCCTTCGAGTCCTCCGAAAAAATCCACGCGCGAAGGAAATCAAAGATTCTCGCGATACATCGTCCTTGTCAACGACCAACATTATTCCGAGCCGCGAGTACCGGAGTCTCCAATTTTTTTTTCCAACCACCTAGAATCAGCTTCCGAACTTTGCGAAATTAACAAAAATCCTCCCTCCGCAGCCTCCGAGCGGTTTTTCCTCGATCTTAGAGCGACCTCAAGTAAGGTTGATAATTTTTCGATTTAATTGCAACGGCGACCAAAATGGATGATATTGGATTATTAATAAAGTGGTCCATCGTCGAGGTGCGAGAGAGAGAGAGAGAGAAAGAGAGAGAGAGAGAGAGAGAGAGAGAGAGAGAGAGAGAGAGGGGAGAAGTTGCCCAGGGGAAGTTTGCTCCAGCTGTACAAAGGTCGTCATGCTTGGGGGAGACTTGAAAATCCATCTAATTGGCTATGCAGCGGATTCTCGCGGTTTACAGAGATCCGAAGAGCGCTATCGCTACAAAGACGACAATGATTGCAAAAGGACTGCGGGGCTACGTATACGCTAGGGAAAATGACGACGACGAGGCAATGCAGCGCGAGCAGACACATCCATTATGTATGATGCCCTGGCCCAACTACCTCATATACACTCTAGCACGTATTTCTTGAATGCCTCTGCTCATCCTCAGCCTGGGAAAAAGAGAAAAGAGGGAAGAAGGTGGATATGGCAAACATATGCACCCACCTTCTTTCTCTCTCTCTCTCTACACACACACACACACACACACACACACACACACACTGACACACCTACAAGCTGCACCAGTCCTTTCTTTTTCAGTTTCCCACCACTTGTACTGTGTGTGGCGACAGGCACATCAAATCTTTGCTCTCTGCAAGCTTTGCCTGGCGCACCGAAAGCACTGTGTGGCCAATTTACGCATGCATATGGATGAGAAAAGAAAAACAGAGGGAGAGAGAGAGAGAGAGAAATAGGTGCGATGTGCATTTATAAAAGAAATGTATGAAAGAACACCGCACTATTGGTCACAAAATAACCTCAATTCTGTCGACATTATTTCATGAAAAAAAGTGAGAAAGAGAACATTCCGAGAGACATATGTGGATATGTATATTTAGAGGATATGACTCGTGTAAAGTGTATCATTTATTTACGCGCCTCTCTCGCTGTACCACGTGGTGAATTACGAGCGACTGTGTTTTTTTGAATCTCGATTCACCAGTGGTAAAATATTTAATGGACTTTGCATGTACTTCTAATTCGTTGCTGTGCCTGTTGAGGCTCTTCGGAGACAATTTTTTGCTTTTAAATAGAAACAAACGAGCGGCGCTTCAGCAAGGAACTTTTTTGGCCGTGGTGTGCGCAAATTGGATTTTTAATGTTTTTTTTTTGCAAGCCCTCAGTTTTTTCTATGTCTTGAATGTGAATTGATCATTCGTGTTCCCCAAAGCCTTGAATTTGATGAAAAAATCGTCCAAAGTTTGCGAAATACTTTTTTCGCGTTTGGCCGGCTCAATTTTGAAGTTTCGGCGAGGACTCGGTGATATTCGTGATCGGCGAATAATCTTCTATCAGATAGACGCTTGATAGGGTTTTAAAATCGAATTTTTTTTTCGTCCCTATTGACCACTTTTTCGGAACGGCCGAAATCTCGAAACTTCAACGGCTGTAGCGTCGGTTCCATTTGGGTGAGGTGGGTTTGTAGGGGGGCTTTTGAAAAGGATTTTAACAGACTCGGAGAACCCTGCTGTGCCTATTCAGGCTCTTTCGAGCCAATTCCTCCTTCACTCGTGCCTGAGCTCGTCACGTCGTTATTTCCAGTCCCTTAGAGACCCACCACTGCCCACAGCTCTCCATTTCCCAATGGACTACTGCTCCGCCCTCCCAACACGAGGGCACAGGGAAACTGCGAAAAACCCGTGCCAATACGGGCACCCGTACGTTACCGAGTTCCAATCGTGCCATTGGTAACTCCATGGAACTCTTCCTCCACGGAGCAACCTCCTACTAGGCAGGCCTTGAGCTAGGCCACTACTCCGATGGGTCTACTTCGTGACGACCCAAGCCGCATACCAGCGTTCATGACGTTGATGGGAGATTCGCATATTTTTGTTTGATTTTCACGAAAATAGGCATTTATTGATAGTAACGGAAATGAGAAGCGCGATGAATTATTTCGCTATTATTTTTATGTTCAAGCTCGCATGAGCGATTGTTCTCGGATGTGTCGAAGCTAAATTGTACGTCACCCCGGGCTATGTTCGATAATCGAGGCTCTTGCGAGCTCTGGCAGTCGTTCACGATCCATCTCTCTCTCTCTCTCTCTCTCTCTGTCTCTCCTTTCTCTCTTATTCCATGTCATGTCAGTCATGCACAAGTTTCGATACAGCCTGTCATTGATATAAACACTGTTAAATTCAAATTGTTGTTTGGGTGTGGTTGGGTTCATTGAGGGGACTAGGCAACGAAAATAGGCCGAAAATGGGACAGAATTCAAATGGCATTTGTGAAGAACCGACACAACATACATACACTTTCTTTTCAGTATCGTTTTTATTGGAGTTTTGGCCATTCAATTCAGTGGTTGACGTTTCAAAAATATAAATATTCGAAAGAGATATGAACGGATAAAGAAGACCGTCTCATGCACTGTCCCCTCGTTGCTTCGATTCCGAGTGACCGGTTGAAGTTTTCGCCAATTCCCAAACGCCATTCTCTTCGGGGCATGCTCCTTCACAGACTGGACCTAGTGTGAAAAAAATAAAAAAATTCTAAGTGCCTGCTAAAATTTGAGCAACATCGAAAAACGGATGATATTTGTTGCAATAACAATAATAAGGAATCGAATTTTTTACACAGACGTCAGATCATTTTGTAGAGAAAGTTGATACCTTCGCAAAAAAAAATCAAGGCGATATCTTCAATCGCTCTTGAGTATTCGCGGCGAAACTAGTACAAAATGTTGTTTCGAGAAAAACGCGTTCAAGTTCTCGCGCAGTGGCGGAAAAATTGTAACTTACGTGCGTTAAAAATTGCTGGCGCTGTAGAAGGACTTCTCGAGTTCAGCTTTTTCCGTGGCGGCAATCGCGGGACGTCGGTTTTTTTCCACCCTAGCTTCTTTTGTCGATTCCTGCGATCTCTTGTCTGCATCCAACAAACGTTCCCGGTCACGCAACTTGCACATTTCAACGTTTTATTGCTCTCCCGAGCTGAATCTTGCCGATTTTTCCGTTTCCTTTGCGTCAAAATGTTTGGAAGAGATTTTAGTAACAGAATACAAAATATGAAGAAAAAAACTCGAGATTTTTCGATGTCTAGCCCCCTTAAGGCCTTAGGCAACAGTTACGGGTATAAAATCATGTGCGAATTTAAGAATTTTTTTCGTATGAAAAAGTAATTCACTTATAAAATTAATTACACATCTATTTAGTATGAATATCAAGCTGTTAGAAAATACATATATTTTTTTTCAATGTACAAAATAGCCGACTACTCGAAACTTCTCGAAACAGCTTTTTTCCAATTGGCGTGACAAATAACTTCAACAATATTCACTCGATTTACTTCCAATTTGAAAGTTATGTTTCTAATTGCATTTCGTAGAGAAGTACGTATGGAATTTCTGATTAATCGAAAACGTCTCATTTTATGAGCAGCTTATGAGCCGTGAAATTTTTCACTGCAAATTCATTTCCGACAACTTTTGCATAAAACAATGTTTTTTAAATTCCGTACGTACTTATCTAGGTATTCTAATGTAGATTGACGAGAATTTTTGTTTTTTGTTCTAGGTCAAAAATTGTGGATGCTACATGTCACGCCGCGGAGTGCCTAAAAAAAGATAACAAAAGCAAATATTAGTAGTCGGCCATTATGTACATCGAAAAAAAAATATATATATTTTCTAACTGCTTGATATTCGTACTAAATAGATGTGTAATTCACATCTATTACATGAGTGAATCACTTTTGCATGCGAAAGAAAATTGTTAAATTCGCACATGATTTCAAACTCGTTACTGTGGCATAAGGCCTTGATAAAGATGACAATTTGACTGCAAATTATTCAAGTAGAAGAAAAAAACGTTATACCACGTTTTTAAAACGAACTAAAAGAGTATAAAATAATTTTTCCTAGCCCCATACAGATGCATAACCTAATACAGATTCGAAACCCCATACAGATTGTCCTGAAAAATTGTAATTGTGAATTTTCCCTAGCTACGAAAATACTTGTAAGATTTTAAACGAAAAACGTGCATGCTTGATGATTGATGCATTAATAGTTCACCCGAGTCACTAACAATTTCATTGTACTGCAAATAATATGAAGCGTAGTGTGAGTTTTCTCGACGACATGTCGTTTGAAGCTTAGTAGTCGGCTATTTTGTACATGGGAAAGAAATTTATATTTTCTAACAGCTTGATATTCATACTAAATAGATGTATAATTAATTTTATGAGTGAATCACTTTTTCATACGGAAAAAAAATTGTTAAGGATTGTTAAGGAAATTGTTAAGGAAGGTCATAAAATTTTTACACGACCTCCTGAATACTTCATGTAAAAACATACCAAATTTTCAGAATTCTATCATCATTACTTCAACCTCCTTAGGGGTTGAAATAAAAAATGATATGAAAATTCGGAAAATTTGGTATGTTTTTGTATGAAGTATTTAAGAGGTCGTGTTAAAATTTCACGACGATTAGGAAGCTCGTTATTAAAAAATTAACATTTTGTTAATAACAATTTTTAAAAGAAATAAAAAAAAATGTTATCAATAAACTTCGTTTTGTTTCCGTTGCTTTTTTGTGAATTTGTGAATGTTAATTGTTCAATAACGAGCTTCCTAATTGTCGTGAAATTTTTACACGGCCTCTGAAATACTCCACACAAAAACGTACCAAATTTTCAGAATTTTATTATCATTTGCGATTTCGGACTCAACATTCTTAAATTCGCACATGATTTTATACCCGTTACTATGGCCTAAGCCTTAAGGATGTTGAGTCCCAAATCGCAAATGATGATAAAATTCTGAAAATTTGGTATGTTTTTGTATGAAGTATTTCAGAGGTCGTGTAAAAATTTCACGACAATTGGGAAGCTCGTTATTGAACAATTAACATTCCCAAATTAAATGTTGTTTTATGGAAACTGATGTAACTTTGCAATAAGTTTTTTTTTGACCTCTCAATTTTATAATATCTACAATATACTGAAAGCAACGGAAACAAAAAGAAGTTTATTGATAAATTTTTTTTTATTTATTTTCAAAATTGTTCTTAACAAAATGTTAATTTTTTAATAACGAGCTTCCTAATCGTCGTGAAATTTTAACACGACCTCTTAAATACTTCATACAAAAACATACCAAATTTTCAGAATTTTCTTATCGTTTTTTATTTCAACCCTTAAGGAGGTTGAAGTAATGATGATAGAATTCTGAAAATTTGGTATGTTTTTACATGAAGTATTCAGGAGGTCGTGTAAAAATTTCATGACGATTAAGAAGCTATTTATTGAACAATTAACATTAACATGTTTCATAGAGACTCAACATCCTTAAGAAAAATAAAATCGACTACCCTGATTTTATCCAGGATTTGATCATTCATCCGATGAATGACGAATGCAATGTCTTTTTCGAAAGAAACGTCAGAAAATCGATTTCTTCGTAGACACGATTTCCATTCTCTGCTCCGCAGTAAAAGCTCGAAAGAGAGGCACTTATAAATAACTGGGCGGTTCGATCGGAAAGTGCGTATCGGATGAATCGCTCGATCTATTTATCAAGAAATCGCATGGCTCCGAATCACCAATTCTCGCTGGTGATTCCGCACGTTCACGATCGACCGTACAACACACCAACTCGTGATCCAACGAGCCTCCTATTTTCCGTATACGCGTAAAACACACGATTCTCGGTTCGTGCTTTCTTGCCTCCGCCGCCGAGCAATAGTAGACTACTTCTTTATTAGGCCTCGCGGTCGCCGCCCACACGTAACTCCGTCTTGAAATCGTTCGTTCTTCTTCCTAGGGGCTCTCTGCAGGGATGAATTGATACCTACTTCCACCATTCAATTGGAACGTTATTGTCGAAACGTATATGTGTGTTTTCGCGTTTTCCCGCCTTCATTTTCAGCTTCGGGCGAAAACTTGATGACATTTGTAATCAGCGAGAAATTTCCCATTTTATAGACCATCGAAATGGGTTAAAAGTCGAAAAAAAATATTTGAACTACTTTAGCCACTTTTCCGGAATCGCCGAAATCGCCAAATTTCAAACAGCCGTAGCATCGTTTCTAATTTAGCGCCGGAGATTTGTTGGGGGGTTTTCGAAAAGGATTTTGTCGGACTTAGAGAATGCCGTTGGATTCATCACGATATGTCCATTACTTTTCCCGGAAAGTCTACTTGAAAAATGGCTAAAAAAGAGGCAAAGGGGTATGGAAAAATTGACAGAAAACGATGGTCTGATTTCGAAACTCTGTCAAAAATCGACAAGCAACCGTAGCTCGATTATTCGAACGGCATTTGGCAGAGAAAACGACGACGAAAAGAACGAGCACAGCGTACAGTTCCAAATCGAAACAGAAAATAAATTATCAACGATTTATTAAAGTAATTTAATTTTGGCCGACATATAAGAAAAATTGGACTTTAAATATTTCTTTTATAAGTTTCGATCGATGTGTAATTACCCCCTGAATTCACGATTCATTTTCCCCCAAACCTTGAATTTCTATTAAAAATCGTCGAAAGTGTACGACAATACTTTTTTCGAGCTTCGCCGGCTCATCTTTGAGCTTTCAAAAAAAATCGAAAAAAAAACTTCGAAAAAATAGTAACCAAAATTTAAAAGTACCATCCTCCTCTTTTAACCACTTTTCCAAAATTTCCGAAATCTTGAAATTTTAAATATACCAACTGAATTTCGGCCTGAAAAAAAAAACTAACGTACGGACAGAAAAAAACAATTTTACGATATCGGTAAGATGATCATTGCGAAAGTGACTGACCTCTCATATAGATGTAGGCAGTCCCCCTCATGTTTCGCCTCGTGAGTACCACGAGATTGAGTACATTGCCGATGATACCGAGGCAACATATAGCCGGCAGAACGATACCGTAATTGACGCGTGTGAGGGCGTCCGTACGAGGATCCTCGGGGATCTCGAGGTTTTCCGCTAGCACGCATAATCGCGGTACACTGGCGTCGCTCACGTTATTACCGTCGCTCATTTTGTCCGGGCCGATGAATGAATTTTTTTGTTTCGTTTTCTTTTCGTCAATTCATACACTCAGAGCTCCCGTTGTTTTTTCATTATCTCCGAACGATGACACGAAGGGATTTATCGAGCCTCTCACTTCCATTAAGCGTAACTTTATTCATTTCGAACTGAGCTCGAAAAGTCCGAACGTCACTTGAAGATGCATTTTTTCGTTATTTTCTTTTTTTCTCTTGATTTTTTAATAAACGACGGAAAGTTTCTTTGGTTTTGCACAATTCGTAAGTTTTTTGAAATTGGACTTGTTCTTGGTTATCAATCGGTCTAGTCTATTTTTTCATCATCTTCGAACGATGGGACGAAGGGATTTGTCGAGACTTTCACTTCGATTAATCGTAACTTTATTTATTTCGAACTGAGTTCGAAAAGTACGAAAGTCACTCGAAGATGCATTTTTTCGTTATTTTCGTTTTTTCTCTTGATTTTTTAACAAACGACGCAAAGTTTCTTCGGTTTTGCACAATTCGTAGGTTTTTCAAAATTGGATTTGTTCTTGATCATCAATCGTTCTAGTCTATTTTTTTCGACATTTTCACACGATGACACGAAGCGATTGATCGAGACTTTCACTTCGATTAATCGTAGCTTTGTTTATTTCGTACTGAGTTCGAAAAGTCCAAAAGTCACCTGGAGATGCATTTTTCGTTATTTTCTTTTGATTTTTTAACAAACGACGCAAAGTTTCTTTGGTTTTACACAATTCGTAGAAGGTTTTTTTTAATTGGATTTGTTCTTGGTTGTCAATCGTTTTGGTCTATTTTTTCATCATCTCCGAACGATGACACGAAGGGATTTATCGAGACGTTCACTTTCATTAATCGTAACTTTACTTATTTCGAACTGATCCTTCGACGAGTCCAAAATTCTCTAAGGGATGAATTTTGTCATTATTTTCTTTGTTTCTTTTGATTTTTTAATGAACGAAGTTAAATTTCTTTGGTTTTGCACAGTTCTTAGGTTGTTTTTATTGGATTTTGTTCTCGATTATCAATCGTTCTTGTCTTAGCTGGGTATTTTCAATCTCTAGTTCGTCACCAATAGCCATTGGAGTTTTTCCCCCCTTATCCGGACACCCTCTCTCTTTCTCTCTCTGTCTCTGCGTCAGAGAGTTTGCCAGGCTCCGAGTCTCGTCTTATCCTCTATCGTGACGTTCCATCAGGATTTTCCTCGGTTACGTACCTCTTCAGGGCCGTGTAGAAGTGACTCCTTCGCTTCTCTTTGCACACCGATCTCGTTTCGCCCCACTCGGCGGTGGTTGCGGTTCGCTTCGTCGTCGAGAAACGGAACTTCGCCATGATGACGAGCGGCGATACACCTTCCTCGACCATCCACTTGGCGACGATCGAATGCATCGTCGAATCCCCCACGCTGTATTCATACGCGAGAAATCGCGGTGACGCTGTCGTCGAATTCCGGCGGCCGGAAGTCTTCTCTCGCTCTCCACTCGTCCCTTCCCTCGTTTCGACTCGCGGGCTTCCCTCCGCCGAGATATACGTACCCACGGTGCGGAAACGGAAGACGAACGGATCCGCAGATTCAGCTGGCGTTACGTGAGATATTTCCAGATCTGGGAAGGAGAAAGGCTTCGTTATCCTGACCTTGTTCTGTTGACACACTGAGAGACTATTCTTTCATTTTCGTGTCCTCGAAAAAAACAAAACAGATAATTCGATTTTAAATGTTGATAAATGAATTTGAATGTAAATTAAATGCTAGGTAATATAGTTAAGTAGTTTAATAACATTATAATAAATAATTATAATAAAATATGATTTTATTATAATTATGGTTATACATAATTTTATTATAATTATAGTTATAATAATATGTCAATAAAGAAAATAAAATGTTCATTGAACGTCAATAAATTTAATTGGGTAAATTTAATTTAGTCAAATTAAGGATGTTGAGTCCCAAATCGCAAATGATGATAAAATTCTGAAAATTTGGTATGTTTTTGTATGAAGTATTTCAGAGGTCGTGTTAAAATTTCACGACAATTAGGAAGCTCGTTATTGAACAATTAACATTCACAAATTAAATGTTGCTTTATGGAAACTGATGTAACTTTGCAATAAGTTTTTTTTTTACCTCTTAATTTTATAATATCTACAATATACTGAAAGCAACGGAAACAAAACGAAGTTTATTGATAAATTTTTTTTTATTTCTTTTAAAAATTGTTCTTAACAAAATGTTAATTTTTTAATAACGAGCTTCCTCATCGTCGTGAAATTTTAACACGACCTCTTAAATACTTCATACAAAAACATACGAAATTTTCAGAATTTTCTTATCATTTTTTATTTCAACCCTTAAGGAGGTTGAAGTTATGATGATAGAATTCTGAAAATTTGGTATGTTTTTACATGAAGTATTCAGGAGGTCGTGTAAAAATTTCATGACGATTAAGAAGATATTTATTGAACAATTAACATTAACATGTTTCATAGGGACTCAACATCCTTAAATGTTGATAAATTAATTTGAATGTAAATTAAATGCTGGGTAATATAGTTAAGTAGTTTAATAACATTATAATAAGTAATTATAATAATATATAATTTTATTATAATTATAGTTGTAATAAAATGTTAATAAAGAAAATAAAATGTTCATTGAACGTCAATAAATTTAATTAGGTAAATTTAATTTAGTCAAATTAAAGGTAAATATTCGGAAGTGGGGCTCCTGCAAGAATCGGGCTAATTTTCTTCAAGGGTTCAAGCAAACCCAAACAAACCCAAACAATCCCAAACAACCCCAAGCAACCTCAAACAACTCCAAACCCCAAACAATCCCTAACGAAAAATAGCCTGATACTAGCAGGAGCCCTACTTTCGAATATTTACCAAATTAAATGTTGATAAAGTGAATTAAATATTCATACAGTAAGCTCGTGTAAATGTGATATTACCATATAGCATTAAAAGTACATTAAACGTTAATAAATTAAATGTTATGAAAAAAAACGAAATGTCAACAAATAGAATTAATGTAAATTAAATTTTTAAAAATCGTATTAAACGTAAATTGGATGTTCATAAATAAAATTAAATGTGATGTAAATGTCAATAAATTAAATTCGTGTCAATTAAGGCGGGAAACCAGTTTAAGAATACGTCGCTTTTAGTGATTTTCATGATTTTTTTTGCAAGGACTGTTTGTGTACACTCTGGAGGCCACAGTTTTCATAGGAAATCAATACGGTTTGAAGATTACTTTAAAAACTTATTTTTCTTCTTTATAAACGTAATTGTGACTGAAAAATTATAAAATTACATTTTTAGAGGCGTTTTAACATAAAGGTATAATTTTTGTCATTATTTTATTACCTTTTTTGCTATAAAAAAATATACTTCAAACAATGTGATCATCCCAAAGTGAGGTTCATATAGAGGGTAATAAAATAAATAAACTATTGCTTCATAAAATTATAGGTTAAAAACTTTTCGAGCGAGAGTGTACACAAATTGTAAAAAGTCGTTTCGAGAAAAAGGCGTTTGGAAAAAATGACCGAAAACAAAAAATTCAAAGCAGCAAAGAATTATTTATAGTACTTTGGGAATATATTCTTGAACAGATTTACTAACAGTTTATAGATAAAAAAAAAAAATCGATTTTTGAGTAATCTAAACTGGTTGCCTGCCTAAAATGTTAACAAATCGAATTGAATGTAGATTAAATGTCAATAAATGAAATTCGTATAAATTCAATGGTAAAAAAATAAAATTAAATGTAAACTTAATATTTTAATAATATAAATAACTTAAATAATAAACATCATTTTTATTAACGTTAACATAACCTCTTTATTATATTAATACTTAATATATTATATTATATATTATTTGTACTATTCTATATTAGGATCTATATTATTATAATATTTAATATATTTATTTAATAATTTAATTTAATATTTAATATATAATATAATATATAATATAAATTTAATATTTAATAATATTTAATATACTAATATTAATAACATAATTATATAAATATATATACCCTATCAATTATATCAATATTTTAAATAAGCTGACGAATAAATCAATTTCCAATCATAGTTTCCTTCTTCAAACTTATTTCGAACGAATATTTCGGAAAAGCTATATGTCGGAATACTTTATGCTTAACCCCTGAATATTCATTTGAACGTTGGACGCGTGGAAAATTCGATTAACCAAGAATCGTACGTCTTTTGTCGAAACTTTGTGTTTGATTAATTTTTCATAGTTCTCGAATTTCTGTGTATATTCGCCGGTTCTCATTTGCATGAATATGAGTTACGGGAGAGCATGGTGTGAAGACAGTAATGGAGAGGCGTGTAGGCATTCGGAGATCGTCGTCGACGTGCTGGGGTGCTGGATGTACCATATAATACGTTATGGATGTACTTTCTTCCCGTGTGTATATACGTGTGTGCGTAAATCGTCTATGGGTGAGAAAGCATCGTACCTCTTTGGATCCCAAGAATCTCTTGTAAACGAGTCACGATTCTCGCATCCGACATTCGATCTCCACCGCAGTTTTAATAGACAAGCAAGGTGGAATGGAAAATACACGAGAAAAAGCAATAAAGATGAGAGGTGCTCGGGTGTATGGCATGGGGATCGCCGTACAGAGAAAAAGAGCGAGAGAGAGGCGTAAAATTGGGGGGGGGGGGGGGGGGGGCTCGAGAGCTGTCGTGAATCTCCAAGGAAGAAAAGAAAAAAAATCCTGGTAAACGAAGAATATAAAGAGACGATATTTCTGTGCAAAAATGACGAACACGTGAACTAGGTATGTGTAGGTGCAGCCGACATTATCAATGTATATATTCATATTGGCACGGGATCTTAATGTTAATTCTACACGTTGATCCGAGATAGCGAAGATCGGTTTGTACCGATTTCTACTTATTTATCAGTGAAGCTATTCATTTGATAGCATTTTCCATCGATAAAAAAACGCGTGGAATATGAATATCGTGATAAAAATTCATTAAAATTTATTTCCATATCCAGGAGGGCACAGGGCAACTGGAGAAAACTCGCTTCCAGCTCGGTATCCGGCGAGCAAATAAAGCGCGGCCGACCGGTCACCCATCCGAGTATCGGCCGAGACGAGGGTCATCCCCGGTTCGTCAACTAGGAATGTGTACGTGCAGCCAACATAATCGATATATATATATTCATATCAGCACGGGATCTTAATGTTAATTCTACACATTCTACTTTCGCCCGAGATATTGAAGATCAGTTTGTACCGATTTCTACTTATTTATCAGTGGAGCTATTTATTTCATAGCATTTTCCATCGATAAAAAAACGCGTGGAATATGAATATCGTGATAAAAATTCATTTAAATTTATTTCCATATCCAGGAGGGCACAGGGCAACTGGAGAAAACTCGCTTCCAGCTCGGTATCCGGCGAGCAAATAAAGCGCGGCCGACCGGTCACCCATCCGAGTATCGGCCGAGACGAGGGCCATCGCCGGTTCGTCAACTAGGAATGTGTACGTGCAGCCAACATAATCGATATATATATATTCATATCAGCACGGGATCGTAATGTTAATTCTACACATTCTACTTTCGTCCGAGATATTGAAGATCCGCTTGTGCCGATTTCTACTTATTTATCAGGGAAGTTATTCATTTCATAGCATTTTCCATTGATAAAAAACATGGGAATATAAATATCGTGATAAGAATTAATTTAAATGTATTTCCATTTGCAGGAGGGCACAGGGCAACTGGAGAAAACTCGCGTCCCGCTTGATATCCTGCGAGCAAATAAAGCGCGGCCGACCGGTCACCCATCCGAGTATCGGCCGAGATCAGGGTCATCCCCGTTTCGTGAGATAATTGTCCTCGACGAGCAAATTCTCCTATGAAGACGCGGATGAAAGCGAGAGCCGAAAAACGCGCCTTCTCGCTTTTCGCTCAGCGCGCGGCAGGTCCTGCTCGGTCGGTACATCCAGTCCCTATCGAAAAACGATATTGAGAATTTATAGAGCACAGATTTACTCTAAGTGGAGGTCGACTCCTTTTGCCGAAGTATACCGAAAAACTGAGAGGTTCCACGAGAAACAAGTGCCCTGGGAAGGGCAGAAGGATCGAAATAAAGTGGAAGAAGAACGACGGAGGGACGGAGAAACGCCGGGTCCGAGAAGGAGGACATCGAAGGGAGAAAGAGGACGAAGGTAAGGGGGTAAAGGAAGCGAGTGTGTTTCGGAGAGGTCGGGGTGTCTCTTCGTACTGTATCCGAGGAAAATTGGATCTCGGGGGAATCGGTATACGAGAAGGACTCTTTGCAAACTATCTGCTCTCGCTTCTTCCTTCGCTTCTTCGCCTCCCCGACGCTATCTCGATTCCCTTTGGAACCGGAAATGGTCAGAGTGCGAAACTCCATTTCGACAGATCGAAAAGGTAGACGCTGCTCTATGTGTGCAAGGATCGCGGTGACGGAGTGTATATCGCTGGAGGATTGGAACGGGGGGAAACTTGGATAGTCGTGGGAAACGAGAGTGAATGAGAGAGGGTATGAAAAGCTGAGAATCGCGCTCCATTTTGATCGCGCGTAAACAGCGAAAAGCAGTGACGCATTCTTGATACACGGATCAGTAGGACAAGGACAACGTGAGAATTCATCAAGTTTCCAGCACTAAACAAAAGGACAAAAGCACCGAGCAAGTCGAATTCGTAAATTTCATCGTTCAGGACGAAAATACAGACGCTGGGGAAATGATAGGTCGTGGGGGTGGTTTTGCTACAGCACTCTGTTGAGTTTTGTCAACTATGATGGCGCTGCCTACCACTCTGAACTTTTGATCCCATTTTGCCGAGTTAGATCATCTGACGTCTGCTGTCCATCTGACGTCTGCTGTCAAAATATCGAATCTAGGCACTTTTGAAAAAAAAAATGTCAAAAACTCTTTCTGGATTTTTACAACGCTGCAGTTGTGTGTCATTTCGAGGCTAGGGAGGCACGATCGAAGGTAAAAGCTCACGAGTCAGCTCTGACGTGTAAGGGTGACACGAGGAAACGCTCAAAGGGACAAGGGCTGACGAGTGTAAGGAGACAAAAAGAAGGATATGTTAATGTCTCTGCGTGACATAGCAGGGGTGGAGCTCGATAGCGTGCTAAATATTCCTCGAAAAGGGGATGACTCTACGAAATGGTAAGAACGTAAAGTGGGCGGGTGCGAAGAAAGGGTGTGAGAGACGAAGGGCAAAAAAGAACTAGAGAAGTCGACAGATGGCTTGCTAATATAAATCGTCCCCTTAGTACCTCCATTATAAAGCCATCGAGTTTGCATAAGGGAGCTTGCATTTCTTTGCCCATCTCTCTCTCTCTCCCTCTCTCCCTCTCTCTTACTTCCTTATCCAACTCTTGCAATTCCTCTTCCTCTCGCTACAATTGTGTATGCGTGTAGGAAATTTTCCGCGGAAACCTCTCATACAATTAACCCTCTTTGCTGATGCTGACCCCGCTTCTTCTCGCGAACCCTCCGAATAATTTGATAAACTTTGACGCGCGGCTTGTATACGGTATACGAATTGTTCTTGACGAAGGACTTTCTTACTCGCAGCTGAAGGAGCAAGGGAGAGAGTCCATCAAGCCACTTGATGAAACTAAAACCACCCTTGCCCTTTCGGCCATGTTTTCCACGTAATTTATTCCTGCAGCACAATCCTTTCTTTTGCCCAGAGTCTCCTCCTTCGTCGGGAATGTCGCATAAACAATATCGCGCTGTAAACAACGTATCCTTGGGCTGCCAAGTTTTCGCCGCACTTTTTCTCCTTCGTGCGTGTACAGGGTGTCCCACAAGTGGACGCGTACGCTGAAATAGGGGGTCGGGGGTGAAATTCCGAGTCGATTGATATAAGCATGTGTGGGTCTCGGATCAACCGCTGAATTGTTATTCATTTTTAAAGGCGGACCAATCAGGTGCTCTCGCCTTTAAATGCGAATAATAATTCAGGGGATGATCTGAGACCCGCACATGCTTATACGAATCGACTCAGAATTTCACCCCCAACCCCCCGTTTCAGGGTGAGCATTCAGTTGTGGGACACCCTGTATACGTTCGCAAGCACGTGATAATAATATTGCGAGGGTTAGAGGCTGTTATTCGGTGTTAGGGACTCCCTCTCTTGGTTGGAACTTTGTCATATACGTTGGGCCACGCGTGTTTAGCTTGCAGACGAGCTTTCCGTACGACCGCGGTAGAGCTGCTCCACTGGCAATCGGTATGTGCACGTAGGACTCTATACATATGCGTGTGAGTGGAACATACGTAGATATGGAAAGTTGATTTCGGAGCCGGTCGATTTCGAAGACCAACCACTTAGACTGTTGTCCCCATACTCGACGTTGCGTAAATCCCTATGGCTTCAAAATCACCTTTCGATTAGTGTGAGCGTATTTGGATTAAAGCTACTTCAACGACACGAGCCGAAAATAAACGATACGTTTGAAAAAAGTTTTGAGGTCCGACCGCGAGATCTAGAAGTACGAAAGTCAACAATACGTTGATGGAAAAGGGTTCAAAATGCCCTTTGCCCACATACACACGTATGTATTTAAATAAAAGCCATTTCAAGGACCTGCCTCTACCCAAAATGAACGATTCGTTTGAGAAACGTTTGAGGCCAGCCCTGGAGATCCAGAAGTCCTGAAAGTCAACACTACGTTGATGGAAAGGGTCCAAATATAGATATATACAACGATATCTAAATTGAACGGTGTCGGAGGGGGCGAGGGGCAAGTCTGGGAGTTGTCTGATGCATCCCGCAAGCTTCTCACACGACATACATATACTTGCGAGCGTGTATACAGGGTGAACCATTTAACGTGACCACCCCAAATAAGGGAGTTGCCTTTAGAGTGCCGAAAAAGATGTCAGGAGGTAATTTGATTGATTTCCAAGGGCAGTTGTAGTGGTGAAAAGTTCATTTTTGTTATCGTCATAGTTTTTGCGACCATATAGGGGTGAAAAATTCATTTTTGTCAAGGTCATAGTTTTTGCGTTCTCAAGGTCATCAATGGTTTTTCAAATGGGAACACGTTGTTTTTTATGAAGACGTTGTAGCTTATATTCAGACGAATCCAACGACTTATGATATCATGACCTTGAAATGATTTTTTCACAAAAATATTTTCGGGTTCGTTTGGGTTATGTTGGGTTTGTGTAGGTTCGTTTGGGTTCGTTTAGATTCATTTGAGTTCGGTTGGGTTCGTTTAGGTTCGTATACGTCCACCCTGTATACGTACATACATCCGGATATACGTATAACGGTTGTAAGGTTCCTCCTCGTTGGATCTCAAACTAGATAAGCCAGTGAGCTTATGTCCATAATGTAATCCGGTCAATCTACGATCTTGGGCGTACGCTTCATCTGGCTAGAACGCTGCATGCATTTGCCTACGTGTATCCTACTGATATAAAAAACGCTCACCAATACACGGGGATGTACATACAGAGCGTGTGTTATCGAAGGGAGCAGTGCGGACGGGGGAGACGTTATATGAGAAATTTTGAACTGCGTCCGAGTCGGGTGGCTGTCGGAAAATCGTGGCTGATATTATATATGAGGTATTCCACGTGAGTCCGGTGGACTTTTTCTGTGACGCCTGCCAATTCGATTTTTTAAAATCTCATTCCATTGACTCTAAAAGACATCCTCAATTTTTTTAACATTTTTCGAAACGAACCGTAGTAAAAAAAAAAAATTTCCGAAAAACGCCCCTATTTAAAAATCTTAAAAAATTCCCAATAATGCGTGATAATATATAAAAAATTTCAAGCTATCACCCGCAGTGGGTGTATGATTTTTTTCTGTGCTGAAGACGACTTCAATTGAAATTAATACCAGAACTTTTTGACTGCTAACGAAAAAATCATACTCCCACTGCGGGTGATAGCTTGAACATTTTTGGGAATTTTTCCGCATTTTTGGGAATTTTTTTCGATTTTTAAATCGGGGCGTTTTTTTTTCGGAAAAAAGAAATTTTTTTGACTAAGGGTTGTTTTGAAAAATGTAAAAAAAAATCAGAGCGTCTTTTAGGGTTATTGAAATCAGATAAAAAAATTAATCGAATTAGTGGGGGTCAGGGAAAAAATCCATCAGATTCACGTGGAATGCCTCATATATATATATATATATGGGTGGCACAAATTTGAGCTCTATTTTTCCTTTAATCGCCATTTTCTTAAAAAATAAATTGTCGCGAAATTTAGAAGCGGTCAAAAAACATTTAGAGGTCGTTTAAACCTCCCAAAAACTCAGATTTTCATGAAAAAATCCATTTTTCTTTTTCGTTCACTTCGTGCCCATGAATTTTACGCTTTACACTTTTTGAATTATCTGCTTGAAAGCTCTAGCCAGCCAATGGATTCTTAGTAGTCACTCAAGAGCTTTAACATTTCCAATTTTCGCCATTTTTTTATCATTTCACTCATAAATTTAACGCTTTGTAAAATTTTCGAAACAATCAATCGTTTATTTTCTTTCGAAACAGATGTTTGAAATTCACCTCACACTATTAACCCAAGAATTATAATCTCTGTTCTCATAAAATAATTCTTCAAAGCTCTTGTCCGTAATCAAAATTATAGGTTTTATCGAGTGAGGTAAATTAAAAAAATCCGTTTCTAAACGCAAAAAGGATTAATTGTTTTGAACATTTGCCAAAGTGTTAAACTTATGAGGGGAAGAGAAAAAAAATCGCGACAATTGGAAATTTCGAAGTTATTGAGACAATACTAAATATTCATCGGCTGGCTAGAGCTTTCGCGAACTTTATTTAAAAACTATAAAGCGCAAAATTCACAGGTGAGAAGTGAACGAAAAAAAAAATGGCCCTTTTAATAAAAAATTGCATTTTTGGGAAGCTTGCGCGGCCTCTAAATATTTTCTAAACTCTCGCAGCTTTCGCGACAATTTTTTTTCTTCTTTAAAGTAGACAATTGAATGGTCAGAAGAAGGAAAAGATAGAATATAAAATAAAAATAGAAGAAAAATGAAAATAAAAAAAAACATATGTATACAGATGTATAGATATATTCCTGAAGAATATGCAGCCGAGAAATTAATACACGTGTACCCTTCGTACTTCTGGTTGGACGCTACACAACGGACAAGACAGAATAAAGCGAAGATGAGATAAAATGCATCGAAATGACTTGAACTCGAAGGGCGTGGGTGGCAGCCATTGCAGTTGGCAACGTAGGGAACAGCGGAAAAACTTTCGGGTGATTTATTGTCGCGGGAGAAAAGTCATTTGCGCGAAGTTTGAGAATTGTATCCATTCCTGCGTGCGGCAATGCTCGGTGTTATACGAGACTTGAGCCAGGCTTCCGGATGAGACGCGCGCTAGATCCGGAAACTCTCGGGGATAAGGACAGATGCAAGCCAAATTGCCTCGGCTCGGTGGGCACAAGTCGTTAAAGTTAATCAACGCCCACGCCGAATCCTTTCGTCGTGTTGCCTGCGATCGTTCCTACACTCGTTTTCTCTCTCTCTCTCTCTCTCTCTCTCTCTCTCTCTCTCTCGCTCTCTCTCTCTCTCTCTCGCTCTGCAAATTTCCTTTCCCTCTCGCTGTCTATCGCTCGAAAGTAGACGCGATCGAGCTAATCGCCACGCGAGCGCATCAAGGTCCCCGTGGAAATTTGATTTTTCGGAAATTTGACGTAAGTGTAATGCGGACTGGCGAATCGAGCTGTCATCTTGTCATTGCGGTGATAAAGAATATTGCAATGACCCCCATTGGATTCCTATGTCTATGGGGCAACATTGCCTGTAGATAACGTGGGAACGATTGGCTACGATGAGGACGGTCCTCCAAGACGAATGTCCCACACTCGATAACTAAAAAAAATTGTTTCCGACGAAGGATTTGGTTTTTTTAAGGGGTTACCCCCACTTGCGATTTTGAAGACATCGATTTTTTTTATTGCATTTTTTCGAAGTATAAGTATCTGAGAATATGTCCTGAAAATTTCAAGTCGATCCGAACAAAATTGACTGAGATATGAGCGTTGAAAGAGAAGAATCCGTGAATTGAAGAGTTGAAATTGAAACTTTAAACGCGTTTTTCTCAAAATGGCATTTCTGAAGTCGGTGACCAAGATTACTCGAACACTAATGAACCGATCTTCTTGAAATTTTGCAGGCTTATTTAATACATAAAAATGTAGTCTTTAATCGTTCGATTTTTTTTTTCGAAAAAAAAATGGCCGGTTTATAGCCAAAAAACGGCCGTTTTTTTCGTTAAAATCGAACCATTAACTTTGACTGTCCGCCATTTTGTGAAAAATGAATATTTTTTAAAATCCTTCGATTAAAGACTAGTTTATACTTATATTTGACTAAATCCATCCGCATTTTTTTTTCGGATGATCCACTTCGCCGCAATGTTGGTCACCGCAAACCGTGTATATAAAAACATTATTTCATTGACGGCCATTTGCCACTAAACAATGTAATATTTTTCAATAAAAAAATTACTGAAAGTTCTTCAAGATGTGTTCTTTAAGATGGTATATTGATCGATTAAAAAAGTTTTGTAGTTTTCTTTAAAAAAATTCATGAAAAAGGCCTTTTTTTTTGCGCTACAAGTGGGGGTAACGCCTTAAACCAACATTCTTGAAATCGACATTACGTACGTTGTTTGATTGAGGTTGAACAAGAAAATGTACATTTTGTACATTGTCTATGAAAATGTACAAATGTACATGAAAATGTACAAATGTACAAATGTACCAATGTACATGAAAATGTACAAATGTACATTTTTTACATTTTCTTAATCAATCGAGAGACAAAAAAATGGCTACTTTAAAATTACCTTGAAGGTGTCTGGTAAAACGGAAAAGTCATCTTGCCGTTTTAGGGTCTAGACATTTTTTTGATCCCAGATCGTAATTTCTAGGAATTTTTGTGATCTCAGAGCGGAGGGCCTAGGGATTTTTGCAATCCCAGTGATTAGGGTTCTTTGTACACCTGGTATCTAGGGTTTTTTTGTAATCCCGGTGTCTAGGGATTTTCTATCTCAGTGTCTAGGGATTTTTATGCCCGTGGATGTCTAGTGTCTAGAGCATTTTGTGACCCTGGGTCCCTACTGCCTAGGGATATTTCGATTTACTTCGCTATTCTTGAATGATTTCGGTGTTTCGAGATAAATCAGGCACCCTGTATAGATATGGTTTCCGAATTTTATTTTATTTGATTTCCGACATTTTTATTGCTACTTTTTCTTCGATTAAACAGTATATTTTCTTATTAACCCTTGAAAATGGTGGAGGAATGGCGCGGTTTTCTAAACTGTATTTTCAAAATTGGGGTGACGTATAGCTGAAAAACTAATCGACGGATTCTGATGAAAGTTGGTATCAATCCTTCTAACCTTATTGTCTAAAGCATAACCCTAAATGTAATTGAAAATAAAAAACAAAGTATTTATTTTTTACAAAATGTAGCCATCTTTTTTCGGCAAACTCAATCTTGTTTTTACAAAGCGTAGCATTTCATCGATTTTCAACATTTCTCACTTTTTCTTTATTCATATTCCGCGTATGAGGGTTAATGGCAGAAAAATCTTCCTTGTTTTTGGTGTAATAAAAGTAGTAATAAAACAAACCCTGAGTCTGAGAGATCGTTAAGAAATCGTTCCGTAAGGATATCGTGTCCAAAATTGAAAATGGTTATAAAATTTCAAAATTTGTCAGGTCATTATGTAAAACATTTGAAAGGTTGTGTAAAAATTTCACGACGATTAGGAAGCTGGCTACTGAGAATATAGAATTCACAAATTACACGCAGCCTTATGGAAACTGAAGTAACTTTGCAATTCTATAAGCAAATAGCAAAGTTTGCTATTTGTTTTCAAGAAATAGAAGAAATGTTTATGAATGATCGTTTTTTTATTTCAAATATATCAAATACAAAAGTGGCTTTATGGTGCAAGCAACGACGTCGTCCGTGATCGAAAATGAGTATTTAAATTTCCCGCTACTTTCGCTCTGCGAAAGTGATTTTTTTCTCGAGTGTGATTTTTTTTGTATTTTTGCCATCATTTTTGGTACCGAAAAAAAAATAATAATTGCAAAGTTACTTCAGTTTCCATAAAGCTGCCTGTAATTTGTAAATTCCAATTTCTCAGTAGCCAGCTTCCTAATCGTCGTGAAATTTTTACACAACCTTTCAAATGTTTTACATGATGACCTCTCAAATGTTCAAAATTTTATTATCATTTTTAATTTTGGACACAACATCTTTAAAAAAAAAATCATGAAAATTAGCAACTTTCTTCTGTCCCTCGTTGAATGCTTCGTCGTTCGACTTTAAATGGGACACCCCGTGTATCTATGTGCAACTGTTAAGGATGTTGAGTCCCTATGAAACATGTTAATGTTAACTGTTCAATAAATAGCTTCTTAATCGTCATTAAAATTTTACACGACCTGCTGAATACTTCATGTAAACACATACCAAATTTTCAGAATTCTATCATCATTACTTCAACCTCCTTAAGGGTTGAAATAAAAAATGATAAGAAAATTCTGAAAATTTGGTATGTTTGTGTATGAAGTATTTAAGAGGTCGTGTTAAAATTTCACGACGATTAGGAAGCTCGTTATTAAAAAATTAACATTTTGTTAAGAACAATTTTTAAAAGAAATAAAAAAAAATTTATCAATAAACTTCGTTTTTTTTCCGTTGCTTTCAGTATATTGTAGATATTATAAAATTGAGAGGTCAAAAAAAAAACTTATTGCAAAGTTACATCAGTTTCCATAAAACAACATTTTATTTGTGAATGTTAATTGTTCAATAACGAGTTTCTTAATTGTTGTGAAAGTTTTACACGACCTCTGAAATACTTCATGCAAAAACATACCAAATTTTCCGAATTTTATCATCATTTGCGATTTGGGACTCAACATCTTTAATTAAAGGAATTTATAGCTCGATGCTTTGAGTTAGGCACGATTAGGGGTGGTTGGTTCCAATGTTCTCTCTTTTGCATGCAGTCAGCGATGCAGCGAGCTGGGGTGTAAGCAGGAGGAAGGGCAAATGGGGACGTGGAATATCCACTGTAGGGATTCATCCCTCCGGGTGTCGTAACCCATGACCCTCCCGTCCTAAAACATAGTGCGCTTGTCTCACCCAGCTGATGGTTAACTTTTGCCCCGTCTACCCTTTTCTCTCTCTCTCTCTCTCTCCCTCTCTCCCTCTCTCTCTCCCCCCCCCATTTCTCTTACGATCCTCGCGTGTGACGCTACGTTGATATTATCTACCGCACCGAAGTCGGAAGCCTCCACGTAACGCTGCTAATATTCCACCGGACTATGCTGACAACCCTGACGAATTTCCAGCAGGAAGCCCTAATTGTTTGTACGATCGTGCTCGTCCATCGTCCTTCCTCCTTTCCTCTTTGTTCGTTCGAACAATAAGCCACAAAGAAAAAAACACGTTTTTCGAAATTTTATCCTTTGTCGAAAAATTTGTCCCCAAAAAATTGCACGAATCGTTTTTTATTTATTTGGAGAATGACACTGCAAGATTCGTCTTTGGAATGCAACGAATATTCATTTTTATTTTTTCATGGCTCCATTTTCACTATCATAAAAAAATGTTAAATATTTCGACTGAAGGTCTCCGGCGAGGATCCGAAAAAAAGTTTGAGCCATTTCGGAGGCCTGAATTTGCCTGCGGAACTCTTTCGTTGCGCCCCAACGATGCGAACTTCCATAGCATCAAGATTCGCGAATTTTCTATCGACCTCTGGAGCACCAAAGAGCAAGGATATTTTATTCCCTTTCATCGAAGAAGAATTTCACAAAAAGTATGCGATTTTCAAAAAATCAAATAACCCGTCAAGTTGGGGCTTATTTCGTTATCCGAAATCTACCGAAGCCGCATAGCCCGAAGGAAAATGGTCTTAGACATGTTTGGAGAAGGGAATATCTGTGCGGGGGACTCGCATTGCCCCGAAGCAAAGCTATTTCTGGCTCAACGCAACGATCTTTTCCCCTGCTCCCCCTTTTTTTTTTTCTTTTTTCTCTACAGCGTGTAATGCTTATTTTTTCGCGTTGCCATTTTCACACCCACTTGGTATTGGAAATTCTTGGATACCCTCGGAAGCAAGTATGCGAGGGTCTGTGTTTTTTTTCTCGGTCATTCAGCACGTACGAGAAATTCTTGAGGACATCGATGGCGACTCGAGTGAGTGGTTTTGCCCGCCAGCCCAGGCCTTATCTACTCGCTCGAGAGTGTCCAGGGACTCCCGAACGGATCCACTGTACAGTGATTGACCGTCTGGCCCACGGCAACGGGAGCATATATGATGCTTTTTGTGAATTTTTTCTTCTGGTTTTTATCGTCCAATTGGCAAGCTTGTTTTTCGCTCGTATCCGCTGGCTTTTCTCGTATGTAGGAGATTCGTGGATCGACGTCGAAAAAATCGCAGGCCTAACGGGTTCAAGAAATCCTTTTCTCCGTGTACATAAATATATGCAGGGTGTCCCGTTATGAATGGATGGTAATTCTTCAGATAAGTGAATTTTCCGAAAAATGAGCCTGACGTTTATTTTTTATTGCTATCTCCGATTTATTGGGTTTTAAATTATGATATTCTGTCGGGGAAAAGCTGAAATTCACCTTTCCATAAAGAATGATGGATATAGTTCCGAAAAGCCCATACCTCGGATTAATTTGGAATTTCGCGTACCTATGTATTTTGACTCGCTGATCACGAATATCATATTGAAAATACCCGCAAATTTGATTTTCAAGGTCAACACTCACGAAAACTGATTTTTTAAACAGTTTTTCTGTTTTATTTTGGTAAATATTTATTTTAGAGAAAAATCTTTTTCATAAAAGTTGTAGCCTATGAAAGTATTGAACTTTTATGGTGTATACAATTTTTGTCTAAAACCAATCCGTTTCGAGAAAAATGGGATAATGGTCCAATAAGTGAAAATTGCTTAGCTTCATTAGATTCGATATCATCTACTTATCTATAGTAACAAATCGGTAACAGCAAGAATATTGATAATGTTCATTAGCCCACACAAACCCAAAGAAAAAAACCAAGTTCAAACTGAAACAAAACCAACAAAGAAAATCGAAACACAAATGCAAATAAAATAGCCCAAACCACCCGAAGTAAAAAAAACATAATTAAATGAAAAGCCCAAGCAAGCCCAACAAAAGAAACCAGACCCAAACAAAAAATGCAAAAATAGTATATAATACACAAAGAAACTAAAATAAAAGAAAAACAAACAAAAAAGATAAAATAAAAGCAAAAAAAACATGCACTTTAAAGACTAAACTCCAACCTTCCCGCGGTAAAGTGCGTAAGTAGATAATATCGAAACTATATAACGGAGCTAAGCATATTTCACTTATTGGACCATTATCCCACTTTTCTCGAAACGCAATGGTTTTAAACAAAAATTGTATACAAGATAAAAGATCAATATTTTCATAGCCTACAACTTTTATAGGAAACATTTTTCTTTAAAATGAATATTTACTGAAATAAAACAGAAAAACTGTTAAAAAATCAGTTTTTGTGAGTTTTGACTTTGAAACTCAAATTTTCGGGTATTTTAACTATCACATTCGTGATCAGCGAGTCAAAATGCACGGGTACACGAAATTCCAAATTAATCAGAGGTACGAGCTTTTCCGGAACTACACCCAGAATGATGGGGCTTTGAAGTTTGCGGAAATACGTGATAGCATTGGGCATTTTTTAATATTTCGACGTCTGCATTGGGTTTGCTTGGGTTTTTGAAAAATTAGAAATTATATACAATAATTTTTTTGCTCGTAAAAAAATTGTCAATGAAAAATGTCAGATTCCCCCGACTGAATATCACCATATATAACCCAATAAATGAGAAAATAGCAAAAAAATGTTTTCATATAAGTCACTTATCTAAAGAATTATCGAGTGGATAATCCTGCAACTGTAGATAGGTGCAAAAAATAACGAAATACATCCATAAATGCGAACACGAAAGAATGCATAAATGAATAAATGAACCAATGAATAGATAAATAAATAAATAAATACATCAATAAATAAATAAATATATCAATAAATAAATAAATATATCAATAAATAAATAAATATATCAATAAATAAATAAATACATCAATAAATAAATAAATAGCGAATTGCACACGGTGTGAAAAATAAAGTGCACAGAGTGCATCGATTCGCTCGCGAGAGGGACAAATTTCGTTTTCGCGAACACGCGACGTACTATTTACTCGTTTATTCCCTCATCATCCGCACTCCTCGACGATACGACCGTAAAAAAGGGCCCGCACAAAGAAGTATTACAAAAAATGAACAATGGATCGACACGCAGACGGTTTAAAATTCATTGAAATTCCACATAGAGTCAAAGCCGCAAAATCCAATCGAGATATATCATTTTATCGTTTTTGATATGGTGGCTCATGTGTGAGGGCTTCAATGAATTTTAATGTGCCCGTCCAACGCCTGCTTCGCGTTCTATTTTCACGTCGATTTTACCTCGAACGATCACGTTCTTTTTCCCCCTTAATCGATTGACTCTCTTAAGGGTTGCAGCAGGATCCCGATGCACTCTTTTTCCAGGCAACCAACGAGTTACACACGCCGTATAATTCATGAATTTATGTACAAAGAGGATCTGTGAAATATTCGATTAATCTAGAATTTGTTAAATTGCAGTTTTACTTCATTTTTGGCGTGGGGAACTTTCGCATACACATACTTTTTCATATACACATTTATTCAATGAAGATTCAATTTTGTTTTCTTTTTTTTTTCATTCTTTCTCTATACCCTTTATTGCCTTTTTCGCTCACATTCCGTGCGTAGTGGAATCGGACGCAATCGCCGAAATTCGATTAGAGCCTCGCAACTTTGTTTCGCGATTACTTCTCGCTTCGCGTGCGACGATTTTGCTTTAACCTCTCCCCTCTCGTTCCCTCACTTTTTGCCCCTCTCTCTACCTGTCTGTCTCTTGGGCTCTCTCGTGTTTATATAGGGTGTCTCAGAATGACCTGACATTTTAATTTATCAATAAAATGTATTATTTATTCGAAGAGTATGAATATCTTTATTTTAAGGGGAGGGTAGGGGTTCGCACTTTTGAAAAATCGATTTTTTGTTTGCCTTTTCTTATAGTTAAACATTTCGAGAATTTAATCCGAAAATTTCATGTCAATCGGAGCAAAACTCTCTAAGTTATTGACTATTTAGTCCCGCTCCTCCAACACTGTAGCTCGCGTTTCAAACTGTAGCTAACACTTCAAACGCGTTTTTCTCGAAACCACTTTTTCAAAGTCCGTGTTCACTGCCATTTGAAAACTACATGACCGATTTATTTCAAAATTGGTACACACTTTCTACATATAAAATACCTCCCCCCAACTTTTCACTTTACATGGCCACCAAAAATTTAGAAATGAAAACAAAATTATCAAAGATCGTTGGGGAGTATTTGATGATACTTTGACTACCTTTTAAAGGGTTACCCCCACTTGCGATTTTGAAAAAATCGTTTTTTTTATTGCATTTTTTTGAAGTATAAGTATCTGAGAATATGTCCTGAAAATTTCAAGTCGATCCGAACAAAATTGACTGAGATATGAGCGTTGAAAGAGAAGAATCCGTTCTTCGTGTAAACTGAAATTGAACATTTTAACGCGTTTTTCTTAAAATGGCATTTCTGAAGTCGGTGACCAAGATTACTCGAACACTAATGAACCGATCTTCTTGAAATTTTGCAGGCTTATTTAATATATAAAAATGTAGTCTTTAATCGTTCGATTTTTTTTTTCGAAAAAAATGGTCGTTTTATAACCCAAAAACGGCCGTTTTTTTCGTTAAAATCGAACCATTAACTTTGACTGTCCGCCATTTTGTGAAAAATGAATATTTTTTAAAATCCTTCGATTAAAGACTAGTTTATACTTATATTTGACTAAATCCATCCGCATTTTTTTTCGGATGATCCACTTCGCCGCAATGTTGGTCACCGCAAACCGTGTATATAAAAACATTATTTCATTGACGCCCATTTGCCACTAAACAATGTAATATTTTTCAATAAAAAAATTACTGAAAGTTCTTCAAGATGTGTTCTTTAAGATGGTATATTGATCGATTGAAAAAGTTTTGTAGTTTTCTTTAAAAAAATTCATGAAAAAGGCCTTTTTTGCGCTACAAGTAGGGGTAACGCCTTAATGGTACTTGATTTCAGATAATTTCTAGCTGAAATACAGTAAACACCGCAAATCGTGTTTTTCCAAAGGCGTTCTTGAAAAAGCTTCGTCACCGGGTTGCTTGTGGATATTTTCGTGTACAAATTTCACGGAATGTTCTTGAAATGACACTTAAGGTAATACGAGCGGGCATTCTTGATTTCTATAGATTTTGTTCAAATTTTAACCAGACATTGTTCATATCATTGTACATTTTTGAGCGAAATTTCAGAACAGTCGACTATTTAGATAGGGAGGTAATAGGTTTTAAAATTGCAACTTTTAACACTGCAGGGTCTGCATTGAAATTTAGACAGAATAATTTACCGTAAAAAATATTTGTCCCCTATAAAAAGAAGAAATATGGCAACACCGCAGAGCAGTATTGTTCAATATTTCGAGAAAAAAATAATTATCGTGTTCCTGAAGTTAAAAATGTTGTCATTAAAAAATATTTGCACTATAAATATTATTATTTTATATTGTTTATGTGATCTTTATTAACAAATAAAAGTGTTGGTTCATCCATAACTAATTAGAAACTGTGTTCGATTAAAAATTACTTCCAAATAAAAATGTGAGTTGCGGTATTATTTTAAATATACCGCGCAAACTTACGTCATTGGATACGTGGAACGATGCGGTGTTGCTATATGTTCTCTTATTATAGGGGACAAATATTTTTTACGGAAAATTAATCTGTCGAAATTTCAATGCAGACCCTGCAGTGTTAGAAGTTGCAATTTTAAAACCCATTATCTCCCAATCTATTTAGATTGACTATTTAGTTGACTGTTCTGAAATTTCACTCAAACATGCATGATGATATGAACAATGTGTGGTTAAAATTTGAACGAAATCTATAGAAATCAAGATTGCGCGCTCGTACTATCTTAACAATGTACAAAAGGTTTCAATAAATTTACTCTATCCATATAGATGAAAGAAATTCGCAAAAAAGTGGTTTTTTTCACGCTGAAACCCCTACCCTTCCCTTAATATTAGGTAAAAACATGGAGGTTATGTGTGGTACGCGATTTCCGATAAATGGGCGCCAATATTATAGATATAGATATAAAAGTAGTTTAACACTTAATAAATACACTTTCGAAATCGATAAAAAAAATGTTCTTTGCGTAAGTCACTATTTATAGACAAAAATGGTAGTTAAAGAAAGAAAAATTAATTCCTGATATGCGCTATAGCAATAGTTGTAAATAATATGTGGTTAAAATTTCATAACGATCGATTCAATAGTTTCGAAGATTTTATCAACAAGCCGTTTCGATTACATAAAAACATAAAAACATTTTTTTATGTATTTCGGAAGTGTATTTAGTAAGTGTAACAACTTTTACATCAACATCTATAATATTAACCTATCAATAAATTCATGAAAATAGCTTTTTTAGCGTCTAAAGTGAGAATACCCCTTAATGATAAAACTTCATCTGCAATAACGATGCAGTCGTACTGCAGAAAATAACAATTTTTATTCGTTGCTCGATCGTGTCATTCTCCATGACTAAACTTCAATACCTCCTGATGACAGTTGTCAAAAATTAGTACTCCATGTGCGCCGAAAAAAAAAATGGCGTGCAATTTAAAATGTCATGTCATTTTGAGACACCCTTTATTTGTGGAGGTGCATGGTGGCGATAAATGATGGCGTTTTATTTATTTACGATGTTTATTTACGACGGTGTTTTGGAAGACAATCGACTCGGACGACCGCCCTAATGGTAGGGTTGATACCTGGTAATTTCCAGGGCCTACACGTGCCAACTTACTCGCCAGCTTCACTCGAGCCCATTCTCGCACCTACCCTACTCATTTATCACATTCAATCCTTTTTTTCGTTGTTTCTGTGTTGTAGATGCCACGCGTAAGGAAACGTCTAACGAGAAAGGGGGAACATAACCTTTTACGTACGATAGAAAAATGGAATGTCGAGGGTTGGAAGAGGGCTCGTGAGGCGTGTCCTACAGGAGCTTTTATGGGTACAACAATTGGCAATGCCGACTAATCACATTTTCTCCACGCTTATTGAAATGAACAAAAAATTATTTCGCTGTTTTGTTCGTATTCAAGGATGTTGAGTCCCAAATCGCAAATGATAAAATTCTGAAAATTTGGTACGTTTTTGTATGAAGTATTTCAGAGGTCGTGTAAAAATTTCATGACAATTAGGAACCTCGTTATTGAACAATTAACATTCACAAATTAAATGTTGCCTTATGGAAACTGATGTAACTTTGCAATAAGTTTTTTTTTGCCCTCTCAATTTTGTAATATCTACAATATACTGAAAGCAACGGAAACAAAACGAAGTTTATTGATACATTTTTTTAATTTCTTTTAAAAATTGTTCTTAACAGAATGTTAATTTTTTAATAACGAGCTTCCTAATCGTCGTGAAATTTTAGCGCGACCTTTTAATACTTCATACAAAAACATACCAAATTTTCAGAATTTTCTTATCATTTTTTATTTCAACCCCTAAGGAGGTTGAAGTAACGATGATAGAATTTTGAAAATTTGGTATGTTTTTACATGAAGTATTCAGGAGGTCGTGTAAAAATTTCATGTCGATTAAGAAGCTATTTATTGAACCATTAACATTAACATGTTTCATAGGGACTCAACATCCTTAAGAAATGAATTTTCAGTGAAAAATTTCTCTATAACCGTTCATAAAATGAAAAGTTTTCGATCAATCAGAAATTCCGTACGTATACTTCTCTGCGAAATGCAATTAGGAACGCAACTTTTAAATTTGAAGTAAATCGAGTGAAAATTGTTGAAGTTATTTGTCACGCCAATTGGAAAAAAGCTGTTTCGAGAAGTTTCGAGTAGTCGGCTATTTTGTACATCGAAAAAAAATATATACATATATTTTCTAACAGCTTGATATTCATACTAAATAGATGTGTAATTAATTTTACGAGTGAATCACTTTTTCATATTACGGCCTTAAGGAACCATTTTACATCAAAATATCAAGTACCTAGGGTGCTATTATAGGCACTTAATCACTCTGATAATTATCATTGAGATCAAAATCAACTTCAGCAACATTAAAACAAACTTGAACAACAAATTTTAGCAACGATCGAAAAAAAGTTTAAAAAAAACAATTAGAAAACTTCAAAAAGAACCGTATTTTGGCGCTCTGTTAAAGTAGCCCCAAAAACTGTCGAAGTTACCCCTAATGTCATAACCCCGTTGTACGTTACCCCTCCTCCCAGCCCTAATCATAACTACCCCGCTGAAATGAACATTCGACAAACGCAAACATGTTGATACAAAGGTGATTTCCAGGACCATCCTGCGTCCCCAAAATGAACGATTCGCCTAACGGAGTGATCAGGACCCCAAAGTAGCCAGATGTCCCGATAGTCAACATTGGCCAGACAACGGGGTCGAAGTATCCCTTCTTACACACCCATCTAAAGCTCCTTCTCGAGTCTGGCTTTTCTTCATGCCCCCCCCCCCCCCCCCCCACCCCGTTGCCATGCTTCCCGACTCTTAGTTCACTTCCATCCGCCGCTAAAAATTAATGTTTCGCCCAACGAAGAAGCGAATTGCGACCCGCAGTCGCTGTTTCGTCTGGCGTGGAGGGGATGAAAAAAAATCAGGGGTGAAGTGATGAAAAGAGAGGCACGGCGGTAGCCTTTTCTCAGCTCGGTCTTGCAATTTCGCCGAGAGTGAGGCAAAAGCACCAGAAGAGAGTTGTGCATATAGAGCCGGTGCGGCAGAAGTGAGCCTTGTTATGTACCTTCCAGGTGGCGAGATGCACGCCACCTATACGACACTGCGTGGGTGGGCCTTCGCGATGTTAAGGGGTCTTCTCACTTTAGACGCTAAAAAGGCTATTTTTATGAATTTTTTTGATACGTTTATATTATAGATATTGATGTAAAAGTTTTTACACTTAATAAATACAATTTCGAAATAAATAAACATTTTTTTAATGTATTTTTATAACCCGAACAAACTTTAAACGCGTTTTTTTTCGAAACTACGTTTTTCGACGGCGGTTTGACAAAATTTTCGAAACTACTGATCCGGTCCTTATGAAATTATAAACACATATTCTTTACAACTATAGCTATGGCGCGTATCAAGGCTTTTTTTTAATTTGATATTTACTATTTTTTTGGTAAACATTGACAAGTGAGGCCCCAGATAGAAAAGGGGTTTAGAAATTTTGTACCGAGTCGATGTATGTCAGGGTACTTTGTTTATAATATTCATGTCGGGGGAAGACAATTTCAACCCTTACTTCAACCCCCAGACGCTTTTTTGAAAACTTTTTTAAAGGTATGAAGGAAACAGGTTTGGTGACATCAAGTGTCCCCAAACAAATTATAGTAAATATACAGAAAACATATTTTAAAAATCGAATATTTACCGGAAATATATTTTTTCTTAATAAAATACCCCTCCCCCCTCATAAAAAACATATTTTCATACTGCAGAGTAGCCCCGAACACGTGAAAAAAATTATCGAGCCGATTAGCCTCACTTGTATATATTTTTCGAGCTAGAGCCCCACTTGTAAATATTTACCATTTTTTGCCAAAAACAGTGAAAAACACGTTTTATTTTCTTTTATCGAAAAATGTCCGCCATTTTGTCATTTTTGCATGTATTGCAGGCCTACAATTTTTTTGAGACATTTTTTTAACTACCATTTTCGTCTATCGACTTAAATAAATAACAAAAAAAAATGATCGATTTCAAAAGTGTATTTTTTAAGTGTAACAACTTTTATATCAATATTTATAATATAAACCTATGAAAAAAAATTAATGAAAATAGCCTCTATTTAGCGTCTTAAGTGAGAAGACCCCTTAAGCAAAGTGGCGTATTTCACACGATTCAATACCCAAAGTTGTGCAGCTCGAGGTCTTTCGTTTTTCAGCACTCTACACACGCTTTCGAGACCCGGATACAGACGGTTTAATATTGTACGAAAGTACACAGAGAGAAGCAGAAAGGAAAATCGCCAGCTTTCGGTGGCTCTGCGAAGCCGGATAATTTATCACGCAGCTCGCCGAGATATGGGCAAATAGTCGAGATAAATTTGCCATCCTGAATATGGATGGGCGATCGAGAGTTTTTCTCGCGAACAAACGCAAAGCAGCGAATAAAGAGAGGGGTGAAAGCGACGAAAATCACTTTTCACTTTTTTTTTAGGAAATCGCAAAATGAGTTTTTTTTGGGTTAGGCGGAGGACAAATTACTTGGGTCGACGATTTTTCGATGAAATCAATAATTCTATTTGTTTAGCAATAATAGCCGTCTTTTTTTTGACAAACACTTTTTTCGCAGAAAGTATTTCTTTGGTACTTTTTCGGTGTTCAAAAGATGAGAATCACGGGCAAATTGTAAAAAATAATAAAAAACACCGTAAAACGACAAAAGTCACTTTTTACTTTTGTTAGGAAATCTTGAAACGAGTATTTTTTTGGAGTCTTTGGAGGAAAAAATATCACTTGGATCGACGATAGTTCGATGGAATAAATTATTCGATTCGTCCAGCACGACGGTCAGCGCAAGTCGTTTTTTTTGTAATATTTTTTATAGACAATTTTAGAATATAAATTTAAATAAAGAAAACACGTGTAAAAATTCACGTATAAAATTTAAATCAGGGTAAAACGACAAAAATGCACATTTTTCCCAAATCTCAAAATGAGAAGTATTTTAGGGTAAGTGGAAAAAAAATTCACTTGGATCAACGATAGTTCGATGGAACAGATAATTCAATTCGTCCATCAACAACGTACAGCGCAAGTTTTTTTTTGTGTACAGTAATTTTTTTATAAAAAACATCATCTAGAATTTTTCTTGCGCGTCGAAAAAATGCAAATCCCAGAAAACGACAAAAATCACTTTTCACTGCTGTCACAAAACTTCAAAATGAGTATTTTCCAGGGTAGATCGAGAAAAAAAAAATCACTTCGATCAACAATAGTTCGACATACTAAATCATTCGATTTGTCCATCAACGACGTTCAGCCCAAGTCTTTTTTTTGTGTACATAATTTTTTTTTTACCAAAAACTTACTTTTACACTTTACAATTTAATTTGCAAGAATCACGTGCACAAACAGAGAGTGGTTTCTGTAATTTCGTATCGACGAAACGTTCTCGATTAACGCCACGCTACGTAATTTATCGCGTTTGCCGTTACACGAGCAAATGTTATCGATATGGAAAATAAATGAAAACTTATTGCCCGTGCTGATTCACGAATGTGTGGCTAGCGCAAATAATGCAACGCACACGAGCCCCGCGTATCTTCTGATTATTGCAACAAATGACATTGTACGTAGGGTAGGATGATATTAGGCGAGATAGAACGCACTCGACGGGCATAATTCAGAATTTCGTTCCGACCGCTGAGCTTAATGCTCGCAGAATCAATGTTGCGAATAAAATGGCAAACGTTCGCATTCTTGTGGTAAGTCGAGCGTGTATACAAGAGATATATGAAGAAATATTTACGCCGAGAGAAATGCAACTCTACGAAAATGTTAACTGTTTTTTCATGATTAATTCCAATTCTCTTTGGGGGGGATATTACGATATCTGTGGCCCCTAATTCTGACCACGCAGCCTTTAAGGATGTTGAGTCCCAAATCGCAAATGATGATAAAATTCTGAAAATTTGGTATGTTTTTGTATGAAGTATTTCAGAGGTCGTGTAAAAATTTCACGACAATTAGGAAGCTCGTTATTGAACAATTAACATTCACAAATTAAATGTTGTTTTATGGAAACTGATGTAACTTTGCAATAAGTTTTTTTTTTGACCTCTCAATTTTATAATATCTACAATATACTGAAAGCAACGGAAACAAAACGAAGTTTATTGATAAATTTTTTTTTATTGCTTTTAAAAATTGTTCTTAACAAAATGTCAATTTTTTAATAACGAGCTTCCTAATCGTCGTGAAATTTTAACACGACCTCTTAAATACTTCATACAAAAACATACCAAATTTTCAGAATTCTCTTATCTTTTTTTATTTCAACTCTTAAGGAGGTTGAAGTAATGATGATAGAATTCTGAAAATTTGTTATGTTTTTACATGAAGTATTCAGGAGGTCGTGTAAAAATGTCATGACGATTAAGAAGCTATTTATTGAACAATTAACATTAACATGTTTCATAGGGACTCAACATCCTTAAGTTTGACCCAAAATAAGACTTCTTCCAAGAGTGGTAAAAATTGAAATTCCACCCTTGAGGTGGCAAAACAGGAGTTTTAAACTTTGTATGAGACAACATGTTTTTTTGTCAGATTTAATTGAAACTTGTCATAAATACACTAAAATGTGACCCAATTTACTTGAAACTTACGAAATTTATTTTATATATAACACTAAATGTTATCCTCGCTGTTCGGTGCGTGTAGACAGTCAAGTAGTACGTTTAACCCCTTAACCCCTTCGTTGGCATTGACGCAACAGTGCGTCAACCTTTAGCTTGCTCTGATTTGAAATCGGAGCCTCGCTCGGGGGTTTTTGGGCTCGCTGAATCCGAATTTGATGTCAAAATTTGGAAATTCAAAATGGCGGGGCCAAGTTGGCGGAGAAAAATCAAAAACTTTACTCGATTTAGGTGAAATTTAGTACTCCGGTCTTTTTGAGGTCGTTTATTACGAATCTGAACTTTGAATTTGAAAAATCAAAATGACGGCGCTTGAATGGCGGACCGAAATTGAAAATTTTACTCGATTTAGATAAAAATTGGTACTCTGGGATTTTCGAGGTCGCTTATTACGAATCTGAACACGAAATGAAAAAAATTTTAATGGCGGATCTAATAAAATATTTTGTCTCGCATCGACTTTAAAACCCCCGTTTGCCCCTTGAGGGTGGAATTTCGATTTTTACCACTCTTGAAAAAGTCTTATTTTGTGATATCGTGTTTGATATCGTGATACTGCCCTCTTTGGGGGCTTTGGAGGCTTTTACCTCAGACTTTACTACTTCGAGTTCGAAAGGTTCGAACCCTTAAGGGTGTCCATAGGCACTCGGTTCCTAATACACTGCTGTATCGCATTTACACGAGGGCACAGGGAAACTGGCCATCTCTGCTTGACATCGAAAATGTTCATTATCACGATCATTTTATTTGCATTAATTTTTGAATTATTTTTATATAATTTTTCATTCATTTTGTAGTCTTATGTTATAAATATTGAAAATAAATTTTTCATTCTTGTTTCCATTAATTTTTTTATCGTTTTCGTGTACATTTTTTTCTCGTACAAAAAACCCGAGTATAAATATCTAATGAGGACGAAGATAAGGAATCCGTCACATCGCTGATTGGGTACGACGTTAATGCATTAACGGTTATACTTTATGGTCTACGGGTTGGAATATCCTTCGCGTGTTGGCGGTGTCGAATATCGCGTTCACTCCCTCGTCACCCCTATGTGCAGTTAATCGCTCTTTCCCGAGCACTTGAAAGTTTATACTGCAATATCGTAGCGGTTAAAGTATATACAATGGTATTCTTCGTGCCACAATATCTTAACGAGAGAGACAGCAATCATTACGCGGATGGAATTAACGAGGTCCCTAATGACTCCCTACAGATTGAATACTCCGAACCATTATTATTGTCATCATTCCATTTCGAAAATCATTTTATCGTTAACAGAAAATCAATTTTTTTTTATTACCAGGTTTTATTACCATTTTTTTATTACCATTTTTTTTATTACCATTATTTTTTTATTATCAAATACCAAATATTTGATTATTTAATTCTCGTGAAAAATTTGTGGAATTTTGGTTCAACAATTTATTTCGTAGGTATTGAAATTATTATTTTCCGAAAGAAGGCTGAAGGATGATTTATCTTGTGAGAAAAATAGAGTATTCGATTTACGGATAAAATGGAAACTTTAAGACCGTATATACCTTTGAAAATAATTATCTTTTTTTTTTAATGATATATAAACAACTCGAAAATTATATACAAAAGCTATCTTAGGGGGGAAAAAATGTTAAGACATGTAGAAAAACGTTTTAAAAACGTTAAACGCGTTTTAACTTCAATTTTCGACTTTAGCTTCTTAGGTTGATTTTGGGGCGAAGTACACACGATTATTATGATCGACTAACGATTACGATTTTCACAAATAAATGAAGCGCTTTTTCAGCCGGAAGCGCGACTCTTTTCGAAATATTTTTTAATATCTTCACGATCGATTAAAACTTACGGTTTTTATAAAGAAATTAAAGCCTCTTTTATCCAAAAACACGACTTTTTTTCCAAAGCGTGCGATATTTCCAAAAATCAATATTCCGTAATAATCTTGTGTGCTTTGCCAGCAGATATTGTGTAGATTACGAAAAAAAAATTCCTTCTCTTTCTACCGGCCACTGGGCGGCCATATTGGATTTTTTGGAAAATAAAAAATTGATTTGACCATCTACGTGTATGTGAAATAAACTTTCCAAATACACAACGTCTTAACGAAAAAAGTTTCCTTGTCGGAAATTCTTACATCCTCTTATTTTTTATTGATACCCAAGTGACATACTCGTTGGGATAATCGAATCTACGTTTTAGTGGCACTCAAGCTGTTCGGATCTCGTCGATTAATGCGGGGACCAATTAAAATTGAGCTTCTTGGATTATTGCAAAAAGCACTTATTTGCCGGGTTCTCATACGGGGGCGGTCGTAAAACTAGCTGGCAAAACGATTGAAATTTCTGATGTCTTCAAGAAATGGACGGGGACCACTGACACACCCTTTATTACGATCAATTTCGCAGTACATTTATGGGACAAGGACATTTCGACTTCGCGTTATATCCCTGTAACGTCGCCTATCGACTTTTTTCACGACGATTATTCAATTTTTTCTTCAACCCACCCTTTTCGATTTTTTAAAAAGATTTTAAAATAATTTTCGATGAATCAAAATGAATTTTCATTGAATATCGCAAAAGGGGGTTAAATTGATACGAAGGGTAATTTTGACAATTTTTGGGGCTACTTTAACAGAGCGCTGCACACACATTTAACGGTTTAAGGGGACCCTTTTGATAAATCATTTTTTTTTGCATTTTTCGATAGTCTATATCTTCAAGAATAACATACTAAAATTTCTAGTGAGATCTCGAATAGTTTTTTAACTTCTGAAGTTTATAGCCTTTTGAAGAGCATGCCTGCGTTGTTGAAATTTGAATTTGGACCCAACGATGTTCCTACAGAAAAACTGGAGTACTATTTGCACGTAAAAAAAAAGAGTGGGCCCTTATCTTCCCTTATGCGAAGAAAAAAAATAAGGGCTTAGCAGGAGAAAGTATCGATACAATGAAATCAATTTGTTTTTTGGCACTTGCGAGTTAGAGTTTCGCGAATAATCGTCGAAGGTAGTGGAAAGATTTTGAACGATCCTGTACGTCAATATGGCCGGCTTTATTCACGATCGTCAAATTCAAAGTATGAAAGCGGATATTACCTTATCCCACGAATATATAGATCGTACATACGCCTATATCTGTGTAGATAAATTTACGGTTATGTCTATAGCGCCGGACGATTCCCTGGGTGCATCATTTCGCGCGTCTATGCCCCTGCATCGCGCGCATGCAACATTCGCACGGGACATTCCGTGCGGAATCGTTCACGCACACTGGGCCTGTCGTTTTTTCAAAATTCCCGTTCTATCGACGATCGAGGAGGCTGGAGCGGTCCAGTTGGGTCACATGACGATCTGTGAACGTTTTTTTTTCAATCAACCGCAAAAAAAATGCATTCGAGGGTGAGATTTATTCCGTAGATGCTAATTTTTCATAAAATGTATAATTATTGAGCAAAATTATGCGTTTTTTAATTTTTATAACGCGAATGAGGAAAATGGTTGGGTTACTGCCAACTTGAAAAAGTATAAAGTTATCGATCATCTTTGTGGAAAAAAACTTGGTCGGTGATTTTTTTTATACAAGCCGGAATAAAATGTTGAGTCATTTATAACGATGCTTATTGGAGCAGCTGACGAACAAGACTTGTCCACACTACGTCAAATTTTATTCATTTTTTTCTCTCATTTATTTTTGTACCCAAAAACTGCCTTTTCGTTCAAAAACTCAGTTTTTGTCAAATTTTTAGGTGTCAGAGCCGGATTTGATGCGAAATATTTCGGAAGCAAATAAATATGTTTTTGAAAAACACGAAAATGTAAAATAGAAGAAAATGACGTAGTGTGGACTAGGCCGGTTTTTATCGCCAGCTCCTCATTTATATTTGTGTCATGATTATAATTTTAATCAACATTACTTAATATTAAGTGTTGTCGAAATACGGAAAGTTCGCGGATATTGAGATCCGCAGGCTTTTATCAAACTTTGATGGTTCAATATTGAATATATATGGTTTACGATGGGCAAAATGGGCTTTTATCTAAATATTTTCAAGGTTTAATTTGTGTTAATGCGTTGTTAGAAATCGTTTATCCTGGTGCGAAATAGTCAAACTAATGCCGATCTAACCGCACGTAAAGTTGCATAAATTCAACTTTTTTAAAACTCTGCTGTTTAGTGGTGAAACGTTTTTTTTTTTAATTCGAAAAGTCTCGGTATAGTCTAGACAGTAACATATATTTTTATTTTTCTTTAAATCTTGGATTGTGGCAACCTCCAACCTCCTTAACATCGTTGGAATGCAACGACAATTCTCTTCTATATTTTCATTTCCTTATTATTGTTTTACAAAATCTTTTCTGCAGATTTAAGTTCTAGATCTCTAAATAAGCGACTTGAAAAATGTTTCAGGGACTTTCGCGACGAAGATTGGTCAAAATAAATTCCAGCCATGAAAAAATAATTACTTTAGTTCAATTTCTCCAGACTCGTCGTTTTTTTTTGCAATAAGAAAACCAATGGCTGAGACTTTGAGCTAAGAATTTTTCGAGTCTCGATTTAGAAAGGAACCTAATATGCATTTATTCTTCGCCGAAGAAACAGTCTCTTAACATTTTTCTAAAAATTACCCAATCACCGATTTTTAAAAATAGCAAATTAGCCAAAATAAATCCCAGCGATGAAAAAATAATCACTTTAATTTAATTTCTCCGGGCTCGTCGTTTTTTTTTGCAATAAGAAAACCAACGGCTGAGACTTTGAGCTAAGAATTTTTCGAGTTTCGATTTAGAAAGAAACCTAATATGCATTTATTCTTCGCCAAAGAAACGGGCTCTCAACATTTTTTTTAAATTCCCCAATGACCGATTAAAAAAAAATAGCAAATTAGCCAAAATAAATTCCAGCAATGAAAAAATAATCACTTTAATTTAATTTCTCCGGGCTCGTCGTTCTTTTTGCAATAAGAAAACCAGCGGTTGAGACTTTGAGCTAAGAATTTTTCGAGTTTCGATTTAGAAAGGAAATTAATATGCAATTATTTTTCACCGAAGATCCAGGCTCTCAATTTTTTTTTAATTCCCCAATAATCGATTTAAAAAAATAGCAAATATGGAGTAGGCGTCTGGACGTCGAACGTCACACTTTCAACGTACGTGTATATGTGCAGACATCTAGACATGCACTCATCGACATCCAATCTTTTTTTTCTTTTTATATATAATTTCAAAAAGTTTCGAACGTTTCGTCGTCGATAATGTATGTCGGTGACCGTCCCGCCTCCACCGATAAGCCAATAAAGCCGAGTGAGTCTTCCTCGTCGTTAACACGTTTTTATCGTTAAAACGTGCAACCCGACTAGCTTTATTATGCAACGTCAATTTAATCAGTTTCGCGTCTCTTCCTTTCGCCCTCTCTTATCATCGCGTAAACTCGTATATTAATGTATTATAGATGCGCAAATACACACACAACTTTAGGTAACTCGAGCTATGCTCAGTCTTTATTTATAACTAAAATTATGGAGCAATAAATTGCTCAAAGGTTTATCGGAATAACAATATACGTGGAATGAATTATTTCGAGGACAGTCCTTACAATTTAGAGACAGATCCTAGATTTCAAAGATGTTTGTACAAAATTGACAATGGGGACAATAGGATACTACGAGGACGGTCCTCGAAAGTCTTCGAAATAATTTCGCTCCATAACTATAGGAAATCGACGAATGAACTCTAGCATCGTTTCACGACTAACGTCAACATTTATCCTCTAACGCTATTTTTCATACGCTTCCATCTAATTTTGCCTCATAATTCTCTTTCACCCCTAAAGCCCTTTCCCGCCCCAGCGAACTTTCGCGACTCCGGGAGCCACCGGTTTTCAGACACCGAATGAAAAACGTTTCTTTTTTTTTGTCTTTTTTTTTCTTTTACTCCGCCGAGATTTCGCATCTCGTCGCATTTTGAGAGAAACAGACTGTCCGCGAAAAAGTTTCGTCCGGACGTTGCGGAAGGGGAATATACGCTCGATCTTTTTCCTGGCTCTTACATTTATACAGGACAATAAGACTGTAACTCGCGACGCTCCTGTTATAACTGACGTAGACAAATAGCCGTGTGTACACCGAAATTATATAGATGTATACATCGATCCGTAGTGAGCCATACTTTCGTCACATTGTGCACACAATTGAATCGTCCAGTTTCATGAAAAATGTTTGTGGTAAATCACCTAAGGAATTTTTCTCACGATAATCTTGATTTTTATTATTATTGTAGATTTTTTTGTGGATTTTTATTATTGTCGTGCAAAGTTAAGAATTCGACGGGCATGGGCAAATTTTCGGCTCACTTTTGGGAATGTCAAAGACACTTTTTTCTTCTGATGTCGTAAAGTACGAAAATTTGTGACGTTGGAGTTTGCGTTGATGGAATGCAAGGATTTTTCCTCATTTTTTGTTCGTTTACTTTTATCGTTGTACAAAGTTTATAGTTGCATTTTTTTAATTTCTTTACTTTCATCCTAAACTATTTTTTCATAAACGTTTCCTAAAAAATATTTTTCCTAATCTTTTCCTGAAAATATTTTTCCTAGAAAATCGTAAACGTTTTTTTGCGATTTCTGGTTGTGAATTTTCTAATAAGAATACGTAAGAATGTTCGAGCGATTTTGCACAGCATAGATTGGCTAAAAAAATGAGTAATAAAAAATAATTAATATTTGTCGCGTTGCAATAACGCAAACCTCAACGTAACGAAAATTAACGATTCGGAAGAACTTCTTCTTACTATTTTTCTCGACCCTCACTGTACTTTACTATTTTAATAAAAAAAAGGCCTCACTAAAAAAAATGCCTACAAAAATGGGAACCTTTCGTCGACACGGAAGCTCAGTATTTTTGGAGGCATTTTATTTATTCCAGGACATGCGGAGGTTAATGAGCATTGGCATTTCGATAGATTTGTCGTAAGTCGAATTTTTTCTCACGTAAATCCAGATTTTTTCATTATTGGGTATTTTTTAAAAATATGCCGGAGATCCAGCAGTTAGGAATTAAATTTGACACGAGAGAGAATTTTGGGCCCGAAGATTGATTACAAGCATGAAGAATTCGACTGCACACCCATGGGCAAAATTTTGCCTCATTTTGAGAACGTGAAAGAAACATTTTGCTTTCTGAACTAGTACACTACAAAAATTAATGACGTTGGGGTTTGCATCGTTGGAATGTAACAATTTTTTTTAATTTTCCATTTCTTGAATTTCATTATTATCCAAAGTTGTTTTAATACAAATGAAGTCGTGAATTTCTAATAAGAATACGTAAAAACATTCGAGCGATTGTCGCAGCCTACCTTAGCCAAAAAAATGCGGGAAATAAAAAAAATTAGTGTAAAATAAAAAGTAATTAAATAAACTAAAAAAATGTTAATAAAAATAAAAATTAGAAATGCTCTCCACCCTCACTATACTGTTTCTCCGAGCAAAAAAGCTCCGACTGAAAAAAAATGCCTCCAAAAACACGAAGCTTTCATCGACGCGTAAGCTCGGTATTTTCGGAGGTTTTTTTTTATATCCCAGGACATGTGGACGAAGGAACAGAACTGTTGGCATTTCGATAGATCCGACGATGAAATTTCAGGTGCCCGGATCCATTTGTCATTGTACCAATATCTCCTGTAGACACGCGTAAATTTCTCGAGGAAGGAAAATAATTCGCAAGAAAATAAAAAGAAAACTAAGTAAAGATAGATTGGTCCTATCGTGTTTTTCCGATCAACGAGTCAACCCTCTTCCCTTATTTTTCTCTCGTCCTCGTCTCTCGTTCCCGTATTTTGTTTCGATTAACGGTCGTTCTTTTATCACGTGGCGAATCTCTCCCCCGTAACCCCTTTCCATTTAAATTCGTCGTCATTTGTTTTAGCGCGGAGAAAATTCAAGATTTCCGATAAGACCTTCGTGTCTGATCATGCAAGGGTCTTCTCTACTTCGAGGCCCGCGCAAATTTTTTCGTTTTCATTTATCTCTCCACATTCGACGACGGTAATAAATATTCTCCCGCGATTAAATCCGCTACGAGATTCACCAAAATAACGACGGTACCTGACGGTTTTGCCTCTTACGCTACATTTTTGTTTACGTACGTCATTTCTGGTCTCCCGATACTCCACTTATCGAAAAGCGGGCTCGATCAGCGAGGCTCAAATCTCGTTAGGTCGCAGTCGACATCCCCGCAAGCCAACATGGCGCAATAATCTCAACATTTTCATTCATCTCGAGCGATCGAACTTTTCGATCTGCCGCGACAAAAATAAAATGAAAAAAAGTGGTGGAAAAGCGGAAATAAATGGTTCGCGAGTGTCTCGGCTTGAGTATCGTATCGTTATCTTTCATTGGATTTGTCGATTACGATATCGCGACGACGGCGCGAGGTAATTGCTGATAAGAGAGTGTTATCACCGAGGGGAAGAATAAAGAAGAGTATAAGAGGATAATGAGTTAAATCGACACGAGTCTCGAGATCGTTCGAGCTCGGGGTGGGCAAATCGCGTCGCGTCGCGGCGTCGACTGGCTTCCCGTCGCCACGTCCTGACTCTCGCGATCGCAGGTTCAACGAGAGATCCCCGCGGGTGTGCACGACGGAGAACGCGAGAGTTCCAGAGGGTGGGGGAGGGGCCGAGCACCTTCCTCAAAAGTGATTTTGAAGACGGTAAACTTCGAGGACCACCCCCGCCGGGCCTAGTGTCCCCATACTCAACGTTACGCAAACCCCGACGGCCTCGAAATTATCTTGCGATGAATGTGAACATCTTTGTACAGTGGTCACTTCGGGGACAACTGTGTCCCCGAAATCAACGATACGTGGGATGGGACTTTGAGGACTGTCCTCAAAACAGCCAGGCGTGTGTATACAGATATTCGTACGTACGGAGGCACATGCCAACCCTGTGCGCTCGTCTGCGTTCTCGTAAACGCTCCGCGTCCTCTCGCGCTTGCGTAATGAGCGCTTTCGCGGTGCTTTCGATTGCCTTTTTTTTTTTACCCTATCGTCCTTCGCCCCCTTTTTGCTTTTTACCTTTCGTAAGATCGTCCGCGTAATTGAGAAAGTTGAGAAACGCGCGGGATGCTTTTTAAATTTTGCCACGTCATACTTTTGACGTCTCGTTTTTAGGTACGGCTGTATTGTTGCATATATGTGGGTTTTAATTAGTAGTACGCAAACGGGCGTGAGGTGTCGATGAGATGGGTGGACGAGACGGATCTCGGTGTTCGAAGCCGGCTAAATGACTGATTTCGTGACGTTGTCACGAAAAGTAAATATTGAGGATGTTGAGTCCCTATGAAACATGTTAATGTTAATTGTTCAATAAATAGATTCTTAATCGTCATGAAATTTTTACACGGCCTCCTGAATACTTCATGTAAAAACATACCAAATTTTCAGAATTCTATCATCATTACTTCAACCTCCTTAGGGGTTGAAATAAAAAATGATAAGAAAATTCGGAAAATTTTGTATGTTTTTGTATGAAGTATTTAAGGGGGGAAATCACAGTGAAATTTTCAATTTTTCGAAAAAAAAAATTTCGCTTAAAAGGTGCTTTAGGGTCTTAAAAATAATATACCAAATGATGGAATACGGCAAAAGTGTCCGAGTGCCCAAATTTCTTGCGTTGAGTACAACGCTTTTTCACGACGCTTCACTTTCGTGCATACATATATAACATGAATAGTGATAAAAAACAGTGATATTTGTAAATCATTGTCATTATGAGTGGCACATCGTCGAGTCGTGTTAGAAAAGGGACGAAAAAGGATACTGCGTACGAAAATCGACTGTACGGTGCAGGCATTGCAGATTAGAGGTATATTAAATTTTCATATGGTTTCTCAGTACTTAAAACTTTAAACGCGTTTTTCTCGAAACCACTTTTTTTGAGCTCGCCGAAGACATAACTCGAGCAAATCTTTACCGATCGACTTGAAATTTTGACAGTAGCTTCGAAACATCTTTCTCCGCGGAGCTACGTAGGATTTTTTATTTTATATGGCTTAGTTTTTTTTTATCGACGATTTTATGGCGTTTTTTTGTTGTTAAAAAATTAACTTTATTTTCAAACATGCACCGTTTTGCGAAAAATCAATATATCGAAAAAATCCTACGTAGCTCGCTAGCTGTTGTTATATGGAAACTAAAAAATTTTGGTTTTTTCTTCCAGGTAACAAATTAAGGAGTCTACGTCTTCGGCCATCGACACGCTTTCAAAAATAGGCGCCTTGGGGCATATGCTGCGCAGCCGCCATTTTTAAATATTTTTTATTGAAAAAATTACATTTTGTACTTTTTTAGTATTGCTATAAAACCTACTTTACAGATTTTCGATTGATACTTTTATTCAGCCAAAATTAATTCCCGAAAATATGCCTATTTTTTTGGGTGCTACTGTGACTTCCCCCCTTAAGAGGTCGTGTTAAAATTTCACGACGATTAGGAAGCTCGTTATTAAAAAATTAACATTCTGTTATGAAGAGTTTTTAAGAGAAATTAAAAAAAATTTATCGATAAACTTCGTTTTGTTTCCGTTGCTTTCGGTATATTGTAGATATTACAAAATTGAGAGGTCAAAAAAAACTTATCGCAAAGTTACATCAGTTTGCATAAGATGACATTTAATTTGTGAATGTTAATTGTTCAATAACGAGCTTCCTTATTGTTGTGAAATTTTTACACGACCTCTGAAATACTTCATACAAAAACGTACCAAATTTTCAGAATTTCATTATCATTTGCGATTTGGGACTCAACATCCTTAATGTAAAAGTAAATGTAAAGTAAAAAGAAACGAAAAAAGTAAATGACGTAAACGATATTTATTTTTAAAATTTTTTCATTATTGCTGTCTTTTTTTTCGAAAATTGAGATCGTAAATTTTGAATAATACGTAAAAACGTTTAATCGATTTTCGCAGCCTAAATTGGCAAAAAAATGTGGGTAATGAGAACGAATTGATTTTCGTTGCATTCCAACGATGGAAATTCTGGGAACCAAGATACTGTTAATCAATATCCGTAATTCGATTGTCTTGCAATGATAATCGTCGTTCAATATCCTCAGACCCTGGTGACGAACAAAAGCTCGGCTTTTCAAGAATAAATATCAACTCGACACATCGATGCTATATCGAAAATTGAAATTTGCATTTTGAAAGCTTGCGGTTCGTTTAAGGGGTTGTGGGTAGTTGTCGACAATTTGTTGAAAGTCGAAAAAACAATTTTTTCGAAACCAATATATTTTGGCAGTATAAATATTCCCGGAATGTTTCAAGGTGATCGGATCGAAATTGACAGATTTATAGGCTGGTGTGTTGACGCCAGGTGAAACGCTTGGAGCGTCGCACATAAGGGGTGGAGTTCCGAAAAGGGCATAACTCCGATTCATTTGGAATTTCGTGTACCCATGTATTTTGACTCGCTGATTACGAATATGATAGTGGAAATACCTGCGAAATGGATTTTGAATGTCAAAACTCACAAAAACTGATTTTTTAAAAGTTTTTTCTACTTTATTCAAATAAATGTTTATCTTGGAGAAAAATGTTTTCCACAAAAGGTGTAGCCTATAAAAATATTGATCTTTTATGTTCTGTACAGTTTTTGTCTAAAACCATTCTGTTTCGGGAAAAATGGGATAATGCTCTTATAAGTACATTTTGCTAAACTCCATTAGTTTCGATATTTTCTACTTACGCACTTTATCGCGGAAAGGTTGGAGTTTGTTTGGGTTTGGTTGTTGTGTTGTGTGTTGTTTGTTGTTTCGGTTTGTTAAGGTTTGTTTATTGTGTTGCATATTGTCTGTTGTTCCTCGTTTTGGTATGCCTACAGTGTTAAAGACTAAACAGCAACCTTCCCGCGGTAAAGTGAGTAGGTAGATGACATCGAAACTAATAGAGTTTAGGAAAATGTTACTTTTTGGACCATTATCCCATTTTTCTCGAAACACATTGGTTTTAGACAAAACTTGTACGGAACATAAAAGATCTATCTTTTCATAAGCTACATCTTTTGTGGAAAACCTTTTTTTCTTAGGTCAATATTTATTATAATAAAATGGAAAAACATTTGTTAAAATCCGCTTTTGTGAGTTTTGACCTTGAAAATCAAATTTGCGGATATTTTTACTATCATATTCGTGATCAGCAAATAAAAATACCTGGGTACACAGAATTCAATATTAGTCGGAGGTATGTCGTTTTCGGAACTTTATACGGGGTATTTGAGCTAATTAGGCGCCCAAAATTATTTTCTTTGTTATCTGTGCACAAAATTTTCGTATAAGTTTTTTCTAGAAAAATCGTTTATTTTATGGAGAAAATTTTCGTATAATTTTTTCTAAGAAAATCGTTAATTTTATGCAGAAAATTTTCGTGAAGTTTTTTCTAGGAAAATCGTTAATTTTGTGCAGAAACTTTTCGTGCAATTTTTTATATAAAAATCGTCGATTCGCGCAAATTAGCAGCAGAAAGATACGTGGAAGGGCAACGTTGGTCTCCACGAAAAAAGTCCAAGGAAAAATCCTGGGCGTGTAGGAAAAGTGCAACAACGCACTAGCCAAAAAAATTGCATCCGAAGCGATAAAAAGGTGGCGGATGGTGCGCTACAGTGGGGCAAAGAAGCGGCAGATGGCAGTGGAATCTTGGCGAAGAATTTGCAGAAATTCCTCTCGATCGTGTATCACCCTCTGAAGCAATTATCTTTGTGTCAACAGTTTTTGGATGCATTCGCGAAGTGGGTCAGTCGTCAATGTAAAAGTGATTTTCGGGGTGTGCGAAAAAATCTAATTTTTTTGCCGCACTGCCCGCGAGTGTTCAGTCGATAAAATTTGTGAAACGATAAAGTGAGAAAAAAGGCGGAGAAGCTTTGTGTGCATAGGAGAGCTTTGAAAAAGTTTTTGGAATACGTGGGTAAAAGATTTTCAACGGTGAACGTATATATGCACAGGGAGGTAATCTTTCGTGGTTCGAGCTTGATGAGCTTATCGGAACTGGCACGCCACCGCGAGACCGAGCCTGTCCCTTTTCAATCTGCCCTTCTCAACCCTTCGGAATCCCCGAGCCCGTGTGGCTTTCAGGAAAGATAATACAACGTGCCTAGGCGAGAACACGTGGTATGGGATCGCAGTACGAAATTCTCGAGTCTCCCTTTTTCCTCCCTCACTCGCGCCCTTCCTCTTCTTCCCTCTCTGCCTCGCCCCTGGAACCGTGACGGCTCGCGTGTGAGCGATTTATCAAGAATTCAAAGGTTATGCGCCGCCGGAGCTCGAGTTGACGAAGAAATTGCGAGTCCCATGGTTAACAAACAGAAAAAACACTCGCACGAAAATCCCTCATACGCACGTGAAATATCGATCGAGCGAGAATAAAAATTGTTTTCGTATGACAACGTTTACGAATGAAATGGAAAATATTGATACTCAGCCCTGTAATTAGTTTCATTTATATTTTCATTTTTTTTCCATGCGTAACAATGCTAACAAAATGAATTTTTATGATAATTAAAATAGATTTTTGAAAAACATCTTTAAGGACGTTGAGTCCCTATGAAACGTGTTAAGGTTAATTGTTCAATAAATAGCTTCTTAATCGTCATTCAATTTTTACACGACCTCGTGAATACTTCATGTAAAAACATACCAAATTTTCAGAATTCTATCATCATTACTGCAACCTCCTTACGAGTTGAAATAAAAAATGATAAGAAAATTCTGAAAATTTGGTACGTTTTTGTATGAAGTATTTAAGAGGTCGTGTTAAAATTTCACGATGATTAGGAAGCTCATTATTAAAAAATTAACATTTTGTTAAGAACAATTTTTAAAAGAAATAAAAAAAAAATTTGCCAATAAACTTCGTTTTGTTTCCGTTGCTTTCAGTATATTGTAGATATTATAAAATTGAGAGGTCAAAAAAAAAACTTATTGCAAAGTTACATCAGTTTCCATAAAACAACATTTAATTTGTGAATGTTAATTGTTCAATAACGAGCTTCCTAATTGTCGTGAAATTTTTACACGACCTCTGAAATACTTCATGCAAAAACATGCTAAATTTTCAGAATTTTATTATCATTTGCGATTTGGGAGTCAACATCCTTAAGGGGCTATAGCAGTGTGACACTTTCAAAAAATCACTAACACAAACCTACACGAGCGAAACCGTGGGCGGAAAGCTAGTTATTCTATATGAAATGTGGAAAAAATTAATAATAAACATATATGTATATACACAGAAGACCTTCGTTTATTGTACCCTGCAAATTAGCTAAAAATAGAAACAATAATAGAAATTATTCTATATAAAATTTTGAAAAATAAAAAAATATATAAAATATTCACTGAGTGTGTCAGTAAGTACTAGACACTTGAAAACGCCTATAAATATTTATCTTAGACAAAAAAGGCTGCTTGTAAAATGTAGAGCTTTGTTTTTAAGATCTAGATTTACTTAAGCTCAGTTCATATATTTTTTAAATGAAATATTGTGTTCAAATTGTTCTTTATTAACCTCATACGATTTATAAACTAAGTGTTGATTTAGTTTTGGTTTTTGAGTTATATATATATATACACATACATATTACTACGATTCTATAAATGACAAAGTTTACGAATGAAATGCAAAGTATAGATACTCAGCCCTGTAATTAGTTTTATTTATATTTTCATTTTTTTTCAATGAATAAATAAAACGAATAAATAAAAAAAAATGAACAATGAATAAATAAAAGAAATAATAAAGCATTTTTAATGACGTGAATAAAAAAAAATTATGAATAAAAGAAATTTGTAGAGTAGTAAAAAAAAACATAGATTGCGATTGATTGCCAAATATTGGTCACGCCCGATCCAATTCTCCATATTTCGGGAGTGGCTTTCTCGAAGCGACAAAATCGTGACAGTCGGGGAAGGAGGTCGAGGCACATACGGGAGAAGCAAGCTTCGTTTCCGCGCTTCTATTTTATATATTTATGTGTCTGCACAAACGTATTCACGAAGTTCGGCGCGAATTGTCAGACGGAGTCGCTTCGACGTCACTCGCTACATCGACGACGAAATATTTTCGAAGGGTGTAGAAAAGATTGGATTGCTTCGGGAGACATTTTTCGAGGTGAGAGAAAAGAGAGAGGGCGAGAAGGGGAGTGGAGGGGGGGGGGGGAGGGGGGAAGCACGAAGGGAGAATTTCAAGTTTTTGTTACAATCGTATTCGTCATATTTCACGATGAAGCAAAATGATTTTGCATCGCTAAAAATACTGACGGCCTTTGTTTCTTGTACTGTGTACATTAGTTAAAGAATAAAAACAATAATAAAAATCTACATATGAAAAAAAATGTCCTGACTGATTTATCAACGCCGAGCCAAAACAGCTGAGTCCATTACATCAAATTTGGACAGTAGGTTGCTGTTGTGACGTAAGCACTCACTAGAAATAGATTTTTCGAAATTCAACCCTTAAGTGGAGAAAGGGGGTGGCGAAGTTTGTACGGAAATTTGAAAAATCCGGTTGGATTTACTCCAAACTTAGTATTCGTGCTTCTTGATACGATCAACGAAATACGTATTTCAGCGTTTTTAGAAATTCTACCCCTAAGGGAAGAAAGAGGGTGGTAAAAATTGTATTTATAATTTAAAGAATTGTCAAAAGATTTACTTTAAACTTCGTATTGAAGCTCTTAAACAGAATTAATAAAACACGTACTTTGGCATTTGTCGTAATTCAACCCCTAAACAAAAAGGGGTGGCAAAGTTTGTACGGAAAAATTAAAAAGCCGGGCCAAATTTACTTGAAAGTTTCTGTTCCTGCTCCTAGACGCAATTAATGGAATTTCGGCGTTGGAAATTCAATTTTTAAGGGGAAAAAGGGGGTAGCAAAGTTTGTCTGGTAAAAGAAATATCTGTCCAGATTTACTTGAAACTCAATATTAATGCTCTTCAACACAATTCGATGTGTTCCTCAATGAAACACTTCAGGAGCACATTTCATCAAGGAGCTTTTAACACAAGTCTACACGAGTGAAGCCGCGGGCGGAAAGCTAGTTATTCTATATAAAATATATAAAAAATAAATAATAAAAATATATATAAGAGAAAAATATATATAATAGAAATGATTCTATATAAAATATTGAAAAATATATCAAATAGTCACTGACAAGGAACATCCCTCAAGTGACACCCTTCGATTTTGTTGACATTTGGATATGTTATAAAGCACCGAAAAGGAAGCGATACGTATTTTTTTTTATCGGCGGAAAAACGATTTTAACGGGCGAAACGCACCCTCAAAAATGGGGATGTTTTTCGTTTTTCGTCGACAACGTTTTAACGGTACGAGATATAAAAAAATTTCAAATTGTAAGAATGTTTAATTTTTGTGTACTATACATTGGATATGAGAACGATAACGTTATCGAGGAAAAACAAAAAACACCCCTATGTTAGAGGGGTGCTTTTACCCCTTAAAACCGTTTTGCCGCCGATAAAAAAAAATACGTATCGCTTACTTTTCGGTGCTTTATAACATATTCAAATTTCAACGAAATCGAAGGGTGTCACCTGAGGGATGTTCCTTGTGAGTGGTCAGTAAATACTAGACACTCGAAAACGCCTATAAATATTAGACGAAAACGGCTGCGTGTAAAATGTGGAGCCTTGTTTTCACGATCTAGATTTACCTCAACTCAGTTCATATATTTTTTTTTGAAATCATGTGTTCGAATTGTTCTTTATTAACCTCATACGATTTATCAACTAAATGTTGATTTGGTTTTGGGTTTCGTGTATATATATATATATATATATATATATATATATATATATATATATATATATATATATATATATATATATATATATATATATATATATATATATATATATATATATATATATATATATATATATATATATATATATATATATGACTACGATTCTATAAATAACTTGATGCACCAAAATTCCCTTCTTCGAAAAAAAAATAAAATCGCTTTTTGCAAAGTGCAGATTTTTTTTGCTCGTGTTTCTTTTTTTTTCCACCACAGGACAAATAGCTGAAAATATTCAGGTCTTCGTACGCTTTCCTTTTTAAATATAAATCACTCAATCCCCAGGAGAACCGAGGGTTTGACGCCGAAAGAGGGTTGTTGCATACGCTTTCGGCATTTTTCCTCGCGAATTATTTTTTTCCTTCTTCTTTTCTTTATCGTTACATCGATACTCGGACCATCCGTCCTTTGTTCCAGGTAGTTATATCTACGCGGGACATATTTGAGAGGGACCATCGGCTCTCTCCGGCCGTGGAGTGTGTCCCTAACCAACGGAGTGGCGCGATCGAGTTTCCACACGCGAAAGACACACGAGAAAGCACCCCAGAAGTCACCCTCACGCGTGTCCCAGAGGTGTGCTCGGTCATCGTTTCTCGAGGTCTCCCCGCGTACTCTATACGGCACGTACAGGTATAACCTCGATCCTCGAGACCCTGCGTACCGCGTGTACGCCAAAAATTGGCCCTCCGGACTCTCCCAGACCCTGGAAAAAAAAGCCCGCACCCAGCTTTCACATCCGCCGAGGTGGAAATATCGTTCCATTGTCCCAAAACTATCGACGCCTCGCGTCGGTCGACCACGTGGAAAAATGGAAAAAGGCTGCGTTGGGGACAAGCACAGAGTGCTATTTTCGATACTCGGTTCTTAAGGCAGGATTCTACTTTGAAACCATGAAAAAAACGCTATTTTCGTGAATTTTTTCTGAGAATACTATTAAAGATATCGATATGGGGTTTAAACTGTTCAATAAATACACTCTTTAAGTACATAAAAAAAAAATTTTAATGTATTTTATTGATTTTTTGTACACGTAAAATATGTTTAAAACCAACGCCTCGAAAAGCAGGTACCGTTGCCGTGGTCGTGAAATCTTCCCGACGGATGGTCTGAAACAAAAAAATCAAATAGTTTCATGTTCAGTATGTCTTCAGGAACCGACCTAACTAGAATATTTTATATACGTGCAAAATTAACAAAATGGCGGCTAAAATACGAAAAAAAAAAATGCGTTTTTTTTGGGTCTTTTTTTGCAATAAAAAAATAGTTCTAATCAAAATTTTAAGTTGATTGTAGTTAGGTCGGTTGGTACACACATATAGAATATGTGTTCCAAATTTCATAAGGATCGGTTCAGTACTTTTTGAGTTATCACGACCACGGTACTTGAAAATGTCGTTTCGAGAAAAACGCGTTTAAAGTTTTGGTGAGTGATAAATCGTAGAAAAAATTATCTTACCCTCAATCAGCGATGCCTGGGCCATATAATATGCCTTCGACGTGTTCCAGGTCGGTGTTTTCATCCAATTTAGCCTTTCAAAGTTTCAAAGTAGAATCCCGCCTTAAGGTGTCAGGCCACTCTAGGATTTTCCAAAAATCGATTTCGTGTTTTATGATTTTTTGTTAAAAAAGGTAGGACCTGTAAAATTATATTCCATAATATTGTGGGTGTGAAAAATCTCTAAGTACTCGATTTTCAAATTCTAGTGCAGGCATCGCAGATCAAAGAGATCGAAACATTATTCGTGTCGTGACTTTCTAATAAATTTAAGGCCTTAGGCCACAGTAACGGGTATAAAATCATGTGCGAATTGAACAATTTTTTTTTTCGTATGAAAAAGTGATTCACTCATAAAATTAATTACACATCTATTTAGTATGAATATCAAGGTGTTAGCATTTTTTTTTTCGATGTATAAAATGGCCGACTGTTAATATTTTTTTTGTTATCTTTTTTTAGGCGCTCCGCGGCGTGACATATAGCATCCACAATTTTTGACCTAGTACAAAAACAAAAATTCTCGTCAATCTACATTAGAATACCTCGAGAAGTACGTAAGGAATTTAAAAAGTAAATGAATTTTCAATGAAAAATTTCGTTATAACTGCTCACAAAATGAAAAGTTTTCGATTAATCAGAAATTTCGTACGTACTTCTCTGCGAAATTCAATTAGGAACATAACTTTTAAATTTGAAGTAAATTGAGTGAAAATTGTTGAAGTTATTTATCACACCAATTGGAAAAAAGCTGTTTCGAGAAGTTTCGAGTAGTCGGCCATTTGTACATCGAAAAAAAAAAAATTCTAACAACTTGATATTCATACTAAATAGATGAATACATAATTTTATACCCGTTACTGTGGCCTAAGGCCTTAAACGTGTTTATCTCAAAACTACATTTTTCAAGTCGACGGGACCCATAACTCAAAGAAATTTCAACCGATTCACTTGAAATTTGAACTGTATATTTAGAATTACATTTTTTAAGACAATACGTAGGATTCTTTTTTTATTATATTGTATAGTTATTTGTTAATAAATCATTTTCTGATGATTTTCTCATAGCAATTTACACTTTTAGTTTTAGAAATGCGCCATTTTGACAAAAAACAATATATCGAAAAAATCATACGTACTTCTGTTGCTGTTCTTATATATAATCGAAAAAACTTTAGTGTCTTGTCACAACCCAAAAATTATAGGAGCTGTTGGTCCGGCCGTTGACCTTCTAGAGATAAAGGCGTCATCGGAAAAATGTTGCACAGTTGCCATTTCACATGTATCACTTTAAAAAATAATTCTGTATAGTCGATTACGTGTACAATAAAACCCCTGAATTGTAATTTCGATTTATTTTATGGTTTCGCTGAAAAAAAATCACCAAATATGCCCTTTTGCCTCTAGAGTGGCCTAAAGCCTTAAGGGATCATCACAGTGAACATTTTTCAAAAAATCATTTTTTTTCCATCTTATAAGCATCGTCGACTGATCGTAAGTAGACAATTTGTATGAAAATTCCGCATTCGAAACTTTAAAGGCGTTTTTTTCTCGAAATATCGTTTTTCAAAACGGAGTACACTCTCAAAGGAAAAGTTTTCAAGCTATACGTCTCAAATTTCGTCACAACATTCTTCACGCCATTCTTTATTTTGCTGTAGAAGCTTTTTTTTTCAATTTCTATATTTTTTTGTCGATAAAATAGGCTAAATTCGATACTTTTTTTCGAACCGTCGCCGTTTTGTTAATTTTTATTTAAAAAATACTGCATACTGATAAATAAGCTTTTTACAATTTTTTATTAGATTAGGAGAATATTCTAGACATAATGTACTATTAGATAATAAAATTTATAAAAAAATGGATTTTTTGACATGTTAAAACCGACGTAACCCCTTAACGAGTTACATCTACCACGTGGCCGGAAAAAGTGAACCTTTCGTTATTTTCTTTCTGGGAAAGCGTGTGCCGGTTTTTAAATTTCTTTTTGTTGACATTAAAAACTATGGTTTTAAGTATCTTTTACAATTTTCCTATTGAAAAATATTTATAAATGTGATGGATACAAAGGTTTGTGCAAACCGCTGTTTGAAAAACGTCGTTCACGGTCACTGCTGGAAACTAATCATTCAAAATGAAACAAGTCCAACGCTTTTAGTTTTGCATGAAATTATCTAGTGCTTGGACGAAAGATTTAATAAATCATTCATTTTAGAAAAAAATCAGCCCAGTCCAAAGTGGGGGAGTCCATTTTTGAAAAAAATGGACTGGAAAAATGGGGGGGGAGTCCTGGGAAAATGGGGGGTAGTCCATTTTTGAAAAAAATCTGCCCAGTCCAAATCAATTTTCGAAAAGTACTTCGAAAAACTCGAAAAGTATGGCGTTTATAACAAAATATAAATAGGAAAAAATATTGCAGTGTTTCGTTTTGAATACTTTGATATTGCTTCAGATTTTTTGCAAATTTTTTTTACAATTTTTCTCAGGTCCTTTAGGTGCTTTTGAAACGTAAAAAAAATTTATCGGTCTTTCAATTATCATTGAGATCATAATCAACTTGAGGAACATTAGAAAAAAAGTTCGCTGTTCTTTTAAACCGTATTTTGGTGTTCTGTCAAAGTAGCTCTAAGAAAACTTTTTAAAAATTGTTTGTTTTCCCAGAATATCCAGCTCAAACGCTTTTCCCCGAAGTGGACTCGCAGTAGTAACGGATTAATTGATCAGACGCGGAGTTGCCAGAGCCAAAAAACAACCAGCGACGAAAGTTGATTCCCGAATGTGTGCCAATGCCGTGACACAGCCCGTTACGTGCTCCGATTCGATCGCATTCCCCATTGAAGAGCCACCACATCACTCGGTTGGGTGCCTTCGAACGGGGTTAATCTGTATAATGCACGGAAGACATTATCTCTCGAATGCATCAATGATTTTGGGACTCTGTAAATCGTCAACGAGGACGTATTCGCGGTACTCGAGGTCGTCCGAGTCCTCGGTGGAGGGCTTCGAAGTCGGCCGAGAGGTGGAAGGACGAGAGCAACAGAGCCATCGTGTCACGAGTCCTTCAATGTGACCATCGCATCGTGGCGTGTAGAAGTCAGATTGGCAAATGGTACACATCCGCTACGGATGTAGGAAATACACGCGGAGATTTAAATATTGCAAAGAAATATACGTTTCTGCCGTTCGACTCGTTTGCCTTTATTCCTGCAAGCCTAGAATTCGTCTAGGGGTCTTCTCACTTTAGACCCTAAAAAAGGCTATTTTCATGAATTTTTTTGATAGATTTATATTATAGACATCGATATAAAAGTTGTTACACTTAGCCCCTTCGTTGGCATTGACGCAATAGTGCGTCAACCTTTATTTCTCTATTCAACTTTCTCTGATTTGAAATCGGAGCCTCACTCGGGAGTTTTTGGGCTCGCTGAATCCGAATTTGAAGTCAAAATTTAGAAATTCGAAATTCTCTGATTTGAAATCGGAGCCTCACTCGGGAGTTTTTTGGCTCGCTGAATCCGAATTTGAAGTCAAAATTTGGAAATACGAAATTCTCTCATTTGAAATCGGAGCCTCACTCGAGGGTTTTTGGGCTCGCTGAATCCGAATTTGAAGTCAAAATTTGGAAATTCGTAATTCTCTGATTTAAAATCGGAGCCTCACTCGGGGGTTTTTGGGCTCGCTGAATCCGAATTCGAAGTCAAAATTTGGAAATTCGAAATTCTCTGATTTGAAATCGGAGCCTCACCCGGGGGTTTTTGGGCTCGCTGAATCCGAATTTGAAGTCAAAATTTGGAAATTCAAAATGGCGGCGCCACTATGGCGGACAAAAATCAAAAACTTTACTCGATTTAGATGAAAATTAGTACTCCGGGATTTTTTAGGTCGCTCATTATGAATCTGAACTCGAAATTTGAAAATTCAAAATGGCAGCGCCAATATGGCGGACAAAAATCGAAAACTTTACTCGATTTAGATGAAAATTAGTACTCTGGGATTTTCGAGGTAGCTTATTACGAATCTGAATACAAAATTCAAAAAAATTTTATAGCGGATCTAATATGGCGGACGAACGTGCAAAAAACAGCTCGATTTGGATAAATCTTGGCACTCGGGGGTTTTCGGGGACGCTGAGTGTGATGCTGAACTCAAAATGAAGGAATTTTTCATGGCGAATTCGATAACATGGAGCATAATACAATAAATAGGTGGAAATATATGAAGCTTGAGTAGCGAGTTACCTCTAAATCAATCTGTATTCTTTGTATTTTCATTCGCCATATTTGTTCGTCATTGTGAATTCTTGAATTTTGAGTTCAGATTCGTAATCAGCGATCTCAAAAAACCCAGAGTACAATTTTTCGGGGTAAAAAAATGTTCCTGCCATTTTGGGCACTTTTTGTCGAATTCTCTCTGCTAACCAAGGGCTTAATAAATACACTTTCGAAATACATTTTTTTAAAATTCATTTATTTAAGTCACTATTTATAGACGAAAATGGTAGTTAAAAAAATGTCCTAAAAAAATTGTAGGTCTGCGCTGATGAAATCTCGGAAACGGATAATCCAAAAAAAAAATCAAATGGTTCTAGATTCAGTATAGCCCAATGGCTATAACGCATATCATGCGATTTTTTATGTATGCAAAAATAACAAAATGGCGGACATTTTTCGAAAAAACAAAAAAACGTGTTTTTTCAACGTTTTGGCAAAAAAAATAGTAAATATGAAAATTTGAAAAATCCTTATGCGCTATAGCTATGGTTGCAGAGAATATGTGGTTGAAATTTCATAAGGATCAGTTTAGTAGTTTCGAATATTTTATCAGCAAGCTGTCGAAAAACGTTGTTTCGAGAAAAACGTGTTCAAAGTTTGTTTGGGTTACGTAAATCCATTTTTTAAAAAATTTAATGCATTTCGAAAGTCTATTTATAAAGTGTAACAAGTTTTACATCAATATTTATAATATAAACCTATCAAAAAATCATGAAAATGGCATTTTTTAGCGTCTAAAGTGAGAGGACTCCTTACGGCGGAAAACCAGATTGGGAATACGATTTTTTAGTGATTTTTATGATTTTTTTTACAAGGAATGAATTAGAATTTATTCCAACTTTGGAAATATTTTATACATATTTTCAAACGAATATTTTAATTGCTTCGAAGCATTTTCTCCAAGGATATGGATCATCATGCTGTCATTTCGGAGGCCACACGATATTTAAGAATAATTTACTTCGTAACGTTAACGTTATTTTAACAAATGAAATCGATGTTGTTTTTTCTATTCGAGTGATTTTTTTAAATTAACGTTCTCATCGTCAGTAGTAAATTGAAAAACGAGGAAATGTCTCGCTGCCTCTCTCCAGCACAAAACAAGAGAAAAATGTCCCTTAATTTTTGGAAATTTTTTAATACGATGTTCGTTTTTCATTCAACCGTTGATTCAATCGTGTTTATTGCTTGCAAGAGCAATCGATTATGCATGACCGAAGCTCGGGTTTGCGTCCTGCCCTCGCCGTCTGACCGATGCGGGCTTTTACTACTGCGGCCACTATCTCGACTCCCATTCGCAATTGACAAGTTGCACGTGTTTCTGCTTTTCCACCGACTCGCCTCTAGGGTTGATTGCTTTCAGAGAGAAGCTGCCGCTTCTCCTTTCCCCAAGTCATACGAATAACCAGAGAAGGAGAGGGAGAGAGAGAGAGAGAGAGAGAGAGAGAGAGAGAGAGAGAGAGAGAGAGAGAGAGAAAGTAAAACGAGGGTATGAGACACAAGATACAGCGCGAGAGGTTAAGAAAAAAAAAGATAAAGAAAAAGAAGACCAAACCAATGTAAAAGTAGATAGAATCTAGTTGATCTACTTTCTCTCTCTTTTCCGTGTTCTCCCTGGACATTGGTATATTTCTTTGTCGGTAAAAAGTACGAGCAGGACCTCGTGGATTTTACGAATAGCGACACACACACACACACACACGTACACACACCCACGTGTATACATAAAATAGGAGGTTTTGAAGACATTCGACTCCAAGGACCATCCTCCTAACAGCCAGCTGTCCCCATACTTAACATTACGTACCCGCCAGCCTTAAAATCGTCTTTGGATAAACGTAGGCATATATTGATGGAGGTTATTCCGAGGAACGTAGTGTCCCTAAAGTAAACGATCCGTTGAGGACCAATGTAGCGTCCTAGGAACAGCCGGATGTGCGTTGCAGTATTGAAAATATATTTTCTCTCGAAAAATACATACACTTGGTTTACGTGAAAAGTTCGAGCTCATGATCTTACAAATTTCTCGTAGCTTCCCTTCTTTAGGCGAGGGCACCACTGTGACGAGCCAAAAAAGCGTCGTTTTTTCGATTTTTTTGTCCGCTGAATTATTTATTTGGAATTTGGAAAAAAAAGGGTTGTTGAGCATACATTGAACTAATTTCCTGTAAGTATTTATTTGAAAAAATTAAAAATGTATTTATGTTATATAGAAATTAGAAATCAACTAAGACGATCTAATGCTAATAAGAATCAACTAGATTAGAATCAATTAGATCTAAGGCTAATTAGAATCAACTAGATTAGAATCAATTAGATCTAAGGCTAATTAGAATCAACTAGAATTAGATCGACTAAGAAGCCAACTAATATTTACTAAATTGATTTCTAGTTTTTATATGACATAATTGCATTTTTAATTTTTTCAAATAAATATTTACAGGTAATGCATATTTACAGCTCCTGCAATTACGGAAATTTTGGTTTCCGAAAATTGAAAATGGGCCAATCATAGCCGGAGTTGTGATTCCGGCCAGATCGTGAAAAGTCGTTTCGTGAAAAAAGCGATTGAAAGTTTCAGCATACGCAAATCGTATGGTGTTAAAGTTTGCATCGTTGCAACGCACCGAAAGTCCTTTTTTTATTTTTTCTTTTCCTTATTGTTATTACTATGGAAAATATTTTTTTGCAGTCTTAGGTTACGGATCGCTAATAAGGATTTTCAAAAATATTTCATTAATATCTGTAGCCTCGATGTGGCAGAAAAAAATTGGGCGATAAAAAAACAACTTTGTTGCACTTAAACGATGCAAACTTTAATGGCGTAAAATCGTTGCGCTACCTGCTCCCACAAAATCGTCCGTAACTTGCTCAATTTTTAATGTGTCAACTTGAATTTTTTTTCACGCTTTCTTGACTATGTATACTTCGAGAAAATGCAAAAAAGAAGAACTATTATTTTCGCCCGGCACAGTGGTATCCCGCCTTAATTCCCTCGGTCTGAATGAAAAAGGAAGCGAGCGAATGATTGCCGGATTAATTCGCATTAGGAGTAGCCGAGTATCCCGAGGATACCTCTCATCAAGAGTCTCTCCTCTCTCACACATACGCCCGATCGTTCCCTTCAATTGCACCGGAGGAGTAAACGAGGTGGACGTAAGGAGATTCCGGAGAACGGGCAAAAAAGAAAACGAGCATTTTCTTCGACAAAGCCGATCTCGTAATTTTTGCCCTGCCTAATGTCTCATGGGAATCGAAGGATCTTCGCAAAGACGTTGATCGACCATTCGCCTCAAGGCGAGGAAAACATTGATAATTTTCATCATTTATTTTTTAAACGAAATACTTCTTCACCATTTCTAACACTCAGGGTACGTATCATTACCATTATTGCCAAAAACATGACCCTCGATGTTCTTGAAAATAAATGTAAAAAAAGTATTTTTCGATGGAAACTTTAGCCATTTTTTTTTGGAAAATTCAATCTTTTTGTTTCAAACCCGTTCGTCGATATTCAACATTTCTCCCTTTCCTTCGTTCACATTCCGCGTATGCAAGAGCATCTCTCGCACCAATAAAAAAACAGATTCTAGAAAATTCTACAGTAGATTCTAGAAAATTCTACAGTAGATTCTAGAAAATTCTACCCCTTAAAAACCGAGAATAAAAACCGAGTAGCCTGCATCGTGGGCTTCCGGAACAGCACGTAAATGAAAAATAGCTACGGGGATTTAAGAATGAAGAGGAAGGGTGGAAAGGTGTTTTCGAATCAGAGCTCACGGGGATGAGAGACGGCCGCGGATCGGAATGACGGGTACACACGTATAATAACGGAGATGCGAGTACGTGTTTGGGAATACACGATGATTCCTGCAGCCCCCTCCACCCCTTGCTAGGTGAACCTGTATCGTTCGATCTCTTTTTTTTAACGCTCTCGTCCTCTCTCTCTCTCTCTTTTTTCGCCAGGGAAAAACGTACACACGAACGAGGCCAACGAGGTGGAGAGTGACGTCGTTCGGAGCCATAGGTTACTCGGCATAACGCCAAGATCCCGGCGACTTCCCTTTCCTCCTGCCATCAGGGAATATCAACTTCCCCTCCAGAGCTCAAGACGCTTGAGCTCTGGAACTCAGTACTTTTCTATCTTCTCTCTCTCTCTCTCTCTCTCAATACTTGGGGCTATTTTGGCTATTTTGATTTTGGTTTCACTTTTGATTTTGATATTTTTCTTTGATTTCTGAATTTTGATACTTTGGTTTTCTTTTTGTGTTTTTCTGCTTTCCTTATTTTCATTTTCATTTTCATTATTTTGCTCTTGGCTATATTCTATTTTATTTTATTTATTTGAATTATTCAAATTTAGGTTATTTTAAATTACTTTACATACTACTTCGGGGTTTTCGCTTGTTTTACGGGTGTATGGTGCGTGCGTTATTTAGTTATCTATTTATTTATTAACTTCGTCAGTTGGTCATTTTGCTTGCGTTTTCTCTTTATCTGCTTGCCCGACTCGCCTGATAGTTTCGTTAGTTTGGCTATGGATGATTTCTTTTGAGTTTTCTTTTTGCTGCTCTGGTCAACTCTGTATGCTGCAGACCGGCATCTGCTTTTCTACTTTGAGATTATTCTGCGTTATCTTGTTTACTACTATTTTAGTCGTAATTTGGTTAATAACGTGTTTCTGTTAGGGTTATTTTATTTTATTTTATGTTATGTTGAGCTTAAGGCAGGATTCTACTTTGAAACTTTGAAAGGCTAAATTGGATGAAAACACCCACCTGGAACACGTCGAAGGCATATTATATGGCCCAGGCATCGCTGATTGAGGGTAAGATAATTTTTTCTACGATTTATCACTCACCAAAACTTTAAACGCGTTTTTCTCGAAACGACATTTTCAAGTACCGTGGTCGTGATAACTCAAAAAGTACTGAACCGATCCTTATGAAATTTGGAACACATATTCTATATGTGTCTACCAACCGACGTAACTACAATCAACTTAAAATTTTGATTAGAACTATTTTTTTATTGCAAAAAAAGACCCAAAAAAAACGCATTTTTTTTTCGTATTTTAGCCGCCGTTTTGTTAATTTTGCACGTATATAAAATATTCTAGTTAGGTCGGTTCCTGAAGACATACTGAACATGAAACTATTTGATTTTTTTGTTTCAGACCATCCGTCGGGAAGAATTTCACGACCACGGCAACGGTACCTGCTTTTCGAGGCGTTGGCTTTAAACATATTTTACGTGTACAAAAAATGAATAAAATACATTAAAATTTTTTTTTTATGTACTTAAAGAGTGTATTTATTGAACAGTTTAAACCCCATATCGATATCTTTAATAGTATTCTCAGAAAAAATTCACGAAAATAGCGTTTTTTTCATGGTTTCAAAGTACAATCCTGCCTTAAGTTTATCATAGTCCTTCGATACTCGCTAATAACACGATGGTAAAAAGTGATATTTATGAATCTAATATCCAAGTTGTATGTTGTTTGCCCGAAAGTTTTTAAAACTAAGGCATAATAAATTGTATCAATCAATCAATCTCCCCCCCCCCCCCCCCTCTCTCTCTCTCTCTCTCGGTCTCATTTCTATCTGAAAACGTGATGGGAGTTTCGCACGTCAGGTGAGTTGAACTGCTCGATGCTCTCACAATTCGATCGTATGGTTTATTGAAATTTTAGTCACGTATCGGCACGGGCAGACGGTAGATTGGTAAAAAACGGTGAGTCGAGGCGCTGGGCGTAGGTGTGCGGGCGGAAAGGATATTCCGAAGCCCAAGTCTATGTAATGTAGCCTATCGGGACATTCGGCTTTGCAGCCAGCCGCTAAAATTTTCTCAAACTGGGGGGGGGGGGGGGGCGGGCGTTGATTTTGGAGCAGGACCTTGGAATGGCACCTTCGTGTGAGGACGCTCATCCGAAGGTGAAATTTTGAAGACGTTGGGGTCGACGTAATGTCGACTATGGGGACCTGGGAGGATGGTCCTCGTAGTCAAACCGCTCCAAAATCACGCGTCCCGTACGGTCGTGGATATATATGTGTGGATATATATGGGAAGGAGCAGCAGGCAAGAGTTTAACACGGACGTCACGGAATTCAACAGTTCAGGCCACCCTCGCGTTAGAACTCTTTCGAAGAACGAGCCAGCTCTGTGAAATCATCCCCATGCAGCATCCAGAAAAGAAAAAGTATATCCCGAACTGGATAAAGAAATTCTTTATTTTCCAATCGCAGTGTTGCGAACTATCGCGGTTATACCGAGCCATCGTCGAGGCGAAACTTTCCCGCAATAGCCGATCGGATATTAAGGGGGAGATGCCTCTGGCGAGGAAAAGAATTTGCTGATTTTCGTGATTTTTTTTTAAAGGAAGTATTTCTTTACCATTTTTCAGACTTAGGGGATGTTTTATCACTACTTTTGACTACATTCAAAGCAAATGGCAAATAAATAAAGTAATATTGTAAAATGTAGCAATTTTTTCTCTCTCAAAGCGTACCGTTTCGTCGATTATTTTAAAAAAATTACGCGTCTCAAAAAAGGTGAAGAAATCTTTGATTTTAAAAAAATTTGTGAAAATCAGGCAATTTTATCTCGTACTAACGTATCCCCCCCCCCTTAAAAACCGAGGAGAACGGCGGTCCTTCTCCCATTAGTGGACACAGCCGATCTAAGATCGGTCCGTAGCGATCGTTCACGCACAAACCGTCTAGAAGACCGTGCCACGTCCGCCATTTTTGAAGATTCATAAAAAATAGAAAAATACCACGTAGCAGCAAAAAGTAGTAATAAAACATACCCTAAGTCTCAAAGATAGTGAAGAAATCCTTTCCTTCAAAAAGAAATTCATGAAAAACAGCATTTTTTTTCTCGCCTAAAGATATCTTCCCCCTTAACAAAGTTGTGTACGAAATTTCATAAAAAGATATTTATAATCAATGAAGTTATAAATAATCTCGTGAGGGACCTTCGAACGGGCTCAACGGTGTACTCGATTTTGGCCACCCGGTTGATCCGAAACAAAAAAACGAGTTTTTTTCTGAAAATAAATAACTTCGGTTAATACTCAATCGAGACTTTTTTCGTTATCGCGTTTCGAGCAACACCAAAAAGAAAGTTTATTTTTTTTTCGATTTTTCGAGGAAAAATGACATTGTTAATACCTAATGAAAAAAAAAAATTAAGAAAAACGTCGGTCAAGACTGAACTACTATTGCACTGAATGAGCGTACGAATTTTCAAGTCAATCCGTTCATTAGATGCCGAGAGATCGCGTACACCGTTTGGAAAAAACACGATTTCGAGAAAAACGCGTTTTACTAGCAGTTCTATCGTTGTAACGACAAGTTTACCTTCAATATGCGATTCCTGCACCTGTTGGACCTTCCTGTTCAATTCAAGTTGGTCCAAGCAACGGACGAGCGCTTCTCACCTTCCGCCTCACGCCTGTACATTATCTCAAATGCACGCAATTGTTGGTTTTCCGTTTTCGAGGATACAATCGTCGAACGGAATGGACGGTGAAGAACAAAACGACTTTTCATAAAAATATCCATTATATTTCCTTCATCTTCGATCTCAAAGAGTCTACAAGTATCTAAACGGTTTCTCATTCTCTCGTTTTCCTTTAAATTAAGTATAATAGCGTAGATTCAGATCTCCGGCGTGCTACTCGATACACAAAAGTATAGCAACAATTTATGACAGTCAAGTATATATCCACAGTAATGGTACGGTAATAGGATTCGTTTTTACGCCTCGACGTATTCTCCGCGCATCTTTTTTTTTCCGCCTCCAGAGGCGTGTCTTCCACGGACCACGATGCAAATACGCTGATATTGTTTTTTTTTTTCGCACACGCATTCGCCATCGAAGAGCACGAGGTTTCAATTCTTGGTTTTCTCACTACTTCGATCCTCCGATCAATGCCCTCGCAACAAAATGCGCACATTCGTCGTCACGCAACGGAGAAAAAAACGAACCGAAGTATCGAAATTCGGATGAGGGAATGACAATCGTGAAAACGAGAAAGGAGATAGAACGTTTTTTTTTTTTTAGAGGATGAGAAAGCACACGGTAACGAATGGGTTTGGAAATGTACAATGCTAAATGCCTAGGGAAGCTTAGCTACGCAAGTCGTGGTTATCCTCAGAAATTGGGCGAATTCGCGAGAAACGATCGAGGCACAAAAGAGCAACGATGACGGCTAATCGAATTTGATCGAAGGCGAAGCCGCGATAACGAGATCGGTCGGGTGAAATGGTATTGAAGTTCGCATCGTTGGAACGCAACGAAAATATCGTTTTTTTTTCGGCGTTCACGTAGTTGTTTCTAAGCATACTTAGGCTACTCCCCAATCGACACATTTTCAGGAATCCTTATTAAACATTTTCATTCAACAGCAAAAAAAGATTTGAAATAAGAATAAAGAATAAAGAAATGAAAAATCAACAGTTTTCGTTGCGTTCCAACGATGCAAACTTAAATTGTATCGTCCCCGGAGTAAGTACGTAGATATTGCCCTCCCGCCAGCTATGAACAATAAACTAGGGAGTTTCCAGTGACGATGAAGTTACATCTACGCTGGTGCTCGTAAATCCCAGGATCACCAACATTTTCTTATTTTCCTCCATCACGCTCCGAATATGCGTTGAAAAAATGGACAAGTTTGCATCAACTTAGCGGTCTGGCACGGGCTGGAGACTGATCGAATGGCAAGTACGCCTTTCGTCGCCTGAGGGTCCTTGAGTTCCTTTTCTTTTACATCGCTGTACGAGTATGTTTATCAGGATGATTTGGTCGTCACGCCATTCTAAGACGGTCTCCGGGTTTTACCTTTTTTCTGTTTATAATAATACTATCGGTCTCGCACGAAAGTGATCCCGCTGGTTTGGTTGTTTTTTAATCGACCTAGCGATCACTGTAGCTCCCTAACGGACAAACGTATCGACCGAGTCGCGAGGAAGCCGCCGATCGGGTGACTTCGGTAAACGGGTCTCGGTTCGATAAAAAAAAAATCTCGAGGAATCAGAAAAACCGCGAGAAAAGTCCGGTGAAAAGCAGTCTTCGGATTTTATTACCACCTGGAGCCAGAGTGAGAATGATGAGCTAATGGCGGTCCCGATTTTTCCCTCGAATCATCTACTTGTTCCCGATTTTCTTTTTTGTTTTTCCCGACGATCGCTCGTTCCTCACGCTGGGGATTAAAAAAACGCGACTACGGCAGTTCCGGAACGTTTACGTTTGTTTTTTCTTTTTTTCGTCGTTTCTTTTTTTACGGTCGCGATCGTTGGGTTCAATCGTATTCGTGGGACGATTCGCGCTTTCCCATGAGGCAGTCGCGTTCCTCCTCGTTAACGATCAGCTCGGTGGTCGTTGGCCTTACGATCTTCGTGACTTTGGTCTTGCCCAGTCCTTCGGTCAGACCGCTGCTGCCCGACACTCTGGAAAAACAACTAGGAACGTCACGTTAGAACAATGGAAAATGCACGAGCGTCACCCGAGAGGATCGACGTGCGAAAAAGAAAGAAGCCATCGATGAAATAGGAAACTCGTTGCAACGCGGGGCTATTTGGTTCCTATTCACTGGTTATTTTTCCTTGTCTGCCAAGCCTGAGAGATCGTTCGATCTATCGGCCACTCGTTCAACTGACTGAGGCTCAGCCGAGCATTTTTGGCTCCACAATCAACGGGCTACAACTACCTAGGTGGGTCAAAATGTCTTCCCAAAAATATCTTTACTCGATAGTATCACCTTTTAGCTATATTCCCTGAAAAATTCATTGAAGTATTACGAAAATTGGAAAAATTTACAGGAAATACGATGAGAAACATTCAAAGGTCGTTGACGATCTGACTTATCTAAAATCGATCTTTGTTTTAACCGCCAAACGTCGCGATAAAAACTCCATTACCTGCCGGCGGCCATATTTTTGGTGCTTTCTTTCAAAGACTCTCGATATATCTACCTTTGTGCTTAAAAAAGCGTTTCTTCTCGACGTACCGTTTCTCAGGGAAAAATCGTAATTTGGCAATTTTTTCAGGCCTCTAGATAGATGCAGCCCCTTAACTGAGGATAACCGCGTGCCGAGTACGCGGCGAGACCTATCGAGGAAGATGCATCATCGTACTCACACAATGTCCATGTCGTCGTCCTCGTCAGCCCGGCCAAGCTCGTCCTCGTTCGTCACCGTGAAGTAAGGGTTCGCCGAGGCGGGACGGAACTTGTATCCCGTGAGTACGAAGAACACATAGGTGGCCATTTCACGGAACATCTCGTCCAGCCACTCGTATTGGAATGGTACAGTCATCTGTGAAGTGGACAATTGAATGTAACGAAGCCAAGTACCACGCGAAACGTAGAAATCGGTCGTAAAAATGGAGTCTTGTGTAATTTAACCCCTTCGTTGGCATTGACGCATCAGTGCGTCAAATAATCCCGTGCCCTGTGCGACATTGACGCAATAGTGCGTCAACCTTTATTTCCCTATTTAACTTGCACCGATTTGAAATCGGAGCCTCACTCGGGGGCTTTTGGGCTCGCTGAATCCGAATTTGAAGTGAAAATTTGGAAACTCAAAATGGCCGTGCCAATATGGCGGAAAAAAATAAGAAACTTTACTCGATTTGGATGAAAATTGGTACGTCGGGTTTTTTGAGGTCGCTCATTACGAATCTGAACTTTAAATTTGGAAATTCAACATGGCGGCGCTGGAATGGCGGACGGAAATTGAAAATTTTGGTACTCTGGGATTTTCGAGGTAGGAATTGAGAAAGCTAACCTTGAGGAGATACACGATGATCCTTGTGAAGTATATGTAACAAACGATCATAATGTAAAAATGCCTAAAGAGTTTGAGCTTTCGTAGATTAACGGCTGCTTTGCCGTCCGTGTGAGCCGACTCCTGAAGGTGCCTTATGCTCCATACGACCGGGACCAATATCGCGCCGCAGCACAAGAGATCGACGAGGATGAATACGCCTCGCCACGTTTTGTGCTCTATGTCACCCTCCTCGCTCTCTTCGATTATTATTTCCGCGACGTTCGCCAACACCTGCAAAAACAATCGGCGATATTGACGATCTCGCGTATGGGTTTTGTTTTGTTTGTTCTTTTTTTTTTATTTGGCACATATGGACATTTTACCTGCAACGGTATGGCTATCATGAATAGCTTCTTGTCTTTATCGGCGAGTATGTGCTTGATGAAGTCCCAACCAGTGCCAACGAGGACAATCGTTATGAATAGCACGGCTCCCTTCAATAGGTGAGTTATGTAGTATAGTATCGCCCAGGCCGCAACGTGCTCACCCTTCGTCTGTATGAAGTGATAGTTTATCCCGTGGAAGAGCAACGAGAGCGACTTCAGATATACGAGTACCGCCATCAAAAAGTGAATTTTGAACACCGGGTGCCTGGAATTATTTTGTTTTGTTTTTATCGCAACGTACTGTATATTCGTACATCTGGGTTTGAGGGGTGGTTGAAGGTTAACTTGTGAACACAACGATCGAACTGCCAGTAAAACTTTAAGGGGTTACCCCCACTTGCGATTTTGAAAAAATCGATTTTTTCATTGCATTTTTTTGAAGTATAAGTATCTAAGAATATGTCCTGAAAATTTCAAGTCGATCCGAACAAAATTGACTGAGATATGAGCGTTGAAAGAGAAGAATCCGTGAATTGAAGAACTGAAATTGAAACTTTAAACGCGTTTTTCTCAAAATGGCATTTCTGAAGTCGGTGACCAAGATTACTCGAACACTAATGAACCGATCTTCTTGAAATTTTGCAGGCTTATTTAATACATAAAAATGTAGTCTTTAATCGTTCGATTTTTTTTTCGAAAAAAAATGGCCGTTTTATAGCCAAAAAAACGGCCGTTTTTTTCGTTAAAATCGAACCATTAACTTTGACTGTCCGCCATTTTGTGAAAAATGAATATTTTTTAAAATCCTTCGATTAAAGACTAGTTTATACTTATATTTGACTAAATCCATCCGCATTTTTTTTTCAGATGATCCACTTCGCCGCAATGTTGGTCACCGCAAACCGTGTATATAAAAACATTATTTCATTGACGGCCATTTGCCACTAAACAATGTAATATTTTTCAATAAAAAAATTACTGAAAGTTCTTCAAGATGTGTTCTTTAAGATGGTATATTGATCGATTAAAAAAGTTTTGTAGTTTTCTTTTAAAAAATTCATGAAAAAGGCCTTTTTTGCGCTACAAGTGGGGGTAACGCCTTAAATAGATATATTTTAGAAAAAAATGTATTTCGAAAGTGTCTCTATTAAGTGTAACAACTTTTATACCAATATCTATAATATAAGCCCATCAAAAAAATTCATGAAAATAGCCTTTTTTTACCTTCTAAAGTGAGAAGGCCCCTTAAGTATCTTTAATAATTATTGTATTGAAAAATATGGTTATTCATTAGATAAGTGACTTTTCCGGAAAATGAGTTTTCTTTGGGTTTGTTTGGGTTCCCAAACAAACTCATTTTTCGGAAAAGTCACTTATATAAAGAATTACCAAAAATATTTATAAATGTTGTAGATACAATAATTTGCCGGTTGAAAAACGTCACTGCCGCACGGAAACAAATCATCCGGAATGAAAAAAAAAGTCAAACGCGTTTAGTTTTGAGTTTAGCAATATATCGATTTTGAAAAGAAAAAAAAAATGCCCACAGGTCGAAGGGAAAGTATCGATTGTCGGTGAAAAAAAAACGCTCTATTTTCAGATAATATTTCTGAAATATATTTTGAGAATCCGAAAGCGACAAATCGACATTTTCCAAAATTTCGACAAGGGAGCCCTCGATATTAGTAGATTTTCACCTTTGCCGCTCGCGTTCGATACTCACTTGCTCTTCTTCAGTATGAAGACCCAAAAGCATCCGGAGAAGAAGAACAGAAGGGCCATCATGAAGTACAGAGCTGGCAACGGCATTTCCCCGGCGCTCAAGAAATTACCGTTGTTCTCCTCGGCAATTTGCATCTGTTCGATTGTTTTCGTCCCGAACACAGGAAAAAAAGTAATTACACATTGCCACGAGACCTGAGGTATTTTTGTCTTTCGAGGCCGCATTGTTTTTAACCCTTCGACTGCACACCGGGTCATTTTGAGCCCATTTTTTTTGTTCATCCGACTGTATCGCAAAACGGGGTAACTTATTCGGCCGCAGTGCGGCGCTCGAATATGTTCCCCCACTCCTACTCTATAGTTGGACACTCGGCCCCCGTTCTGCATCCTGACCTTGTACCGAGGACAGCTGTCGAAAAAGGACCTGGGCGATTCTCACCGTAAAATCAATGGCGACCGACGTGTCCCATTGATAGTTCGGACAGCTGTGGAAGTAGAGATTGTACAAGCCCTCTTCGTCGTCGTTCACAACGCGCATCGAGAAACTGACGTTGTAGTACTTCTGTCCTTTGATCGTCTCCACGGTCATGGGTAAATTCAAATGGGCGCACGTACCGACCCCGGCGGTTCCCTTGGCATCCACGTGGACAATCGGAGCGACTTCTGAAAAAATGACCCATAGCTTTATAAAAGTATACCAAAAAATACAACAAAATGCATTTCCAAATATCTTTTGCTCGTCGTCTCAAAAACGGCGATATAACTTACGCGGACTATTCAACAAAATATAAATGATTGGAAAGAAAGAATGAACCTTTCACAATATTCGTCAGCATGGAAAGAAGCTGAGCTTGGTACGCTTGAAATGTTGATTTATGTTAGCCTTTCGTTCGTTGACCGAAAGGCACGCATTGCCATTGAAATCGAATGGCTTCATCTTTTGCAGTCACAAAGTTGATTTTTCACGAATGGCTCGTATTCACCAGAGTTGACTCGAATAGTGGGCAACGTTGCCAAGTGTACGGTACACACTTTCGAGCACGTGTGCGTCTCTTTTTCTCGGGTTGCTAAAAATATTGTTCCACGTCCCCGATCTTTATAAATAAAGATGTGAGATCGGCGAAGGTATTTTCGCGCGAATGTTCGACATTGGGTAATCGTCATTTTGCATCGGGATTTATTTCGTATGCTCCTACTGCCGGACGGAAATGCAGTTTTCACTTTCACTCCAATTTCATCCGATTCAGTTTGAAATTTTGCAGCATCTCTAGAACTGAATTCTCAACCGTTATACGAAGGGATTTTTGAATTTTGATTTTTATACGAAGGGATACGAAGAAGATAAAAAATTCTTCTTAAAATAGAAAAAAACCAATTATTAACAGTTTTATAAATGAGATTTGGTACGGACCTTCACCAAAGTACATATAAATGAGTGTCCAGACGATTTTTCAATCCTTGCTTATTCTTTTTAAATTAAAGGGGGCGCTTTAATCTTAGTTTTGATAGCTTTAGTTTAATGAGCTTTAATAATTGAAGCTTTAGGCGAGGGAAAAATGTGCTGACGTGCTGAGGGTGGTCACGGTAGGCTAACCCCTCGAAGCAGTAGCGAAAAAAAAGAACCGGATCGAGACGGGCTCGAGATACTGGAGAATTTCCCCTGTGACCTTGAACGCATGGTCGGCAGTGTGAAACGCCACGGGGTTTTCCGGTGGCTCCGTACGAACGTGAAGAAAATTCACGACCACCCCTTTGCCTGGGTCACCCACCTCTGGCTTCCCGACATTGCGCATTGCGCAAGAACTGGACCGTGTATTCTCGTGGATCGAAGAATGAAATTTATATTTAGAATAACATTTCCTCGTACGCGGTGTACGAACGCGCGCGGTACCAAGCCCGAGCGTTCCCCCGCGGCACTAACGTCCACGCACCGGCGCGATTTTTCGCGTCAACAATAAACGCGATCGTCACACGTAGCGCGCCCACGCGGATCTTCAAACCGGAAATAATTGTTCGAAATAACTCTGTCCGAACGCCGGTATTTTTTTGGGTACTACGTTATGCGATTGTCATAATTCTCCGACGAAGATAGGTCTCCACATTCCTTTTCGCCGAAATTGCAACAAACTTGGCGGTTTGAAGTTTGTGGGTTGACTCCACGATTGAGAAAAGGTGAAATTATCAGAGAAGCGGATATTCCAAAAATGGACAACTATTTGGACCTGGAACCGAAAATAGAAAAGTGCCGGTGAATCTTCAGGGGTTACCTCCACTTGCGATTTTGAAAAAATCGATTTTTTTATTGCATTTTTTTGAAGTATAAGTATCTGAGAATATGTCCTGAAAATTTCAAGTCGATCCGAACAAAGTTGACTGAGATATGAGCGTTGAAAGAGAAGAATCCGTGAATTGAAGAACTGAAATTGAAACTTTAAACGCGTTTTTCTCAAAATGGCATTTCTGATGTCGGTGACCAAGATTACTCGAACACTAATGAACCGATCTTCTTGAAATTTTGCAGGCTTATTTAATACATAAAAATGTAGTCTTTAATCGTTCGATTTTTTTTTTCGAAAAAAAATGGCCGTTTTATAGCCAAAAAACGGCCGTTTTTTTCGTTAAAATCGAACCATTAACTTTGACTGTCCGCCATTTTGTGAAAAATGAATATTTTTTAAAATCCTTCGATTAAAGACTAGTTTATACTTATATTTGACTAAATCCATCCGCATTTTTTTTTCAGATGATCCACTTCGCCGCAATGTTGGTCACCGCAAACCGTGTATATAAAAACATTATTTCATTGACGGCCATTTGCCACTAAACAATGTAATATTTTTCAATAAAAAAATTACTGAAAGTTCTTCAAGATGTGTTCTTTAAGATGGTATATTGATCGATTGAAAAAGTTTTGTAGTTTTCTTTTAAAAAATTCATGAAAAAGGCCTTTTTTGCGCTACAAGTGGGGGTAACGCCTTAATTAAAAGCCCAGAGGGGCGTACGAAGCATCAACTGGCGTCAACATTCAAAGGTCATTGACGATCTCACTTTTTTCAAAATCGATCTCCATTCTTTAATAGTTATGTAAAAATGACGACATTTTAAATAGATTTAGTATGCTCGAGATTCAACTCGTTGCAACGTGGGCTAAAAAAATGATTTTCAACATCGACGATTGTTAACGTCTCGTATTTATTGTTAACTTGAACATCCCGTTTGGTTTTTAGTCTTTAGATAAACCGTTCAAGCTGAATGAAAAGTGTCCACGGAAAAACGTCGCCAAAGAAATTTCATCATCCGCCGGTGGCCATGTTTTTGTTGTTCTGTATTTTTTTTAAAGGCTTTCAATATATGTGCCCTTTGTGATGAGGTGGAAGTTTGCACCGTTGGAATGCAAGGAAAATGAATATTTCTGAGTTCCTTTAATTTCCTTTTTACACATTTTTCCTACGACAAGCTTTTGGCCATTTTCTAACATACATTCTTCTATTGTATCTTCTATGATAATAAAAATATGGAAATTAAATGTAAAAAATAACTCTCGTTGCATTGCAACGATGGAAACTTCAAGACCACGCTGTGTTAAAAAAAAAGTCATTTCTTTTTGCTGACAGTTACCCAGGAAAAAAATTCGCAATTTGGCCATTTTTTTCGGGCCTGTAGGTAGGTCTGGCAGGCCCTTGAATGCGTGGGAATCGTACCTTTTGGCGGCATGTCCCTTTTCTTGCGTGGAAAAAGGGCCGTGTCGCTGAATCTCGTCGGAGTCGAGCCCCTCTTCTCCCTCAGGGAGGCCGATCTGCTCGGGTCCTTGGAGATGTGAACCGAACGAACGTTTCGGCTGCAATTCACCCGCAAGCTGTAAGCAAACCGGCCAGCGTTGTCTCATTTTTTTTAATCAACGATTAACATTCGAGATGAGAAAAGCAATCGATACTCCGTATCGTGGGGACTGACGTCAAATTCTTCAAGTCCATCGTGAAGTAAATGACGGAGCTTTCGTCCTTGGGATCAAGCTCGGATCTGGTGTTGGTAACACCCTGGAGAAGACACTTTTCTTGATGGCTATCCAAGTAAGGATTCATGGCGTCGCTCAGCGTTCTGTCCAAGCTGAATCCGAACTGCAACACGAGCGGAAGACACTCGTCAGCCGTGATTCGTCGTTAGGGCGACCGGAAGGTCTCGCTCCTGCGTTTATTCTTACCACTGCGTTCTCGCGGACCGGCTCGGCCTTGAAATTCGTGAGATTGACATTGAGAATGCCACCTTTGTAGAAACCGAACGTTGTCAAGGCTATGTAGCGTCTCATGTCGTTCTGCAACATGATAAGTAAACGAATTCAAATCCTCGTTATTGTTGTCGGCGCCATTATCAGAGTTCTTAGTTCTTGAATGTACGTCTTTATGCCGGCGTGGACTGATAATATTCATTTTTTGCCCATTAGCATAATAGCGATGAGATTAGAGGTTCGCATAGTTGGAACGCAACGAGAATTTATTTTTCTCAACCCCTTTAATGTGTCTCCGCAGCGTCTGCGCACAAAAATGTCCCGAGCGAGCTTTTACGATGCTTTATTTTATTAATTCAAACCCGCAGAAAAATATTTTGTACAATAATAAGAATGAATTAGGGAAAACCTTTGTTCAAATCTTTCTGCAAGCTGCATTCGACGAAGCAAACTTCCAAGCATTAACAGCACAAAAATAGTTGTTTCACGAATTTGTGTGTCTTTTTTTATTGGAAATGCTTATTACCTGTAAATGATGGAATTCTTATATGATGTTGAAGTTTGCAACGTTAAGGAGCAACGATTTTTTCTTCTTTTTCTACAATCATCATCTAGTCTTTTGTTTGCAAATTGAGGTTGTAGATTTCTCTTAAGAATATGTAGAAACGTTTGAGCAAACTTTACAGCCTAAATTGGCCAATAAAGAAAATTGAGCAATGAAAAAGAATCAATGTTGGTCGCATTCCAATGATGCAAACATTAACATCATATTTTTAAAACATTCTTCAATATCTAAAATTGTGTATAAATTAATATTGAGAATTACTATAAAAATTAATGAATCAACATTTATTTAATGAAATTGATTAAATTAAATATTCAATGAATTAATATTAAGATTAGTATCGAGAAGGCACAAGAAACTGGAACAAAGTACTACTACCGTAGTTATGAGGTTTAAAAAATTATTATTATTTCCTGTAGTTATGAGGTTTGAAAAATTATTATTATTTTCCGCATTGCTTCAACTTTTTTGGCGATTCTTCGGTAGGAAAAACTCTTCAGTCGTTTATTTATAAATCAAGAATCTAGATGTACAAATAAAGATTGTGCAAAACAATAAAGATGAGGAAAGAAAAATATAAAAAAGAATTTTCGTTAGATTGGAACGATGCAAACTTCAAGACCATCTGTAGATTAGGTTTCTTTGGCTCATTCACGCGAACTGTTTGCATTTGTTTGGCTTGCTTCTACCACTGTACAATGAACATCTGTGAATTGCATTGAGATTGAAGTTTGAATAGCTGGAATGCAATGAACATTATTATTTCTCAATCGCTCTAACTTCCTCTGGCAAATATTTGCTAAGAAAATCGCCACATCATTTTTTTAATGGCTCATCAAGAGATCTACAATATGAACGTGCGGAAAGCAATTTGGTAATATGATAATGAGGAAATAAGAAAATAAAAAAGAATTTTAGTTGCATTTCAACTATGCAAACTCCAAGACATTGGGAGCTTAATTATTTCGGTATACAGACTTCATAACAACATTGTCGAGGAATAATATTGAAGCGATGACGTTGAAGTTTGCATTATTGGACTGCAACGTTTTTTTTTCTTTATTCTTATCAATATCCAAAGGCTTATTTTTTTGCACATTGAGTTCCAAAATTTCTAGTACAAATACTTGTAAACGTGTGAGCGATATCCACAGTCCAAATCGGCCAAAATTTGAGTAACCAAAAAGCATACATTTTCGTTGCATTGCAACGATGCAAACTTTGATTCAATTTGAAGTGTGCATGGCTGGAATGCGATGAAAATTTATCTTGATTTTTGTTATTTCCTTAGTTTTATTGTAATCCAAAATCTTCTGCATTTTTGGCAACAAATCTTTCTAATGACAAAGTTCTAACTCTCTTGGCAAATTTTCCTTGGGTATATGTAGTAAGAAACTAATGAGGAGAAAGTTCTTTAAAAAAAATGAACCTCGTCTTTTTTATTACGTTCCTAAATTTTATTCTGGATTACGATCGTAGACCTCTTAAGGAAAACCGCTCGAGTGATTGTCGTTTAAAATTGACAAAAAAAACATCAGCAATAGAAGAAAAATTAACATTCGTTTGATTCCATCTACGCATACTTCAACATAATCAAAAAATGATCCCCACGCTTGCATCATTCGATCGTAAGGAAAGTTCTTTTTTATATTGTTATTTCCTCATTTTCATTATTTTGCTAAATCTTTTTTGGCCTGTTCGAGTTCTAGGTCTCGAAATAAGCTACGAGAATATGATCGAGGGATTTCCGTGACTACATCCAAGAAAAGATCCGGGAATACAAAAAGAAGCTTTTCCGTTGGATTCCAAGGAGGCAAACGTCAATGCCGTAATAGGGAATCAACGAGAATGATTGAACTGTGGGAACGAAGTGTGACGAATGATTTGGAAATGCTGCAACGTGTCGGCGTGTGTACGTTACAACTGGCATTTGCGATTATTCCAATCAACACAAAGCACGCGAGTCGATAGTTGACCGCGAGCGCGTGATAAGCAATCGCATTGATTAACCGCACGCGGGGACGTGGTGCAGCGATGTGGCCCAAAGATCGATCAAACGTCATCGCGAGAAAACGTATCAGAGAGTAAAGGAAACGGATTTAAAAAATCGGAGATCCGACGAACGGACGATAAAACTGTCAGGAAGCGCAAAAAGAGCATCGAACGAAAATAAAATTCTTTCCAACCGCAGGAACTTACCCGTATCTCGAGTTTGTGAATTCTCGCGGAGACATCGTCGATTATTACAAGTGCCCAGATCAAGCCTACGATTCTCATCACTTTGTAATCCATCTTTGCGCCTTCGTCTTGTTTTATCGAACCGCGAGGGGGCACAGGGGGAACAAAAAAACCGTCACATAACTCGCACTACGCTGAGCAGCCACGCGCTACTGACGGCTAACAAAGCGCGTTTCGTCACGAGCTCCGTTGTCGGCTGACCGGCACGAATTATTCGATATTCTTCGCGGTTCTTCTCTTCTTTATCGTTTTTTCCCCGTTCTTTACTGTTAACGTGTACGCGAAGTTAAACTTTCGGCAGCTAGCCTACGACGTGCGCGCGAATCTTCGATGGTTGCTGACAAACTGAGGACTGAGGAGGTTACGGACCGCGGAGCAAACGGAAACGGACCGTGGCGCAGTTCAACGAAGGAACGTGCGGGACTGAAACGCGAACTTCCGTTTTCTCTGCGGGCGCGCGTTCTCGAGCGCTGTTCGGAATGTGGGAAATAGCAGGGAATACTTTTGGTACTGGAGAGGAAAGCGCGAAGCGGGGAATGAACCGCGAAACGCATGGAGAAAGAACCGTTCAAATTTAATCGGATTTCTTCTCAGCTCGATATGCACGCGACTAAAAATACATTTTTTTTATAACGGAGTATTATCGCGCATGTTTGGGAAGAAAGATTTTTACACGAACGTGTAAATGTACCGAATCGCGGCTTGACCTTGAAAACGCTCAGAATTTTTATTAACGATTCTCGTTAGAGATGGCGTAAGTAATTGAGGGGTTAAGCTACTGTGATGATCTGAAATTAACTCAAATCATTTATATGTACATTAAGGGAGAACACCACTGCAAAGTTTTCGAAAAATCGTTTTTTGGAAAGACTTGTGAAAAATCGTTTGAACCTTCAAAAATATGATGCATATTCGTTTGTAGCAGAAAAAACAGTTTGAAAGAGGTTTTCGAGCTATCTTTGAGGGGAGTCTGAAGAAAAAGTTACCGACTGAGAATAGTTTTATTTTCTACCAATAGGTGGCATTAGATTACGGGGAAAAAATTCATCGGCTGTAACGTCTATAAAACCGTTGACTTCGAACACGTTTTTTTTCTCAAAAACATGTTTTTTAAATCGGCGCGCAGCAGAAATCGAACAATTTTCGTCCAATCGACTTGAAATTTAACTGTAGCTTTTAAGGTTGCTTTGAAAATCAAGTACGAGCACTTTTTTCGATTAATTCAAAATTGTAAAAAAAATCTATCACTTTTCACATGAAAGTTATGGTGAAAAAACGAACTTTTTATTTTATTTTTTCATTATTGTTTTATTTGCATCGGTACTTGGCTGCTAAAACTAATATAATTAACGACACGATTTCACTCTTAGTGCCAGGATTAAATTTACGACGGTTCTACTGCCATCACGACTCGTTCTTTTGACAAATAAATTTTCTTACACCCTTTAATATATACCTGATAAAGTCTAAAAGTTCTTTTGACCATGTACTGTATTTCTTTCTTAAAAAAAAAAATCCATAGAAAACGGGCAGTCGCAGTAATGTGCGACTCATAAAGTTATGTGGCAAATTTAATTTAAAAGTATTAATAATAGTAGAAGTTACAAATAATCTCGTGAGGAACCTTTAAACGTGAGGGGCTCAATGGTGTACTTCATTTTGGCCACCCGTTTGATCTGAAACAAAAAAAAAAACGAGCTGCCTTTCTACAAATAGAAAATATTGGCTAAGACGTAACCGAGCTTGTTCGTGTTGTCGTGTTTGAATCGCGAAAAAAGAAATTTTGATTTTCATTCGATTTTTCGACGAAAACCAGGATTATTGCTAACAAAAAAAAATGTTAAACAAGAAAAACATCGGTCAAGACTAAACTACTATTACACTGAACGAGTGTTCCAAATTTCAACTAAATTCGTTCATTAGATGCCGAAAAATCGTGTACACCATTTTTCAAAACGCGTTTCAAGTTTTACCAGCAGTTCTATTGTTGTAATCATAAGTTTACCTTAAATCTGCGATTCCTGTACCGTATGTTGGACCTTTCTTTGAAGTTCGAGTTGTCTCAAGAGACGAACGAGCGTTCGTCATTTTCACAGTAGCCTAAACCCTGAAAGGCAATAAGCGCGAGATAAACATAACCTCGAAATTTCTCGAACCTAATTTTCTCGCAGATGGTTAAGTTTTTCAGGAAAATCAAAGCTCTGTAGAATTCACTAACGCAGAGCTTGACAATTTTATCGTGCCCTAAATATTATTCATCTTTGACAAATCTCGGGTAAAAAAAACCAGTTGTCTCTCTCGCCCTCATATGTCACGTGGTACAGCTTCCACTTCACCTGAACGGACGTCTACCTAAGTGAAAAAATTGCATTTTCCAGAAATATTTTTATTCTTCAGTGTCCCCTTTTCACTATATTCCTAGATACGATGAGAAACATTTAAAGATCGTTGACATCACTTTTCAAAATCGATCTACATTTTTTAAGAGTTACGTAAAAAAGGACGACTTTTTTCATCGATTTTTGCTCGAGTTTCAATTCGTCGCCGCGTTGTTGAAAAAAAAAGTATTTAAAAAATCTTCGATCGTCAACGACTCGTAGTTATTGTTACCTTGAATAAGCCGTTTGGTTCGTAGATTCAAGATGGACCGTTTGAGCTGTAACGACCGCCAAACGTCGCGAAAAAATGTATCATCCACCGGCGGCCACGTTTTTGTTGTCTTTCGAAACAAATCGAAATTTGGCGATTTCTTTTCGGCCCTCTAGGTAGATGTAGCCCCTTAAGGAAGCCCCGAAAACGGAAGGAAACTTTTATCAGGCGGTATTCATGAGCCAGAGAAGTTTTTTTCACGAGCACGCCTCGCGAGTAAATGCCTCGGCCGATATGGACGTGGCTCGTGTTGCCTCGGTCGAGGCTGCCTCGACCGCGAACCGTGCGGTTTCTGCAGTACGTGCAGGAAATAAGCGAAACGCGTTTTTTTTCTTCACGTTTCTATATTTCGTATATAAAATAGAGTAAAATATTTTAAGGTTTCATTCGTGAATCACGGCAGCAAGCAATGGGTGCGAATTTCAAAAGTCAATGATAAGCAGATCCTGCTGAAAAAAATGTTGAGAGCACGCATGTGGTGTAATCGTTGAACGCTTGTCACAGTAAACCGCACGATTCGGGTCCCGTACGTTTCGCAACGTTTTTCGCCGTTCGTCACAACCGTTTTTTCGATTCCTCCTCCGAAGTATCCTTCCGCAGACTCGTGAGCGAATTTCTGAGATCTTTCCTTTCGCGATTCTCGCGTCTCGTCATCTCCAGCTCGCTCTCTTGTTTTATGGCCAGTTGACGCTTTTTGAGCAACGTCGCACCGGTGAATCCTGCACGCGAGAGGAAATTTCGGTTAGCAGCGAAAGTGGAAGAGAAGTCTCGGGCTCTGTGGAAAGATCGGACTCGTCGATGAAGACGTTGTGAGGTACAGGTCGGATTGGGGAAGGGTGGTATTGTTCAATCAGATTGGAAAGTCGATCGATCAAGAATTGTGACGTTTCGTGCAAACTGAAATATTTCCAAAATGAGCTTGAGCATTTTTGAGGAATATTGTACGGAAGTTTCGTTTTCATGGACTCTCAAATTGCGGTCGTTAATTTTCGATAGGGACCGAAGAAAATTGTGGCATCAAAGAAGAATTATTTTCCGTTGGAGTCCAACGATACGTAATAACGAAGTAACGATATCAAAGTCTGCACGGAATGCAACGAACATTTTTTTCGTTGCCAATTTTCTTGCGGCAGATCGAAGTTTTGACAACTTTTTTTAAAGCCCTCATTGGAGAGCTGCAACCTGAATCTACCGGAAAACAATTTTGGATAATTATAAGGAGAAAAAGGGAATAAAAGACTTTCCGTTGCATTCCAACGATGCAAATTGATTTTGATTTCTTTCGTTTGATTCTTGATTTTGTCATTTCTTTCGTTTGATTCTTGATTTTTTCATTTCTTTCGTTTCGTTATCATCTAAAATACTATCCAGCAGTTTTTCATTGCAAATTTTTAATAAACATTCCCAAAAATGTTTTGGGGGCTTCCGTAGTCCAAACGTGCTTTGAAACATACCAGAGTACGAAAAAAAAACAATTTCATTGCATTCCAGCGGTGCAAACTTCAATCTGATGCGCCACTAGCGACACTGATCACGCAAGCATCTCGTACTGTACCTAAGAGGCCACCGCCGACCGCGGTGAGTCCTCCGAGTTTCAGGCCGGCGATGAGTCCGACCGGGCCGCCCAGACAAGTGCCCAGCAGGGCTCCGGCAATCGGATACATCGCGGCTTTGTACTTGGACGCTTTCTCCAGATATCTCACCCCCTCTCGCACATTTACGTCCGCCACCGCGACATTGTTCTCCGCACTGTCGACGCATTCGCGTTGATCCTTGAAACAAAACGAAAGATATCGCCGAGGTGTCAAAAACACGATGTTGAAGGTTGCACCGAAAATTAATTTTTATGCTATCGAAGTTTGCAACCTTGGGATGCAACGAACATTTTTTTTCTTCGTATTGACTCTTTTTTTTCCGGTAATTCTCTAGACAAGTGACTTTTCCGAAAAATGAGCCTAACAGTTTTTTTTGTTGCTATTTTGTCATTCGGAAATGTACAAAATGACGAAATGTTCAAAATGGGGCATTTTGAACATTTCGACGCCTATAATGGGTTCGTTTGAGTTTTTGGAAAAATTCTAAATTACGTTTAACGATTATTTGCTTGTGAAAAAATTGTGAGTGAATTTCAGCTTCCCCCGACTGAATATAATTTGTAACCAAATAAATGAGAAAACAGCAAAAAAAACATTGTCGAAAAAGTCACTCGTCTAAAGGATTGCCCTTTTTCGGCCCATTTAGGCTGCAGAGATCACTGAAACGTTTTTGAAGATCCTCGTTAGGGTTCCACACCTTGACTTGGAAAAAAAGAGTTTAGATAGTAATCAAAGTAGAGAAAGGAAAAAGTAAAGAAGAATTTTCGTTGCATCCCAACAATGCAAACTTCAATACCATTCATTGTTCCACATTGCCAAAATACTTTGGTGGCCGATTTGTTCTCTATAAAAATCACGAAAAAGTTTTTCAAGATCCTCATTATTTCGATGTGGAATGAGTTCTCGCTTGTTTTTTTTTTCGTGAAAGTTAAAACTTAAAAAAATAATTCCTTATGCTTTTGAACGTTTCGAAACTGCTGTGCGATCAACTCGTAACGATTCTACAAGTTCAGCCAGCGTGTGACACGAGTCTTCACGAAGCGATGCCTCCGATTCAACGCATTAAAGTCACTCTTTTTGGAGTGTCCGAACCAATCTCTGCATGTTGATTTCGCCAGAGCATGGTCATGTAATTCTCAACAAGAATTCTGTGTGTTCAGCTGCGGATCTTTCGAACAAAATAGTGCAGTAAAATTCCTCGCAAATACTCTCTCTCTGGCACGACATTTGACATGTTTCAACGCTGAAAAAAAAAGAGTTGTGTACACTTTGGGGAAATGACATGCACTGAATTTCAGACTTGCTTACGGTACTTCCTTATAGACGCGTTACCAACTTAAACTACGCACGCAGTTCCGGCAACGCCATCTGTTGGAAAATAGCGAGAACTTATTCAACGTCCTAATAAAAATCTGCAACGTAAATGGCCGATCAATTATTTTCCACGATGAGAATGCGGAATGAAGAAAAAAAGAATTTTCATTGCATTCCAACGATGCAAACTTCAACGTCGTACAAAGACGGGCTATAGTAGAAGGAGCACTCGACACGAGTGGCACGAAGACCCACTCTTATGATTCGATTGAAATCGACGAAAAGCTGATGCAACTGTTGCAAATCTCGTTGCAGAGACGTCCAGGAATGCAGGCAGGCTTTCTGCCTCTCGAGGTCCTCCTCGTCTGCGTGCAGCTGGACCTGACGCTGCTCAAGTGGCTCTGCGGCTGCTTGATCCTCGTCTTCGGCTGAGCCCGACGCGGGCTGCTCGAACGTTAATTCTACGAGACACGAACCGCCGTCCGTTTAGTTTAGATACCTCGGTGCGAGAAGAAATAAGAATTCTCCGCCAGATCCGGCGATAATGGGGCACGAAAGGCCGATATTTTGTCGCGTATCGAAATACACGAAGTAGAAGCTTCGGTTTTGGTAATTACCGAGACACTCGTCGATGGCGTTGATCGTACTGGCTCTCGAGTTTGTCGTCAGTTTGTCGAACTTTTCGATATCTTCGTCCTGCACCTGAGATCTGAGGGTGTCCATCTCGTAGAGCAATTGCTCCAGTTGTTTGGTCAGTCTAGCCGCGTTGATTTGTTCCCTCCTAACGAGCTCCCAATCGCGCATCCTTTGGTACTGAAATATCCAAGCGTTCGGTCAAGCGCCGAAGCGATCCAGACGGTCCTTTGTTCCTACCTTCTTGATGTTGTTCTTGTGGCGCCTGAGGAGATCCAAGTGATGAGGTATCGCCACGTCGTTGAATTTACTTATCGGTATTTCGAGTCTTCGAATGGATTGCTTAGCTCCGAAGCTCTGCTCGCTGGCGAGAGACATGACGAGAATTTTTCGAAGATATATTTGTTTACTGTTTTCTTTCACGAGGCTTGCCGATGACTCCGGACGCTTATCGGTCGAACGCACTTGCGCCTGCTACGATTGTATTCGAAGCGCATTTTTCCTCGAGGGGGGAAACGCGCACCGACGAAATCATCGTCGACGCAACGCGATTGTCGCAATAAATTTACAGTGTCGGAGGATCGTTGCTGCTCTTTCGTTTACTTTGCCTATGCGACAACACGCTACGAAAATAAAACGATCAGCTGGCAGCGTGACGCAAACGAATTGGCGCTCTTCGGTGGTGAGCTTGGAATGGATCGTGAGTCGAACGGTCGCGACGTTATCGACCGCGGGATATTGCGGTGGAAAGTTCGCGGAATCGCACAGAGGTGGCGTCCAACGTCGAGTTTCGGAATTCAGGACGTGCGTCACGAGCTCGATCGGTAAAAATCGGGCTTTTTGTCGGAACTTCAATTCGTAAATGGTGAGGTAAGGATTGAAAGGTTTTTTTAAAACATAGATTGTTTTTTTCTATGGATGATTCAAAATCCAAGGATTAGGGACTACATTTGGGGGTCCACGAAATTGGGGGAATATCGGTGAGATAGTTTTTGAGAAATTGCGGTTTTGAAAATACTTTTTTTAGTTTTCAGGGGTTAAAATAATTGAGGACTAGAGAAAAAAACGTACATTCTTCATCCACGTATTATTTATTGTAGTAGTTAGTAGTAGTTAATAATTTAGTAGGTATTTTTTATTTTATTGTTGAAGGCATTATTGAGATGATTGAAAGATCGATTGGATATTTATTTGTATACACATTAACAAAGTTGTGCACCAAATTTCATTTAAAAACATTAATAATTGAAGGAATTATAAATAATCTCGTGTAGGGGTCTTTCGTGTGAATTTTAATTTTTTGAAATGAACAATTAACAGCGATATTGAGCCTCTGTTTAAAAAATGTGGTCCAACGGCGGGGTCGATAAGTTGACAGTGGTTGGTCTGAAAAGTAACAATAAAACCTTCAATTCGAGTCGCCTTAAGCAGCCTACAAGTGCGCGTAATTTCCGCAGCAGTCCAGCCCGTCTCCAATACCTTCCATTAAAATAAAAATATTCGTACTTTTCAAATAGATAATACATTTTGTTAATGAATTAAAATGTCATGTCATTTCGAGACACTCTATATCTTTGATAACAGCTCTTTGATGACAGTTCTTTCACGAACAACTCTTTGATGACAGCTCTTTTATAAATAGCTCTTTGATGATAACTCTTTGATGACAGCTCTTTCATGGCAGCTCTTTGATGACAGCTCTTTCATGAACAGCTCTTTCATGACAGCTCTTTCATGACAGCTCTTTCATGACAGCTCTTTGATGACAGCTCTTTGATGACAACTCTTTCACGACAGCTCTTTCATGACAGCTCTTTCATGACAGCTCTTTCATGACAGCTCTTTCATGACAGCTCTTTCATGACAGCTCTTTCATGACAGCTCTTTCATGACAGCTCTTTCATGACAGCTCTTTCATGACAGCTCTTTCATGACAGCTCTTTTATGACAGCTCTTTCATGACAGCTCTTTCATGACAGCTCTTTCATGACAGCTCTTTCATGACAAATCTTTGATGACAGCTCGTTTAAGAACAGCTCTATCATCGTAACTCTTTCATGACAGCACTTTCATGACAGCACTTTCATGGCAACTTTTTGATGACAGCTCTTTCATGACAGCCTTTGATGACAGCTCTCTCATGACAGCGATGGCGAAGACCTTTTGGAATTCCTATCAGCTGGTTGTTCTGTCATTCTGGTACAATAAAAAGCGAAATCCTCTCGAGTCCGTACGCATTTGCAATAACTTTTTTCGTCCGCTCCCATACTGTCTGTATCAATCACCGAGTGTGGAAGAGACAGGGGCGATGAATTTTCCAATAAATTCGAATTGCTCGGGGATTTCGCTCACCGCTCTCGCCGTCATGGAGACCCGGGCTGTTGTCGATTCCACGTGCACCACGGTATATGATCGTATACTCGAGCGAATTGTGGTCGAGCAAGTATATATGGATTTCGATTCGACGAGTGGAGTAGGTCAGTGCGGTCGGACACGGACAATGTGAAAAATTCTCGTGCGCGTGCTGTTTGAACTGTGGATTAGCATTTCACCTAGGTAAATAACTGAACCAGGACTTTTTTACAAATAATCTACTGATTACCGCAAAATGGGTTTACTTTGAACAGGTTTTGGAAGTTGTTTGTACGTCACTATTTTTTAACACCCCAAATTTTAACTTTTTCTTGCTCCAATAGAACAATGTGTCCTTTAGCTATCAAGTGTATAAGAAAGCCAAGCCCCACCACCAACAGGCCACAATTTTATATATTATTTTTAAAGTGTCAAAGTAACCTTGAGCATGAGGTTTCTTTGGCAAGGTATTGGAATGCATCTTATGTCAAAGATTAAGGATTACTTGGACATCATTTTGATAAAAAAAAATATTTTATGCATTATATATGGAATTAAATGAAAAACAACGATTTCTTATAATCAAATTGTCATATTTATTAAGGCCGGAGCCTGAATTATAAGGTCCAAAAAGCGTTTTTTTCGCGAATTTTTTTATTCGAGAAAAAAACAAATGAGACCTGTAAACGTTGAGGTATCTTTTCATGTATATTTTAATTGTATAACATTTTTTATTTTTTAAATTTAACTTGGAACAATAAATGACTGCGGATTTATCAGCCTATTTCATGTGCGTCTTGTCACTGCAGTCTCCAATCGGCGGGAAAGATGCAGCTCGTAATTCTTGACTGGAATAAAAAAAACCAATATAATATTCAATCATCATATATTTTTCTTCTGGATGAACGTAAAAATAGCTGAAAAATCATGAAATTATAACTTTTCTCGGGTTTGAAAGAAAATGTTTAAAAAAATACACGTGCTTTAAAAATAATTTGCAAAGACTTTTAACGACTTTTTTAGCTCACTTAGAAGAGAATTTCGTTCTGAAAAAAATTACGTATGAAAAAATAATGTATTGTATGAAAAATAATTTTCATACAAAATTAAATTTTGTATGAAAACTATAATACATTTTTTAAATATTATTTTTTCAAAAATTAACACGTTAGATAAACCCTCTCAAAAGAAATCCTATTCCTTTTTTCATGCTCTCAAAAAAAAATTGACAAAGTTAGGCCTTATTTTCTGCCGCCACTTCTTTACGTAAGTTTGATCTATTTTCACAACGGCAGAAATTACTTTTTGCAAAGGTATTCCATGCACAAGATTCTCACAAATGTCACCGGCGAGAAGCGTTCCTATGAGCACTATCAGCAGTAGATTTTTTTTTTAACCTATCAGACTTTTAGGAAAACTTTCCCTACGAAAGTTGCATAGTTCGAAGCGGTTCACGGAGTGATGGCCACTCGATTCATCCAGGTGGAAGCTCTTCGGAGATTTCAAGGTCACGAATAAAATTCCTGTTTCATCGATTTTTTAATATTAATTCCTGATCGATTGTCTTAGAATTTGGTGTGTGAACTTTTTTTTAGTTACTTGACTAAATTCTGAAGAATAAAATGATGAATGATGAAGGATGAAATGATGAAGAATAAAATGATTTTACAATTTGTTTCATCTTCTCACCTCCGTCCCTCGTGACTCGATGACGTAGAAACTACATCATTGAAATGCAACGAAAATTAATTCTTCTCAATTACTCAAATATTTTTCAACCCATTAAGGCTGTGAAAATCGCTTAAACGTTTCTACCTGCTCTATTACAAATTCACAACCTTAATTTGCAAAAAAATGCTTTGGATAAAAATTGCAGAAATAAAAAAAATGAAACAGCAAAAAATGAAGAAAAAGTATAGCTGCGTTCCAACGATGCAAACTTCAACGTCATGTGATGCGCACTATGCAGGGATCGAAAAAAAATTATATTGTTAGTACGACGACGGCAACGATTATATTGCAGCCAGGGTAACACGACCGAGACGATTTTTTTCATCATCGTACGTATGTGCACCCGTGAAAAAATACAGTGAGTTAGGGATCCGCCGTGCGCGGAACTGCCACTCGTGCTGAATCACCCTTTAGGTACTTGCGTGTATGTATATGGGAAATGCTCTCATCATCGTCGTTAGCTGATTGATCTGCTTCTCAACTTTAATTGACTCGTTGAAAACTATATTGCAAATTCCCTCGGTTCCTCCTCTCCGCGTTTCCCATATCTGTAATCATCCTCATATGTGTGTGTGTACCTATATATATATACACACACACATACATATAAACAGGGTGTCCTGTTATGAATGGATCACTCTGCAACTCTCGATAGGCCAGATCGTGTCCTACTATACGTTCGAGTTGCACTTAAGGATGTTGAGTCCCAAATCGCAAATGATGATAAAATTCTGAAAATTTGGTATGTTTTTGTATGAAGTATTTCAGAGGTCGTGTAAAAATTTCACGACAATTAGGAAGCTCGTTATTGAACAATTAACATTCACAAATTAAATGTTGTTTTATGGAAACTGATGTAACTTTGCAATAAGTTTTTTTTTTGACCTCTCAATTTTATAATATCTACAATATACTGAAAGCAACGGAAACAAAATGAAGTTTATTGATACATTTTTTTTTATTTCTTTTAAAAATTGTTCTTAACAAAATGTTAATTTTTCAATAACGAGCTTCCTAATCGTCGTGAAATTTTAACACGACCTCTTAAATACTTCATACAAAAACATACCAAATTTTCAGAATTTTATTATCATTTTTAATGTCAAACCTTAAGGAGGCTGAAGTAATGATGATAGAATTCTGAAAATTTGGTATGTTTTTACATGAAGTATTCAGGAGGTTGTGTAAAAATTTTATGACGATCAAGAAGCTATTTATCGAACAATTAACATTAACATGTTTCATCGGGACTCAACATCCTCAAGTAAAAATCCCACGGTTTTCGAGACAAAAATCACCCTCTTTTGATTTTTCGCCTCTCATTTCGACAAATCATAACTTTCCGACCCGCTTTTTAAAAAAATACTCCCGTCTATTTGTTTTACCTGGAAAAGTTTTCTTTTGCGCCTTAAATTTTAAGGAAACTTTACGAAAAAAGATCCTTTGCAGAATTTTCGTACAAACCAATTCGACCATCTGACTTTGATAGCCGGCGATGTAAAAAAAATTTACCACGCATATCGTGCCAATTACTTTAAAAAGTTGCTTAGTTATTGTCGATTCGTATTATTTTCTAGAAACGGCACTCGAAAAACCAAAAGCAAATTGTTTTTTTTTTCAAAAAACAACATGAAACGCACAGTCTCGAAAACCGTGGGTCTTTTACTATACTGAAATTCCCACATATGGTTGGACATGATCTGACCTATCGACGATTGCAGGATTATCCATTTATAACAGGACACTCTGTATGTAGGTACAGGTATAGTAGGACACCACTCTAGGATTTTGGAATATATATATATATACATACATACATATACATATATATATATATATATATATATATATATATATATATATATATATATATATATATATATATATATATATATATATATATATATATATATATATATATATATATAATGAATGCAGATAATCGCAAGGAGAGAGAGAGAGAGGGCGAAGCTTCTTCCACAAAGTGGAGAACACCTCAGGGCAAATCGCACGGGGCGACACGTCGTTATCTCTAATTTCCACCCGGCTGTCGAGGCTGCATCCCTCCGGTAGTTTACCAATCCCTTCGACTCTCCGTGAGGACAGAACACCTTTGCAAAGACCCCCCCCCCCCCTCTCGCCCCCATTCAGCCCCCCCCCACCCTTGTACGTGCAGTGTTCTCCTGTGTCTGTAACCAATTCTCTGAGTGTGTGTGTGTGTGTGTGTGTGTATGTGTAATGGAAATAGCTGTGGCTCGTCGATATAATATATAGGCAAGCCATATAGCCATTTCCATGATCGAGTCTTTGGCCTATTAGCAATTACGGATAATCGGGCCCGGCCGATCATCTCACAGGCAAGAGAATATTATTGTCAGGAAGCCCGAGTTCTCATGACCGAGTCGAGACCATCGCGCAACTATCCTGGGTGCAACTCAAGGGTCTCCATGAACTTGGCGAAAAAAGTGGCGGGTTTGAATTTTTTTCGTGATCGGAGTATTGCGATGAGGAGGTCGGTAGGTAATGATTGATACGTCTTGCGAGTTTGAGTTTTTTTTTGTGGGATATTTATGGGCCATGGAACGATTATTGTTTCGAACGATGTGCCGCCGTTGCTGCGGGGCCGATCGGTGAAGATGGTTCGGGAACGGAGGGCCATCGGAAATGAAAAATAAAAATAGGGAGTGTTGGTATGATAGTGACTTTTAAGGGCGGGGTAAAGTTAATTCGGCGAAAAAAGGCGTGTTTTTAAGATTTTTTTTGGCGTAACGAATAGTGTTCGTTTATTGAAAAATTTAGATATAATAATGTAACGTTTGAACAACATTCTCCTAAATTTGCGGTGCAAAATATTCAAAATTGAGCGAGTGATAATTAAACCCCGGAGGCGCCTCGAAAAAAAGTTGGTTTGCGGTGTGCACCATAACTCGCAACAGAATCGTCTGAAACAAAAAAATCAGAATGCATTTGTTAAAGGAGATGTTTCTCGAGGTAATGACGGGAGGATTTTTTTTTCTTTCGATCTTTCGATTTTTCGTAGCACTTGGGAGCTAAAAACCCGATTTTCGCTAAAAAAAATCGGCTAATTTGTTGTTGAAAAATTAGTAATTATTTAAAAAAACAAAAAAGCTCTCGACAATACCTGGTAAATTATATGAAGAAGTACTGTGCAAAATTTCAAAGCGATTGGTCCAGTAGATTTTGAGTTATCGTGTACACGGACTTCAAATATGACAAGTCTCAGAAAAACGGTTTGAAAAACGCAGAAGAGTTTGGTCGCTTAGCGCTCATTGCACATAAGTTTGAGAACACTTCTCGATTGCATAAAAATCTGAGAAAATTCATGCATATTAAAGGTACTCAAAAGATTAATTTTGCATAATAATAATTCCAAAATGTTATTAACAAAATGATGAAAAAAAAAAATTAGTCAACGAATTTCCCCGCAGCCCAATTTTTTTTCGTGATTCGTTCATTTTTCTGAATACGTATGAATTTTTTCAGATTTTTCAATTATCTTTGAATTTTTAGAAATTCAAAATAAAACTCGATAATTTTCTTATACTCACTCAAAGTCGTCGATGCCAGGTCCGTAGAGCAAAAGGCTTCCATCAAGATGATCGAGAGCATCTTTTTAGCAACACTAATGTGTATACTAATATACACCACTAATGTGTATACTAATATACACCATGCCTCGAATATACATAACGGGACCGGAACAGGCCCGCTTATCAAGAAATTTATTCGGGGTCGAAAAATACAATAGCGCGCCGCGCAGCTGCCGCCCAGGTATAAAACCCGGCATGGAGCAATAGGCGCTCAAATACTCATAACTTCGTCAATTTTACTCCGATCGACTTGAAATTTTAACACAATATTCTTGAAATATTACGCATTCATTTAAAAAATGAAAAAAAAATAAATACTTTACCCCGCCCTTAATTTTATGAGCAGTTTATGAGCAGTTATAACGACATTTTTCACTGAAAATTCTGCTAAATGTCACGCCGCGGAGTGCCTAAAAAAAGATAACAAAAGAAAACATTAGTAGTTGGCCATTATGTACATCGAAAAAAAAGAAAATTTGTAACAGCTTGATATTCATACTAAATAAATGTGTAATTAATTTTACGAGTGAATCACTTTTTCATACGAAAAAAAAGTTCTTAAATTCGCACATGATTTTGTACACGTTGCTGTGGCCTGAGGCCTTGATTTCGTGTTCATTTTGAATTTTTTCATATATTTTTCGCCTCACTACACGAGCTAGAAAATGGGCGAGTTTCCCATCCTGGCCCACCGTGGTTACGCCCATGCGGACACCCAACGAAATCTCGAAAAAGTTTCCAAAAAACTTGTCCCCAATGTCTCCACGGGTGGAGATATGTCCGTCACTCCGTTGGCATTCGCCATACTCGTTCCTGATTTACATGACGTTCGCGTCTCGATATTCTCCGATCACGTCGATTCACGAACACATTACACGCGGTTGATGTATTTCTGACGCGCTTTCCTCGTACATGCGTCTTTCGCAATCAGGGAGAAAACGAGGGAGGATCGGATGAAGGGAGGAAGAGAAGGAGAGGGAGAGAAGAGACAAGGAATAACGTCGATCTTCTCGCGTAATTAGTACTCTGATTCGATCGAGCGAGTGCAGTTATACACAGGGTGTCCTGGCATGAATGAATAATCCTGCAACTGTCGATAGGTCAGATCATGTCCTCCTATATACTGGAATTTCACTTCAGTAACAGACCCACGGTTTTCGAGATTTTGGGCTTTGTGTCATTTTTTGAAAAAAGTCATCTCTTGGTTTTTTGCGTGCCATTTCGACAAATCATACGAATTGGCAATAACTAAGCAACTTTTTGAATTAATTGGCACAATATGCGGGGTACATTTTGTTTAAATTCTGCATAAGATGTTTTTTCACAAAGTTTCCTTAAGGGATTAGGCGAGTTTGAATGTTTCAAAAAGTCAATTTTTTACATTTTATTATCTAATTTTACAATATGTCTAGAATATTCTCTCAAAGGTTTAAGGGGTTACCCCCACTTGCGATTTTGAAGAAATCGATTTTTTTATTGCATTTTTTTGAAGTATAAGTATCTGCGAATATGTCCTGAAAATTTCAAGTCGATCCGAACAAAATTGACTGAGATATGAGCGTTGAAAGAGAAGAATCCGTTCTTCGTGTAAACTGAAATTGAACATTTTAACGCGTTTTTCTTAAAATGGCATTTCTGAAGTCGGTGACCAAGATTACTCGAACACTAATGAACCGATCTTCTTGAAATTTTGCAGGCTTATTTAATACATAAAAATGTAGTCTTTAATCGTTCGATATTTTTTTTCGAAAAAAAATGGCCGTTTCATAGCCAAAAAACGGCCGTTTTTTTTCGTTAAAATCGAACTATTAACTTTGACTGTCCGCCATTTTGTGAAAAATGAATATTTTTTAAAACCCTTCGATTAAAGACTAGTTTATACTTATATTTGACTAAATCCATCCGCATTTTTTTTTTCAGATGATCCACTTCGCCGCAATGTTGGTCACCGCAAACCGTGTATATAAAAACATTATTTCATTGACGGCCATTTACCACTAAACAATGTAATATTTATCAATAAAAAAATTACTGAAAGTTCTTCAAGATGTGTTCTTTAAGATGGTATATTGATCGATTAAAAAAGTTTTGTAGTTTTCTTTAAAAAAATTCATGAAAAAGGCCTATTTTTTGCGCTACAAGTGGGGGTAACGCCTTAAGTCAATCGGAGTAATGATCTAGGAGAGAGAGAGAGCCTTTGGGAATTCCCCCCGTTGGGAAAGACCGGCTGGAAACAAGGCAGGCATATCGCATTTTTCTCGAAACACTATTTTTGAAGTCGGTGGACACCATTTTTCAAAAACTACTGCATCGATCTTATTGAAATTTGGCACACTTCTTCAATGGAACGAAAGTTTTTTTTTCGATTACAACTAATTTCACAAGGCTATACGTATATAGTGTAAATTGTACCAAAAATTGAATTATTTTGCATAGAACTCTGCCAAAAATTCAAATTTGATTTTTTTTAAATCTCTCGTTCAATCACAAGCTATACGTATCTATACCTACAGAAAAAATTGTTTTTTTAGTTTCATACGTAGGCTATACGTAGTGTAAATTGTACCAAAAATTGAACTATTTTGCATACAACTCTGCCAAAAATTCAAATTTCAATTTCTTTTTAATCCTCCGTTCAATCACAGTTTATACTTATCCACCAACAGAAAAAAATTGTTAAAATTTTTTTAGATAATCATGAGTTATCCTGACCACCATGACTCGCCCTTTTTAGGGGTTTCCGGAAACCAGGTCCCACCGGCTGAATTCCCCAAATTTATGGACGAATTAAAAAGAAAATATTACCATACTGTTGCTATTTTATGTGCTCAACATTTCGAATAAAATAATTTATATATTATATATATTTTTTTAATAGAGAAAATATGCTTCTTCTTGGCTTCGAAACCCATCAGCATTTAAGGTCAAAAAGAAGACTTTTCCAGACAAAACAAATAACCCAGAGTATTTTTAAATAACCAGGTTGAAAAAGTTATCATATGTAGAAATGGCATGCGAAAAAAGCGGATGTTTTTTATCTCGAAAACGGTGGGTCTTTGACTAAACTGAAATTCCAGAAGGGCATGATCTGGCCTATCGACAGTTGCAGGATTATTCATTCATAACAGGACACCCTGTATAGCGAGGATGTTGAAGTGAGAGGCTGCGAAGCTTCGGTAATCGTACCCTTGGCTTGTTCGCACTGATACAATTCTTCATGCACGTACACACGTGCAATCCAAACACGTTTACATATACGTGTAGGAAATTCTATGGTACAGATCGGATTCGAGCAACGTTAACCCTTCACTTTCCTTCTCTCTCTCTCTCTCTCTCTCTCTCTCTCTCTCTCTCTCTCTCTCTCTCTCTCTCTCTCTCTCTCTCCCCCTCCCTCCCTCTCTCTCTCTCTCCCTCTCCCTTTGCGTTTCACAGCGCTAACGGGGCGCTCTATTTGCAAATTGGTTTTCCGACTATCAACTGTACGTAGTATGCCGCGCGATAAACGCGATCCGCGACGACCAGATATACGTCCGATGGATGAAGGATGTGGACGTTTGTCTGATTGAAACAGAAATACCCACGGGCACCAGCCATCAAGGAAGTCCGACGTATATTGGTGATAGAAATTTATGCACGTATGTATTTTGGACACGGAGACGTAGTTACGGTATTAGGTGCCTATAGTTCGCTCTGGGTGAGAAGAAACTATTTTTCTTCCTTAGGGAAAACCTGATTTTTGAGTGCCCCATGTTTGGTCCGGAGCTAACGAGAGGGGAGATTGAAAAATTTAACCCTCGACTGCACACTGGGTCGTTTCGACCCCATTTGTTTCAACTGACTATATTAAGGGGCCGGTCCACTTTGAAAATTTCAAAAAATCGATTTTTTTTTACTTTTTCCGAATGTACATACATATAGAAATGTTGGATTTTGTACGGTGCAGGAATTGCCGATTGAGTTTAGCTAAGAGTTTTTCATAGCATAAACTTCAAACGCGTTTTTCTCGAAACAACGTTTTCAAAATCTAGCTCCATCGTATCTCTAAAACTAATAAACCGATTCTCTTGAAATTTGAACCCCGTATCGTAAACATGATTCGCAACAAGAAGACCCTCGATGGTTTTGAAATATTGATTTTTACTCTTTTTTTTTGCGAAAAACTGCGAAAAAACGCGTTTTTTTACTTTTTTCGTTCTTCATCTGCCATTTTTTGATTTTTTTGATAAAACTTTATATCCGAGGGTCATTTTGTAGCTGGTGTTATACTGAATCTAATGGACTCGATTTTTTTGGTTCAGACAAGCCGTTGACGAGTTGTGATGGAGCTGCCTAGCCCACCCATTTTTGAGGCGTTACGTTAAACTATGGTTTTTGTACGTAAAAATGAATAAAAATGAATTAAATTTTTTTTTTAAATGTATTTTAAGACTTCAGTTATGAAGCCCAACAACTTTTGTATTTATATCTTTTAAAAAAATCCTTAAAAAAAATCGCGATAATAGCTTTTTTTCGTGGCTTCAAAGTGGACTGGCCCCTTAAGAAACGGGGTAATCTATTCGGGGAAATAAAGCGATCCGAAAAACGCCTGGGGTCGAATCGACCCCATGTGCAGTCAGAGGTTCGTGGCGGAATTGTGCAGTTGGAGGGTTAAGAAACGCTTCAATTTTGCGAGCCTGGCCCTTTTTAGAATTTCTTTGGGCATGTTTCCGAATTTAATTCACTGTGGAAAGTTCATCCAAAACGGGTTTGCTTTTTTGTGACTTTATTTCTATGACAGCCATGTTGTTTTTTTTCAACGGATATTTTCTTTTTTAATGCGCATATCCAAAGATATAGGCAGTTATAAAACAGCAACAAAAACGATAAATTATTGTTCAATTATATTATTATCCTTATTGGATGACATTGAATAATAAGTACTTCATTTTCATTTCGTAGTGTTCCTTCGTAATCCCGGCAGGCTTTTGCTGTAGATAAAACAAATATTTTAGCTTCGATGTCCAGGGATAGTTTGGTGGAAAATAAACAAAAAGCACATCTTTTTATGGTTGCATAAAAAAAATGCGTGTCAAAGGGAACGAATATGCGTTTGTTATTGAATTGAGCAATAAAAAAATAATAAATCCCGCCAAACTGTTGTCAAATATGGAAATCTTCGCCTAATTCCGAAACGACGATTTTTTTTCACTCAAAACAGTAAGTGTGGAGTGAGAAGATAAAAAAGAGGAACTTTCGTAGATTTTTTTGGGACAACATGTGGGGTCTTTCAATTTATTTTTATTTATATCGTGTTTTGAAGAGTATTTATAAATGTAGTAGGTGCAATGATTTGTGTAGAGCACTGTTTGACAAACGTCCTTTGTGGTGACTACTGCCGTTAGAAAACCGGATTTTTGGGAACAATCTAAAAAATCAAACGCATTTAGTTTTTCCATGAAACTATCTAGTGCTTTTACGAAATATTCAATCAAATATTCGTTTTCGGAAAAATTGCCGCAGTCCGAAAAGAAAATATCGATTTTCGGTGAACAAATGCTCTATTTTTGTTCATAAAAAAAACAACGCATCGAAAGAAAAAATCCCTTCTTTTTCATATCCAAAAGAAGCTTTCAAAATTCGAAGTTGGTCGGTGCAGTGACATTTGAGCGTCGTGCATATCGATTTTGGAAAAATCATATCGAGAAAAACGCGTTTAAAGTTATTCGCGGAACCTATCCATAACCGCCCATAACTCCCTCAATGTTGAATGGATCAACTCGAAATTTGCAGCGACTATTTTTGTAATGTTATTCTTTGACAAGCCGTCTCTAACCAAAAATTAATATTTAAAAAAATGTGAAAAGGCGTAGGCCCTACAATTTTTGTAATCCATTTATTTTCAATAGCCCAAATTATTGTAGCTTAATTTTTTATACTATTTGTTATTATTATAGTTTACTTTAGAATAGTTATTTTTTTTATAATTGCCAGTGACTTCATCTATGGCTGGATGTGACTGTCAAAGCTTAGGCTATGTGCTCGATGACTCGACCGCTGCCAAATATGACCGATAACTGGCTTATTTGTAGAACGTTTTCTGCGTTGGAAATCCCTTGATTCGGCACGGCGGAGCCCATACACATGTAGATATTAGGATAAACGAGCCACACGAGTAGATCTATGAATCGGCGCTCCCTCTTACGCTCGCTTCCTCCCCCATCAGCCAAGATGATCGAGCACGACAAAACGGGACACGGGAAAATTTATCTCCCTGTGCAGCGAGCGCGAGTGTATTTGCTATCGATCACGCGTTCTCTCTCTCTCTCTCTCTCTCTCTCTCTCTCTCTCTCTCTCTCTCTCTCTCATCTCTCTCTCTCTCTCTCTCTCTCTCTCTCTCTCTCTCTCTCTCTCTCTCTCTCTCTCTCTCTCTCTCTCCTCTCTCTCTCTCTCTCTCTCTCTCTCTCTCTCTCTCTCTCTCTCATCTCTCTCTCT